>CAVLJG010000009.1:87065521-87190769 GCA_963669975.1 Acanthoscelides obtectus
TGGCAGATCCAACTTTCCAACAAGATAATGCCCAACTACATGTTGCAAGAGTCACAATAGACTTCTTTCAACATAATGATGTCACATTGTTACCATGGCCACCAAGATCTCCCGACTTATCCCCAATTGAGCACGTGTGGGATATGATGGGTAGAGGATTGCTCAATTTGCAACATCCTCCTCAGACTCTAGAAGCACTTCGAGAGGAGTTGGTGGTTGCCTGGAATGAGATACCACAGGAGGACATTGACCACCTGATCAGAAGCATGCCTAGGCGCGTTGGAGAATGCGTAGCACATCAGGGTGCATCCACACATTATTAAAGGTCAAAGGGCTTTAAAGCAGTACAATCATTTTGAAATTTTATCATTTACTTATTATGCTTCATTAAGTACTTATACAAAATTTTATTAAAATAAAACCATTTAAACTGGGTGTTCGGATTTATATGTCACTTAGTATAGTATTTATTACAACAATTTTTTACAAGTGATAGCTCAAATTTTCAGGAAAATCCAACTGCTCAAAAAAAAGTAAAAAATCAATAATTTGTCGGCCCTGCACAATGTCTTATAATCATCATAATAATATTTGTGTTCACGTCGAAACAGCAACCTAAATGCCAGGACACCGCAGCTGCTATGAGGATACCAAAGAAATTTGCTTGGTCCGATTTTTGAACTGTCTAATTGTGGAAAGTTTCCTCTTGTAGATTGTTCGACAATCTCGACATCTTCGGGACAAAGGAACGGTCGTATCGTCCAGTCCTGGATGTACAAAGTTCGACACGGTTAAGATGGAAGGCCCAAGTCAGGCTTGTCTGTCTGGCAGGCACATCGCGCGCCGGCATCATGGAGGAGGGCTCTGAGGAGCAAAGCCCGTTGGTGTAGAGGTAGAAGAGAGCTAGATAGCCAGCGTCCCGCCGGTGCGAAAGGGTCACGAGACTGTCTGTTAGAGAAGAGTCACCAATCACTAGGTTGAAAGCATCGACCGTTTTTGTTATCTAGTATAATCTTAATGATTATATTTTTAGATCTCCGTATCTGACCTGCCTACATTTTTATTTTTGGGGTAGAGTAAAAGATATCGTTTATCGAACTCGGCTGACTACAAGGCAAGATATGATAACGATAGCCATCGATTACGAGGGTTGTCTCGAAAATAAAGTTCCCGCATTTTTTGCAGAGACCAGGAATTTTTTTATTGGAAAAACGAAATTGTCATCGGAAACGGTGATCTTTAAGCTATTTTCTGCATAGACGCCATCTTTTATACGCATCTGTTTAGACGTGAATAAAGATATCGATCTCCGGTTTTCGATCTTTTATAGGATTTTGTACGCTCCTTCTGACCAATATTAAAAAAGTATACCGTTGCATTTGAAATTTACAAGAGAGTTCAAAATAACAGTGACACATCCATAAGAGGCGATCTAGTGGCCACACAGTGAACTAATTTGACAACAAAATAATAACAGTTATTAAATCAGTACATTATTTACGCATTTTGCAAAATAATGGTGTTTGAAATTGAAACTACGCCCTCTAGCGACCATTTTAGGAAGCTGAAAATACGAGGAGGTACCCAAAAATAACCGGCACGGGTATCATGTAAAAATCTACAAAACGTCAAAAAAAAACTATAAGATGTCAACTTGCAGACTAGATAGTTTTTAGGGCGCAAACAGTCATTCCACGTTTGCTCACTAGGATCGTGGTGAACGTCCATCTATGAAGGAATCACTCAACTAAACTACACGCATTATTGGTTGCATAGTTTTGTGAGGCTGAGCGATCCGTGTCTGTAGTTTTTATCTCTGAGAAGAAAGTTGGTTGAATAGCAAGATCGCATCTGGATGATTATGTGTATTGGTCTGCATGTGTATAAAATCAGTGATATTTGCTGTGTTACTGAATATGACGGATTATTTATATGTTGTGCTTTCTGAAGAGAGGTTATGTTCAAAGTTATAAATTACAAAAAACTGAGGAGAATTACGGGAAATCATCACCGCGCCCGCGTTGTGTGTAATTACCGTTAGCATGTATACCAAGTGACATATAAATCCGAACACCCAGTTTAAATGGTTTTATTTTAATAAAATTTTGTATAAGTACTTAATGAAGCATAATAAGTAAATGATAAAAATTTCAAAATGATTGCACTGCTTTAAAGCCCTTTGACCTTTAATAATGTGTGGATGCACCCTGATGTGCTACGCATTCTCCAACGCGCCTAGGCATGCTTCTGATCAGGTGGTCAATGTCCTCCTGTGGTATCTCATTCCAGGCAACCACCAACTCCTCTCGAAGTGCTTCTAGAGTCTGAGGAGGACGTTGCAAATTGAGCAATCTCCTACCCATCATATCCCACACGTGCTCAATTGGGGATAAGTCGGGAGATCTTGGTGGCCATGGTAACAATGTGACATCATTATGTTGAAAGAAGTCTATTATGACTCTTGCAACATGTGGTCGGGCATTATCTTGTTGGAAAGTTGGATCTGCCAGGGTGTCAAGATAGGGTAAAAGATGGGGTTCTAGAACTTCGTGGGTATAATGCTCCGCGTTCATGTTACCTCTGATGAAGATTAAAGGTGACCTGGAACCATAAGCTATAGCACCCCAAAAACCATAACTCCAACAGTGTGATGAACATGTCTTTCAACAAAAAACTGTGGATTCCTCTTTTCACCACGTCGCCTTCTAACCCTGGCACGACCATCGTACATGCCTAAACAAAATCGAGACTCGTCACTAAAGACAATACGGTTCCATTCCTGATCCCAGAGTGACCGTTGTCTGCACCACTCAAGGCGACTACGTCGGTGTTCTCGAGTTAAAGGGAGGACCCAGTGTGGCCGGTATGAAAACAAGCCAAAACTTCTCATTCGTCGGTAAACACTTCGCATGCCAATAGGCCTTCCTTGTTCTGCAAACCATTCATTTGCAATGGACCTGGTAGTGGAGAAACGTTCCCTTAAGGCCAATAATCTTAGGCGGCGATCTTCACGGTCTGTTGTTCTACGGCGGCGTCCAGTGCCCCTTGCTCTTTGCGTACGGCCTTCTCGAATCCATGCCTGACAACACCTAACCACAGTGTCTACACTTCTTTGCACTCTAACTGCAAATGCCCGAAAAGAAAGTCCAGCTTCCCGAAGTCCCACTATACGGCCCCTATCAAACTCACTAAGTTGACGAAATCGTACAGGTCTCCGTACTCTAGGCATCGTAACCGATCGTAAAGGATGTCAAGAACCAAAATCCGCCAACGTTGATTCTTTATTGCGGCTGAAATATTTATTTTTAGAGCGTTAGTGAATTAAAAAAAAAGCAGTATAAAAACCGGAATGTCCAACTGATAAGGCTGAAAATTTTTTCACTTGTTATTTACAGTAAGATAAATACATTCACCAACTTTTATTAAAATAAAACCATTTAAACTGGGTGTTCGGATTTATATGTCACTTAGTATATATGGCTTGTAATTCGACAGTGTACTGTGAATATAATTATTTCTTATCTCTCTCATTTTTGAAATTCAGCAACTTTGTATATGTAATGTCCAGAATAATTTCTAGCTTTGAATCTCAATTAAGTGTATTTGAGACAAGAACCCAGTAAATTATCATCAACACATACAACTTACAGCTAGACCTCCAGTAATGCCATCTCAGAAGCAGATTTTACATCACATCAGAGCCAAAGATTGATAACAAGCCTCATGACATGTAGGCAACACGTACAACGTCTTGGCGAAAAACCTACATAATGTCAAAAAAAAAACAGCACAATGTCAAAAAAAATCGGCATAATGTCACTTTTCAAGATACGTAATACTCGTGCGGAATAGCGTTGCAGTGGGCGGAGCTTTTGTAGTACAAATTTCTGCCCCTAGAGGCGTACAGCGCAACTCATTAACAGTTCAGCGCCAGCTGAGTTGTCGATCTGGCTTGTTTCGTTTCTCTGTAGTCATTACTTTTTGTCAGAGCTGTTTCGTGCTTGTTTCGATTTTTAAGATGGCAGGCTTCAATGAGCAACGCGCAGCTGTGAAATTTCGCTTTCTAATTGGTAAAAATGCTGCTGAAACTGTTTCAATGTTGAAAATAGCTTACGACGATGGGAAAAACTCAGGTGTACGAGCGGTTTGCTCCATTTAAAAATGTCGACATGTCGATTGATGACAAACCTCACTCTGGAAGTCCATCAAGTACTTGCCTTCGCGGCTGTCTTAGCATCAAGACGCATCGCCTGCCGGATCCTGGACTAATATGTAGGCACATCACACTTACATACAAACAAAGGATTATCATCGTCCCAGTAATTTTTATACAGCCAAGGTCAACATTAAATCGTTCATCATATTTGACTTCCAGACACCCCGAGCGTCTAATCTTTTTATTTTACGTTCAACGTTAGGGAATCGATCTTTCGTTAACGATGGAAAACATTAAAGTTACATGTGCATGGTAAATAACGATCAAACTTAAACTAAAGCTTTCAATTTGATTTAACGGCTCACAGCATAATAAACGTCGTGAATCAATATACTCGTAGTAGCTTCATTGTTGTCTTACGATAATTGAAAGAGTTTTAAGTTCATCCAAGAAAGTTAATTCATTGGAATTTTCGTACCTCTACAATCTTCGGAATACACACAAAATAGGATTAATTTAATATGCACGTGAAATGAAAATACTTATGAACGATAATTAGTTTGTTTTTTAATTTTATTATAAACTCAAATAGCTTCACAACGATTGAAGATAGGTATACGCTTTATCATACAAAAGTTACTAAAAACTTCATAGAGAATCAAAACAAAATTGACGCAATATCTTATTCACAAGTGGGGGTGCGACCTTTGTCGTTGGGCCACTCTGTATATATATGAAAGTCATGTATGGACAGAAATCTTATCTAAAATCCCTAAGCTGAAAAATATCATACCAAAAGTCAAGACGAGGAAACTATGTTCATATGTCGAAATCATTTTGTAATATTTTCTTAGCTTTGAAAATATTGACAAATAATACAACAAGGCCATCGTGTAAGCCTCTATAATATTAAGAACAAAAGATAGACATATACTAAGTGACATATAAATCCGAACACCCAGTTTAAATGGTTTTATTTTAATAAAAGTTGGTGAATGTATTTATCTTACTGTAAATAACAAGTGAAAAAATTTTCAGCCTTATCAGTTGTACATTCCGGTTCTTATACTGCTTTTTTTTAATTCACTAACGCTCTAAAAATGAATATTTCAGCCGCAGTAAAGAATCAACGTTGGCGGATTTTGGTTCTTGACATCCTTTACAATCGGTTACGATGCCTAGAGTGCGGAGACCTGTACGATTTCGTCAACTTAGTGAGTTTGATAGGGGCCGTATAGTGGGAATTCGGGAAGCTGGACTTTCTTTTCGGGCAATTGCAGTTAGAGTGCAAAGAAGTGTAGACACTGTGGTTAGGTGTTGTCAGGCATGGCTTCGAGAAGGCCGTACGCAAAGAGTAAGGGGCACTGGACGCCGCCGTAGAACAACAGACCGTGAAGATCGCCGCCTAAGATTATTGGCCTTAAGGGACCGTTTCTCCACTACCAGGTCCATTGCAAATGAATGGTTTGCAGAACACGGAAGACCTATTGGCATGCGAAGTGTTTACCGACGAATGAGAAGTTTTGGCTTGTTTTCATACCGGCCACACTGGGTCCTCCCTTTAACTCGAGAACACCGACGTAATCGCCTTGAGTGGTGCAGACAACGGTCACTCTGGAATCAGGAATGGAACAGTATTATCTTTAGTGACGAGTCTCGATTTTGTTTAGGCATGCACGATGGTCGTGCCAGGGTTAGAAGGCGACGTGATGAAAGGAGGAATCTACAGTTTTTTGTTGAAAGACATGTTCATCACACTGTTGGAGTTATGGTTTGGGATGCTATAGCTAATGGTTCCAGGTCAGAGGTAACATGGACGCGCAGCGTTATATCCACGAAGTTCTAGAACCCTATCTTTTACCCTATCTTGACACCCTGGCAGATCCAACTTTCCAACAAGATAATGCCCGACCACATGTTGCAAGAGTCACAATGGACTTCTTTCAACATAATGATGTCACATTGTTACCATGGCCACCAAGATCTCCCGACTTATCCCCAATTGAGCACGTGTGGGATATGATGGGTAGGAGATTGCTCAATTTGCAACGTCCTCCTCAGACTCTAGAAGCACTTCGAGAGGAGTTGGTGGTTGCCTGGAATGAGATACCACAGGAGGACATTGACCACCTGATCAGAAGCATGCCTAGGAGCGTTGGAGAATGCGTAGCACATCAGGGTGCATCCACACGTTATTAAAGGTCAAAGGGCTTTAAAGCAGTGCAATCATTTTGAAATTTTTATCATTTACTTATTATGCTTCATTAAGTACTTATACAAAATTTTATTAAAATAAAACCATTTAAACTGGGTGTTCGGATTTATATGTCACTTAGTATATTAAACCTTATCTTAACTAACACGATTCCTAGGTCTCAAGTACCGACGAAAATGTAGTTGCATTTTCTAATTCTGTGAAATATATCGATTACACAAAATTCATTTTCGGTGAAATAATAAATCGCAACCCTGCTTACAGGGTGAGTCAGGGCGACTAGTGCAGAATGTTCACAGTAGGACACTATGAAAATCAAGGAGGCTATAAACGACTGACGATACGGCACTTAGTGAACTTAGTCACGATTCGATTTCACCTTTTGAAACGATGTGACTCATCGCGTAAGAAGTATAGGGTAAATATATTTGACCCCATTTTTTGAAATCAGCATTTTAAAATAAACTAAATGTTTGCATTGTAAAAGCTGCCTCTCTCCGCCAAATTTCCGGTTACAAATTAAGATTGAGTCACAGCCTACTTGACTCATTTTTTTCGTTCTAAACTGTTACGGATACATATGAAATTTAGTGCGTCAAATACAATCAATACGTAAGTAGATATTTTGAAATTCCCATTACAACCTTCCTACTACAGTATATTCAGATAAGAGATAGACCGGACATAAACAAGACCACGTGATCATCGAACGCGGTAACATTCGGCAGGGACGTATTAAGAGTCACGCAGTACATATTTTAGATAGTAGATGCTGCTTTGCGTAACTTTGTAGTAAATTAGCACAATTCGATGTGTATACGATTCGTGATGGATATCATCATGGATATCATGTGGGGGTGGAGTAAGAAATATATATATACATAAGGGTTTCAAAATTTTCGCTTCGATTTCCAGCTTCGGATGCCGCCTGATGTTTGGTGAAATACAGTCGAATATAATCTCAAAATGGCGTTTAAATTAGCCTAAATTAAAAATAATCGTATATCTCTTAAAATTGCTTTTAGAATATTGATTAGTATATTTTTTGATTTCTAGGTAAATATGTAACCAAATTAAAACGTTCAAAACGTAAAAAAATGTGCATGGTTGAACATTGTCAGAAAGTAGATTCTTGAATAGGTTTTGCCAAAATGGGTTCAAAAATGTCAATAATTAATTAAAAAATACAGTAGCTTTATAATTACTTATAACTTACCGAATTTGATGAACGACATCTTTTATTGGAAAGATGAGCTTGATGAGCTTTCATCATCGCTACTGCCTGAAGCACCAACGTCAATAATGAATGGCTCGACTTGTTCCTCTAAAATATTGTCCAGTTCCCACATTCTCTTTTCAACTTTGTCTTTCACGTGCTTAATACAGTTTTCCCATTTTTGCGCTGTTATTAATTCTAGTGCTTCTTTGAAAAGTCCTTTGAGGTCACAAAATTTAAAAGTTGTATTGTGCTTAGCTATATAATTTTTAACCTCTGCCCATATGAGCTCAATGGGATTGAGCTCGCAATGGTATGGAGGTAAACGGAGCACAGTTTTATTTTGACTTGCTGCCATTTCGTCAATGGCGTATTTTTGATATTCCGCCTTGTGATCCTTGACAATTCTTAATAATTGTACTTTCAGCATTGCTTCTTCAAAGTTGATATTTTTCGAGCGGAGCCAATTTTGAACATCAACTTTCCTTGAAGCCGTTGTTGGGACCTTCTCCATTCTTCGAGAATGATAAGGCGCATTATGCAACACAATTACTGAGTTTTCCTCTAAGTTCGGTAAAATTTTTGAAAACCACTGTTCAAACGATTCGCCATTCATTTCCTCGTGGTAATCTCCAGTTTTTTTAGACTCAAAGCACCACAGACCGTCAACAACAAATCCATCCTCACTGCCAATATGGCAGATAATAAGCCTTTTCCCTTTACCTGGAAATCGAAGTACTAACTGGTGTAGATTTATTTCAATAAGCGAACCTTTTTCAAATGTTTTCATCACATTCAGCGAAAAAACATTGAGACATGAGTATCAGATTGCTATAATTGGGATTATTTAGTCATATTGAAAGAAAGAATATTGAACGTCGTATGATTACTCAGCGCTTCACAATTTAATATAAAGTTATAAACCTTTAAAAAATGAATGATCAGGAACCTGAAATACGCGCAAATATTAATATTAACAAATTATAACTTTATAAAGCTTAAAGTATGAATTAAAATGATTAGAAATATTAGGAACGGTACACAATATAAAACTTAGTAACTTTTTTTAAGTTTATAATATTCGACATATTTTAAGATTATATTAAAAAATTATTGAAATATCGAAAACACATAAAAACATGGCTTAAAAAAGTTCTAACAAATGAAAATGATAATAAAACATCCACGCATTTTATCGAAAGTTATAAAAGTTTTGTTACTTGTAATATGTTTTATCTGCCCCCTGGAATTAATGTTTAGAACCTTGTTCTCAAGGTTTGAAAAACATCCGATTGTTGTCTATTACTCGTATTTACCTGCTGGATTTTTTAATCCGGTGGACAGTCCATCTAGAAAGGCCCTCCTGGATGAAGTTACTTGTAGTGTGTCCTGCGTTTACCCGTTTCATCAAGGTAATAAATCTTCCTGTTTTGATTTCTATATTTCCCAATTTTTGTTAAATAATCCCTCCTCCATAGCACAATTTCTTCTCTATCCAGTAGTAAACTATTACGACCCCGTTTTATCCATTTGAAATTTAAATGCTTCAGTAACGCATGAAAAGTTGATCGTTTGAAATTTGGCAACGTTGTATCTCCATTTACCTCCTGCAGTACTTTATCTATAGTAGGTATTTCATTCCTAAAGAAGAATTCATGCACTTTCCTCCTAATCGCATGCTTATCAGCTTCATCCAATGATTTAACAATACTTTTGCGATGTTTACTGGTCATTGGCTCAGAAAAGGTGTGATTTTTTTTGCATTGTCTTAACACATTAAACACTGATGCGCGACACACCCCAACTTTGTGAGAAACCTTCACAACAATTTCTTTGATGGTTGATGCCTCGTTCTCCTCGCGCTCGATCTTATATATATTCAAAATGACCTCTTTCATTTCTGCACTCAGGTGTCTTTTTTTAGAGCGTTTCCTAGGTGGACTACAGGAGTTTACAACTTCATCGGCAGTATCTGTACTACTGGGCATTTTGCGCAAGCAGTTGATAACAATAACAATCAATAACAAGGTATAACAATAACAACGACAAACTCAACAACTTAATAAGATAACAAACGAAAACGTCCAAAGAAATATCAAATTGCAATGATGCACACGACATACGTAACACGTCTGAACCTGAATGTGACTCTGCCTTGATACGACTGCTCTGCCGCTCGGCATAGGCATTTAATTGCGAATTGACCAATGAGGGCTCCTGTTTTACGTCGAGACGGCGGCGTTAGCGTGAAAATCATCCGAACCTTTTGTTTACATCCGGTCTATTTCTTATCTGAATATACTGTAGATTCCAAATAACCAATAGAATATTCAGCGAGCACAAAAAACTATCGAACACCGCCTCGCTTAGAATAGAACGATCGCATTGGCAACTAACGGGTGATTTTTTAAGAGGTATAGGATATGATTTAAAAAAAAACACAAAAAAATTGAAAAAAACGATTAAATCTTTATTTGAGTCGATAGAACGGTCGATATAATTTAATGTTTAAAGATTATTTCATGTAAATGTTGGCCGCGGCTCCGCTTTAGATGGCCCATCCGCAAGGTACAATTTTGGCACACTCTCTCCAACATATCGGCCGGTATCTCACGAATAAATGCTTCAATATTGGCTTCCAGTGCGTCAATCGTTGCTGGTTCATCCCTGTAGACATTAGCCTTAACATGGCCCAACAAGAATCGAATCGACAGTTCACGGTCATCACTAACATTGGCGGATACAGCCACAATATTTTCTTCAGTCCTCTCTACGTCTGCGTGGTGGTGGTTTAATGTCCAATAATGTAAACTGGGTTCGAAATTCAGTTACAAGCTTCCGAATAGCTCCCTCAGTAGGCCGACCAAATACCACCATAAATTGGAAGCAGTGCTCGATGCACTCTCTTAACCGAGCATGAATTTCGATAGTAAGATTCAATAATTTGCAAGCGTTGTTCGTTCGTAAGTCGATTCATGGTTAAATTATAGACCAAACTAAACAAGTTTGACAATGACACAAGACACGATTCACGCGTCATCTGTCAAAAACAGTGTTGCCAAAAAGATACTAGCAAAAAAATCACCCATTAGCTCTGTTTCCTGATAAGAGCGTTCGAACGAGTTTTTCGTGTTTCTTAGCAGGTACCGATTTGCTCAAATCGTGGGCACATTATTCGTCGGATTTTCATCACTTAAATTTCCTGTAATTACTGGGATCAGAAGCTTCTTAATAATAGAACGTGTTTCACATATCAAAGACGTAACATTTAATATCACCTTTCCATAAACCCCACTTTTTAAGCACTACAATTTTTCTATGACAATAATTAGGAACCACTAGAGATTTAACATATCGGAAAAAAACGGGAAAAATTAGGAAAAAAACAGATTTTTCCATACCATGGAAAAAATTGGAAAAAATGGGAGAAGTTAAATATTTTTTAATTGTGACTTGAAACGTAAAAAATAGGTACCAATTTTAAAGTTTTTTAAACATATTTTGTAAAAATAGATACAAAAAGCATATACTAAGTGACATATAAATCCGAACACCCAGTTTAAATGGTTTTATTTTAATAAAATTTTGTATAAGTACTTAATGAAGCATAATAAGTAAATGATAAAAATTTCAAAATGATTGCACTGCTTTAAAGCCCTTTGACCTTTAATAATGTGTGGATGCACCCTGATGTGCTACGCATTCTCCAACGCGCCTAGGCATGCTTCTGATCAGGTGGTCAATGTCCTCCTGTGGTATCTCATTCCAGGCAACCACCAACTCCTCTCGAAGTGCTTCTAGAGTCGGAGGAGGACGTTGCAAATTGAGCAATCTCCTACCCATCATATCCCACACGTGCTCAATTGGGGATAAGTCGGGAGATCTTGGTGGCCATGGTAACAATGTGACATCATTATGTTGAAAGAAGTCTATTGTGACTCTTGCAACATGCGGTCGGGCATTATCTTGTTGGAAAGTTGGATCTGCCAGGGTGTCAAGATAGGGTAAAAGATGGGGTTCTAGAACTTCGTGGATATAACGCTGCGCGTCCATGTTACCTCTGATGAAGATTAAAGGTGACCTGGAACCATAAGCTATAGCACCCCAAACCATAACTCCAACAGTATGATGAACATGTCTTTCAACAAAAAACTGTGGATTCCTCCTTTCACCACGTCGCCTTCTAACCCTGGCACGACCATCGTGCATGCCTAAACAAAATCGAGACTCGTCACTAAAGACAATACTGTTCCATTCCTGATCCCAGAGTGACCGTTGTCTGCACCACTCAAGGCGATTACGTCGGTGTTCTCGAGTTAAAGGGAGGATCCAGTGTGGCCGGTATGAAAACAAGCCAAAACTTCTCATTCGTCGGTAAACACTTCGCATGCCAATAGGTCTTCCGTGTTCTGCAAACCATTCATTTACAATGGACCTGGTAGTGGAGAAACGGTCACTTAAGGCCAATAATCTTAGGCGGCTATCTTCACGGTCTGTTGTTCTACGGCGGCGTCCAGTGCCCCTTGCTCTTTGCATACGGCCTTCTCGAAGCCATGCCTGACAACACCTAACCACAGTGTCTACACTTCTTTGCACTCTAACTGCAATTGCCCGAAAAGAAAGTCCAGCTTCCCGAAGTCCCACTATACGGCCCCTATCAAACTCACTAAGTTGACGAAATCGTACAGGTCTCCGTACTCTAGGCATCGTAACCGATCGTAAAGGATATCAAGAACCAAAATCCGCCAACGTTGATTCATTACTGCGGCTGAAATATTCATTTTTAGAGCGTTAGTGAATTAAAAACAAGCAGTATAAAAACCGGAATGTCCAACTGATAAGGCTGAAAATTTTTTCACTTGTTATTTACAGTGAGATAAATACATTCACCAACTTTTATTAAAATAAAACCATTTAAACTGGGTGTTCGGAATTATATGTCACTTAGTATATATAGCAAATTTCAATTTTTCCATATTTTTCCTTTTTTCCTCATTTTTTCCGGAAAAAACAGGTTTTTTTCCGGCACCCAATTTTTCCGGAAATTTTAAATCTCTAGGAACCACTGAAACGTCAAAAACGGAGTTATTTTTTTTCGTTTCTTACTTGTAGCACTGTCGCATCTGAATTGAAACTTGAAACTACAAAGCTTTGGCATAGCAGTAACCTTATGTGGAAATTTCATAAACATCCGAGCGGTAATTTCCAAGTTATAGACGGGTAAAGGATTGGCAGACAGATAGAGACATAGGAGTAGAGTAGACAAAAGTCGTGCAAAATCGGATTTGTAGAGGCTTGGCGCTTCGAAACTGACACTTCATTTTCTAATATTTTCGAATGAAATTGTTCCACCAGGCACTTTTTAAAAAAATCGCGAAGTAAGAAGAGTAAGGAACCATAAATCTTGCGCAAAAACAAAACTTCAAAAAGTGCTCCGATAGCACCCTGGGCAGTTGTCTTCTGAATACACTGTATAAATTTCATTCAAAAATAGTGAAAGATGGAGTGTCAGTTGAATCCTTGTAAATTGCTTGACACATAAGGCTGGTCCACTCTGTACAAACCCACGATATCATTAATAACAAATCAGCCCACTTCACGACTATAACAAACAATGACATTTCCGAAATCGAAATAGATAATGCCACTTGATTTAATAGATAAACCTAGTTATCTATGTCTGAGATTGCCACTTCATAAGCAGATTACATTTAACACCATTCCGACACTGAGTCAACAAAAATATTCATCAACTGTGATTCTGGTAGTTGGCATAGAAACAAAAATATGAAAGTTGTGATATTGTTGGTGATTCTTTTCGGTAGTGGCTCGTGTAACTGGGAAGATTTGTTCAAAGAGGCTTTGAAAGACGTGGGAACATTTCCCTCACCATGTCAGAAAGCTATGTTGAGGATGTTGGGAGACCTCATACCGCCGAAATTGGACGATTTGTGGGCGTTGAAAAGTAAACTATTTTAAATTACTTACCTACGAGCATGTCCAATCTTTCGAACGAAGCACCTGGCACAAAGCATACGGGAAATGGGTCCCACTCGATACGGCCAAATCATTTTTATTCTTTTCTGACTTTATTTTAAGGAACATAAAAAACTAATACATTTCCATTGGCACTTTGGTCCGAAAAAAAGTACGCCCTGTATCAAACAGCAGTTTTTATACGAATTCAACGATCTATCACATACTATACTCTAGGCGCTGAAGAAAGAAACTAAATCCAAACAAATACACGCGTATTGCTCGTGAGTGAGTGTTTAGGCGCAGGAGACATTACAGGACCGCATCAAGATATTATGGGTAGTCATCAAAAATTTCATACAAGATAATTATTATCTTTTACAGTAAATTCCAGTTAGAGATTCACAAATGAGTTAACTACACTTTTTAGTTATTAGTAAGTAAGCTGCGCGCACTCATTCAGAAGAGGAACTTGAATCTTCTGAACCGTTTAAATGAATTATTAGAGGTTCGATTTGGGTATCGATGACATTGTCCAAATCCCACATTTTGACCTCAACCTTCTCCCGAACGTGGCGGATACAGTTTTTCCATTCCTCTGCCGTAACTCTATTGACTGCGATGTGAAAGAGGTTTTTAACATCAGAAAATTTATAAGTATTATTATTCGACGCCACGTATTGCTTTATGTTGGCCCAAATCAGCTCAATAGGGTTCAGTTCACAATGGTAGGGTGGCAGTCTCAAGACAGTTTTATTTTGTTTTTTGGCCATTTCGTCGATCATTTTAAAATCGTATTTGTATTTATGTCTATTGACTATACTTATCAATTCACCCTTGACCATTGTTTCATCAAAATCGATCTGTTTTGAGGCCAGCCATTGTTGTATGTTTGCTTTTTTAGTTGCCATTGTGGGAATTTTTTCTATTTTTCTAGAATGGTACGGGGCATTATCCAGTACAATAACAGCGTTATTCTCCAGCTTTAGTAACATTTTGGAGAACCAATTTTCAAAGGAATTGCCGTCCATCTCCTCATGATAGTCCCCTGTCCTTTTTGATTCAAAGGCCCACAGTGCTTCGGGAACAAAGCCGTCTTCACTACCTACGTGACAAATGATCAGCCGTTTGCCTTTTCCTGGAAATAAATTATTCCTTACACTATGGATTGATTAAATTTGAAGGAATGAGGCAATTGAGTTCATTTAGCTGAATTTAAGAGTCACGGAATGCTGATCAAAAACTGAAAAACGTAAAAAATTGAAGTTTGCAACTTCTCAAAACCCATTCAAAGCAAATTGACTGTACCCAAAAATGATAATAAATTTCAAAATAACGCTTAAAAGAGGGTCGAAGTTTTTTTCCTAATGACTACACTGCGAATGCACCATTTTTGGAGAATATCACACATTATCTGCTATCACAGCATATTATTTGCCCGAATTTATCAAAATTAAATTGCCGGATAGATGAAGGAGCTTACCTGCAGGATTTTTCAATCCAGCCGAAAGACCGTCTAGAAAAGCCTGCCTTGATGATGTTACTGATTTGTCGACCCAAAGTTTCGCTTGAGTATGTCCAGCATTCACCCACGTTTCGTCCAAATAGTAAATTTTTCTTTTTTCATCGCGAAACTTCCGAATCTTCCTAAGGTATTCCCTTCTCCACACAACAACTTCTTCTTTCTCTATTAACATACTGTTTCTTCCCCGTTTCAAGAATCGAAAATTAAGTTCCTTCAAAAGTTTTCGGAATGTGGTTCTTTTAAATGATGGAAGATCCTCATTAGCATTAACTAATCTTAATATCTTATCTACTGTAGGTATCTCATTTCGGAAGAAAAAATTATGCACTTTCCTCCTGATGGCAGTTCTGTCAAAGTCATCTACTCCGTCCGTTATCCTTTTTCTTGCAGGATACGGTTTTGGCTCAGAAAGTGAGTGAGTGCTCCTATATTCCTTAATGATCCTATAAACACTGGACCGACATACTCCAGAAATATGTGCTACCTTACATATAACTTCGTCCACGACCAAATCGGGTTTTTCTTGAATTTGGTTTTTGTATATATTTAATATTATTTGTTTTTCATTTGCACTTAAATGTAGCTTCTTAGCCCTTTTTTGGGTGGGGTTGCGCTGATGTCAACCACTTCGTCGGCTGTATCTGTGTCAGACATCGTATCTTAGCCAATATATAAACAAAACGTTCCACTCGCGAAAAACGAGTATACGCTACTGAATGCGTAATGCGTATGCAATGCAATCCTGTGCGTGAATTAACTGTTAGATGCCTGTCGTGTCATCTACAATCACGTTTACAAGTCCAAACCTGTGCAGATTCGTAGAGCGCCGACGACTGCTAGTGACCTTGAATTTGTCTGTAGATCGATGTTACTCCAGTCAATTTAGGTTCAAAGTGGATGTTTTCTAAACCAATTTGTTGTTCCTACATCAAAAATATATCGATGATGTTTTGTACTGGGAGCTCATGAAAGATCAAGGTAACTTATTTTAACAGTCATCCTTTTTCTGGTCTCAAGATGACACGAAAAAGGGTCTGTGGATTCACTAGAAATACACTGCCGAGGATGTTTAGACCTAAAGTGACTGGAGTATATCCGTGGATGCTTTCGACGGATCTGTTCACGTGCTGATCACTGTTTACGTTTAATGTCTTTCTTCAGCGCCCAGAGTTTACATTCGTTTTCTTAGTTTCTTTCGACTTGAATAAATTAGAAAAATTGTAAGAATTGAGGAAAGTATTTTTGTGGTAAAAGTTTTTCAGTTAGATCATGAGAACATAAGCGGATTTTCTTAGTAGCATATACACCAATGTCTTAAGAGAACCGCGATATTTGGCTCCGCAAACTCAATCACACCCGAACCAAACCGAAGCCGGTCCTGTCCTATCCCTAGATCACGTCCACAGCGCCAGCGTCAGCGTACAGTTATTCGACATACGACTACGATGTAAATACGGATTTAAGGACAGAGCCGTACTTGGAATTTTAATTCAACTGAACAGTAAGTCCCTTTTCAAGTCGAAAGAAATAAAAACAATTTGGCCAAATTTTCGTTTTTGTCAGATGCGTCAGTTAGCCATGAAATTTTTATAAGTTTGTCATAAAATATGCCCCACAGAACGAAGCTTTTCCTAATTGTATATTAGCAATGTCTTGGAAATAGTGCAAATGCGTCAAAAAGTCATATTTTTGTCAAAACCTTACATGAAATAAAAGTTGTAGAAATGTGTAAACGAAACGTTCATTCATATGCAGATTCTATTTCGATGTTCTTGGCAATATGTTTTTCCGTGATCCTCTATGAACTGATTACAGCTCTGCGTCAGAAGTGCAAAGTCAACCTACTTGACGACAACATCCTTTTATGTTTTATGTGCATCAGAGATATTCTTGAACATCGTGCTACTATGGACAATTAGATTCTCCTAAACGCCTTGTCTTTCAGTGATAGATTCCGCTTCAAAATTCCCATCCGGGCTATTAACCGGAAATTTCGGGAATATGGGAAACTTCAAAGAATGCTTGGATATCGTATCGAAAGATGGAAGCATTAAGGGCAAATACTGCTCAAAGTCTGGATTACCCTCAAGCCTTACAGATGGGATTACCGACAAAACCTTGAACAAAATCACTTTGGTAAGAATTAAGCGATATTCATAGTATAGCGAGACAACATAAAAATACATTACGTTCCCAGAACTACGAATATCTTCGACGAAAATCTCGCTCTCAAATATTTGTATGCACTTGTTCAAGTTATTGACAGATTCTTTTGTACTATCACATTTTAATGTCTGTGATATTCTTTGCAACAAACGTACAGACAACAATGATCTAAACGGAATACAAAACTCGTGCTTACGAATCATTGTTAAATATGAAGACAGACGAGAACTGCACAGAGCATGCTGTTATCATAAGGTTGCGACCATGAAAACTCCTTCAAATACAATACAAACTGAGCAGAAGGCCTAAAACTACAATCATACCACCTGCTCTCATCATCATTTTTTTCAATATCTCCAAAACATACAGGGTGACTTCGAAGTTGAGTCATTTATTTTAACAGTGAGTAGATCTGATCAAAAGAAATGTTTTTTTCCTTTACCATTTTTCTGGTAAGATTAAAGTAACAAAGTTATAGCCCTTTGGAAGTTTGAGTACCGCCCTGTCTCAATAATAATATTATGTGTTTGGCAACAACGGATATAATCCGCCCTATCGGTTCATCGCATCGGAAACAAAAAAGCGATAGAATTTGGAACGATGTTTTTACAATTATTTTATTCAGTTGTATAAGTATACAGTCAGTGTCAGTCGGAAACGCGTGTGAATAGTGTCTGTTGCGTGGCTCAAATGAAATAAAAAATGGCACATGTTTATGCGGATCGGTTTCCCAATCGAGTGCAACCAACCCCTCGTGCCTTTGTTAATGTAGTACAACGGGCTCGTGAATCAGGTGACTTAAGACCTCACAGGGGACCTCACGATCAAATACAGGTCCGCACTGAAATACTTGTCGGGAGGATACTTTATAAAACAAGGTAAATTTTTTTTTATTTTTTTTTATTTTTACACACATATTTTGGTTTATCTTCCTTCTACAATCATTATCTGAAAATTAATGACTCAACTTCAAAGTCACCCTGTATAATACTGTCCCTCAATACTTAAAATCCGAATCGCCAGATTCTTTCACAAAATACTACTCCAGGTTTCCTAGATCTCGCCTTTTCCAGCATGGGTATTACGTATCTCGAAAAGTGACATTATGTCGATTTTTTTGGCATTACATTGTTTTTTGTGACACTGTGTGAGTCTTTCTACAAGATGTTAACTTAGCTCTAGCTGATGGACACGTTGTGAACTCGTTTTGTAGTTGTACGTGTTGCCTAAACGTCATCAACGTTTGGGTCTGATGTGATGTAAAATCTGCTTCCTAGATGGCATTACTGGAGGTCTTAGCTGTAAGTTGGTAACGGCAAAGCATAGATGAATAGTGCGGATTTGTGTGCTAATAATATGTGTTGATGATAAGTTAAATATCACTGATTGCATGCAGACTATACACATAATCATCCAGATGCGATCTTGCTATTCAACCAACTTTCTTCTCAGAGCTGAAAACTACATGCTACTCGGCTTCACAAAACATATGCAACCAACAATGCGTGTAGTTGAGTCATTCGTCCTTAGATGATCGCTTACAACGATTCTAGAGAGCAAACGTGGAATGACTATTTGCTCCCTAAAAACTACCTAGTCTGCAAGATGACATTTTATAATTATTTTTTTTACATTTTATAGGTTTTTTTACATAATACTCGTGCCGGTAGACGTTCATATCTTGATACTTTTACCATCAATGAATAAATATCATTATTATAGTATGCATCACACGTGTTATAAAAACCTTATAGTCGAAATCACGAAAGATGACGATTACGTCATCATTTTAGTCTGTAGTAAAGACAAACGACAGCGATTTGTGAATATATTTAATGAAGTTTCTGATGTGTTAGACAGAGACAAACAGAATTTTATTGTCTAAGGCCCGTATCATCAGTCGTCCCTACAATTGTAGGGCGCGTTTATGGCCTCCTTGATTGTCATAGTTTTCTACTTCTCCGTGTCAGAACTCTATTTTGAGGTTATGTCACAAACATCTATTTGCATCAAATTGTGCTTGCTTTTGAGTTATATCATGTTTTATCAGCCTGAAATTTCCTACAATTTAAAAAGAAAACAAATCTTCACAATAGGAGAGCGGTGACGCTGACACGGGACAAGTGTAATCTAGACATTTTTGAATGAAAGAAAGGAGTATGACAATCAAGGAGGCCATAAACGCGCCCTACAATTGTAGGGACGACTGACGATACGGGCCTAAACAAACTGTATTGCAAATTTGCATGTATCCGACAAAGACAGACGATATTTTCATGTTGCATGATCGATCATATTTGAAAGATGAATAGTTAGGTTATGTTAAAGCAGGTTATGTTGTTTTCGAATAATACTTTGGTCTTTGGTGTTCCTGTCTTAAGATATTCTACTTATAACTGTTTTTTCAAAACAAAAACTCCCCACTAAAATTATTATCAAGGTATCACTCAAAACCATGAAATAAAATGAAAATAAAAATAATTAGTGAAATAACCTAACTAATTATAATATAAATTTGTTATCATTATGTTTCTGACTCGCGATTTTATCATCGACGTACGTCCATTGATTACTTAATTTGTGGTATGACGTAATAGTCATCTTTCGTGATTTTGACTATATGTATATAAACGTGATTAAACTTGGTGCTCTAGAAGTTCAATATATGGTGAATGTGCAATATAATTATAAGCGTTCACCATTACTTAAAATGTATAGGGTATTGTAGATTAGAATTATAGAACTTATAAAAAGCAAATGAATGGTAACGACTGTAATTGCTTTATTAGAGAGATAACAATGTTTATACTACAACTATTTAAAACTGTAATGACTCATACGCGTGATCAACACGTGATCAGAGCTCGTTTCTGTGGCTTTGCGGTGGTCAACAGCACAGACAGAGATGGAAATAATGGCTGATTGTTCTCCGCCGGTAGAACCAATGAAACCAAAGACGCGCCTCGACCGGCAGACTCATAGGCGTCGGCAACGCATTGGAACGTGTTTCGTTGAGCGATCGCATATTGTGTGTTTTTATAAGAATTGTTGTGTGATTGTTATTGTTGTGGTTTCTGTGGTTACTGTTTTGGTTATACTTAACCATGGAGAGTACAAATGGCACGAGTGGAAGTACTGGAAGCCAGGGAACAAGTAGACGGCTTCGTAAAGCACTGAAGAGGGACGCGAAAGAAATCGTGCTCAACGTGTTCAATTATCTGAACAGAACTATGTCGCAGGGAGATGCACTCGCGCGTTGTGAAAGTATGACAGGCGTTCCAGAGTGGACCATTCGCAGGGTGGTGCATGAAAAGAAGAAAACTGGAGCTACTACTGATCCAAAGTTTAATTTGAAGGGACGAAAGGACGTTAAATTGTATGACGATAGCAAAATGGCGTTAAGGCGAACCGTACATTCATTCTTCTTTAGGAATCAGATACCAACCCTCAAGGCTGTACATACAGCGATCAAGGAAAATGAAATTATACCCCAAATGAGCGTCGAGGTAATGAGGAAATCCCTGCACGAAATTAATTTTCGTTACGAAACGCGTAATCGGAAGTCAGTATTGATAGAGAGACCTGAAATAGTCGCCTGGCGTCGAAAATACCTACGCGAAATGATTGAATATAGGCGACAAAGCAGAAAAATCTATTATTTGGACGAGACATGGGTAAATGCAGGTCACACAGTTAAAAAAACCTGGATAGACAAAAACGTAGTGAGTAACCGACAAGCAAGCATTGAAGGTTTGTCAACAGGTCTTCGTTGACCGTCAGGGAAAGGTCAAAGATTGATCGTAACTCATATTGGTAGCGATAGTGGCTTTTTAGAAGAGTGTGACTTGATTTTCGTCTCTAAGAAAGGAGGTGATTACCATGACGAAATGAATGCCAGCTGCTTCGAGAGCTGGTTTCAAGGGGTGCTTCAGCGAGTTGAGCCCAACTCTGTGATCGTCATGGATAATGCTTCCTACCATAGTCGTCGAGCCGAACGTGTACCGACTATGGGATCTCGAAAAAGTGACATGCAGCAGTGGTTGCGCGAAAAAGGAATCCCGTTTGACGATTCATGTGTGAAAGCGGAATTGTATGAAAAAATTAAACAGCACAAACCTGCGAACATTAGTTACGTGACTGATGAGATGGCCCGTCAATGTGGTGTCACTGTGCTGCGGTTACCTCCCTACCACTGTGAACTGAACCCAATAGAGCTCATCTGGGCTCAAGTGAAGGGTTATATTGCGCGCCATAACACAACCTTCAAATTACCAGACGTTAAGGTTTTACTTGAGACTTCCATACAGCTAGTAACGCCCGAAGCTTGGCAGAATGCTATCCGTCATGTTGTGAAGGAAGAAACAAAAATGTGGCAGCTTGACCACCTCATCGACACCATCATAGAGCCAGTTATAGTCAATTTCAACGAGGAAAGCGATAGCGACAGTTTATTTCTGTCAGATGTAAGTGGAAGCGACGATGAATAAAGGTAATTCCCAAATTTTTTACTTACAATATGTTTCAAACCACTCTTTATTAAGCATGTGACAAATCTAGTTCACCCATGTTAAACATTCATACCCCGCCTATGAACAGCCGACTACTGGTAGTTAAGTGATGTTCACGTGAACATCGATGAGTCATTACAGTTTTAGATAGTTATAGTATAGTGCCTTCTGGATAAACAGGGTGCTTTCAAAATTGAGTCATTTATTTTAACTGCTTGTAGGAACTCGTCAAAAGAAGTTGATACAGCAAAAATCACCTGTATAAACCTTGCATAATAAAAGAAATAATAAAAGATCGTTCATCTAAATCTGGCAAACTTTTTGTGTTATTGTATATGGTTTTCAATACGAGTCTTTGGTTCCGATTAGTTGTATCGGGTTTTCCAATAGGAACTTGACAACTTTGAACTTTCACTGTCTACGCACCTTTAAATCAATCACCGAACTGCCAACGTCAAAACATTCCGTAAAGAAAACATTTTCATCATGGTGAAGTACACGAACGAACAACGCTTACAGATAATTAAAATTTACTACCGAAATTCCGAGTCGGTGAACGCAACTTTGAGAGAGTTGCCGCCAATTTTTGGTCGTAATTCTCGTCCCAGTAGGCAAGCAATTCATAGTCAAGTAAAAACAATTGAGTTCACATATTCGCTGCTCAGCGTTGCCAGACGTACGATAATTATCGTTCCTTTACGATAATTTCAAGTACTGTACGATGTATAACATCAAAATCGACAAAGTCCAGGAAATTATTACAATATCTGCAGAAAGCCCCCTGTAGAGGCGAAAATAATTTTAGTAGGATGATTATGACCCTAACTCAGTTTCAGGGGAAAATGTCTCAACCGATCGTACAGGCCAAAACCGGTTTGGGTTTCCCAATCGCCGTATGTCTCCCACACCAGTGCTCTACGGAAGAAATCAACAAAATGATAAAAATATTCGAGTGGTCCTCTTTTCAATGTATTACCAAAGAGGACATAGAGAGACCTCTATCTACAGGAGCTATCATTTTCATGTATGCCTTATGTTAGACGTTTTTAGTCTGCTTGAATTGAAATCGTATTTTTTTTCAGCGTAATCATTTCATTGATTGGGTTACTCATGCTAGCATCGACTTCGTATGATTTGTATTGCCGACATATCGAAAAAAGTAAGTTTTCTTTCAAATAAAATTTCATGAAAAGTTTGACCTCCTATCAATGGAGGAATGCTTGGCTGATGATACTGTGAAACAGGTGACTAAGCGGTAATTCCAAGACATATTTAGAAAATTCTGTTGGTTGAAATAACTAAGGTTTGGCGATGTCATTGTATGGCATATTATACAGGGTATTAATAAAGTGTGTACACAAACTTTAACCATCGAATCCTTGGTCAATTTGAAGACGAAATTTCCATATGAACATGACTCCGCAACGGCTTTGTTTTCAAGCTAGAGCATATTAGCACTGAAACAAATGGTGATACTGTTCTAAAAATTATAAAAGAATGGAACGTATTTTATTTTAACTAAGTATGCCCTGTGGTGAATATCACATGATTTACAGTTGTTTTCAAACCCTACATGTATGGTATATCTGAAGTCACTTGAAATAGCATAAAAACCTTTGGTCGGCGCGTCCTTTGTAATTTCATGACGTATCATAGGCGTGCGGCATTTATTTAGAACGATAATAATAATGTTTTTATATCACAATAAATGGATTTTACTATCTTCTTATTTTTTTGATTTGGGATAAAAAATACTTATATTGGGAGTTTAATTTATGTTGACTGAAAGTTAAGAAATGGAAAAATTACAGAATTCCAACGTTTGACATAGGCAAATATTTACATAGCAGGTAGGTATATAAAAAGGTATATAAAGACTTACATTATAGGTATTTATATATCATCCTCGCCTTCGGAGCTGTCGCTAGAGTCATCTTGTAGAGGAATTACAACGGGATTTACAGGAGGCAAAACACAATATTCATTTTCTTTTTCAATAATATGCCTAGAACACTGCTTCCATAGGTCTGTGGCAGCAATATGAGATACTGCATCTCTTATTGTGGCCAATAGCGATTCACTTAATTGAGGGGTCTGATTATGTTTTCTTACTTTTTTTTTAAATCAGCCCAGGCCAGCTCAATCGGGTTAAAAATGCAGTAATAGGGAGGTAGACGTAATACTTCATGGCCATTTTGCTGAAGCAGATTGTCAACAACATACTCTTTTTCAAATTTTTGTCTTTTAATAAGATCCAGTAATATGGCTTTGGTTGATTTTTGTGGTATTTCCATTCCCTTATCCTTCATAAAATCAATAATGTCTTGTTTTTTTGTGCCTGTATTCGGAATCTTGTTTTTCTGTCGGGAATGGTATGGCGCATTGTCCATAATAATCACTGAATTTGGGGAAATGTTTGGTATCAACTGCTGCTCTATCCACTTTTCAAATAAGTCGGAGGTCATGTCCTCATGATAGTCGGCACATGATTCTTTGATATTTTTGGCAGATAACAGCAAGGCATTAGGTATAAATCCATTTTCACTGCCAGCATGGAGAATAATGATTCGTTTTCCACGGTTGCATGGTGCATTTAAAATGCACTTGTTGCTGTCGTCAACCCAGCCGTACTGCACAACATCGTGGGTATCATACCACGTTTCATCCAGGTAAATCAGATTTCTTTTCTGCTCTCTATAGATTTTAACTTTGTGCAAAAATTCTTGGCGCAATTCAACGATTCGAGACGACTCCATAATCATCATTCTTTTATCTAATTTTTTGTATTGAAAACCACACAGTTTTACAATACAATGCAGTGAGTCTAAGCATTTGTAATTATAAAAATCTTCAGGATAATCTTTTAATTTATCCCGTATCATTTCCAACGTGGGCACCACTCTTTGGGTCTGTTCCTCTAAATCTTTATGAAAGAATTCTGCCTGCACAGGTTCATCAACCATCTCCTCGTGGCTTGGAGCATTTTCCCAAGGTCTCCAAAGAGCCATATTTAGGACACACAAGAACAATCAACACAACAATTAAATCAACAAGTAAACTGAGTATTCAAAAGTCAAAAACACACAAACTAATAAAATCTATGAAAAAACACGGACAGACTAAAGAAAACACGTTTATTCACCGCTACACGGCACTGGCTAAACTGTTTCAATTTTCAGTAGCCACCTGCACTTTTTCGGAGCTCTGAAATACACGCTTTCTCATTGGCTATGTCCACGCATAGGCGTGCTTTACTCCACGTGGACCGGTGAAACTGCCTTTGATCTTTGCTGCGAAATTTGGCGATTTTTGCAGCAACAGAGCGTGTTAAATATAGATATATAAAACGCACCCGGTATTTCACAGTGTTTCAAGTGACGTCAGATAAAGTATACGTCGATGATAAAATCACGAGTCAGAAACACAATGACAACAAATTTATATTATGATTTTGCGAAGTTAGGTTATTTCACTGATTATTTTTATTTTCATTTTATTTCATGGTTTTGAGTGATACCTTAATGATAATTTTAGTGGGGAGTTTTTGTTAAGAAAAAAACAGTTATGAGTAGAATACCTTAAGACAGAAACACCAAAGACCAAAGTATTATTCGAAAACAACATAACCTGCTTTAACATAACCTAACTATTCATCGTCTATGTCTAACATATCAGAATCTTCATTAAATATATTCGCAAATCGCTGTCGTTTGTCTTTACTACAGTCTAGAGTGATGCCGTAATCGTCATCTTTCTTGATTTCGACTATACTATTTGAAACATTACCCGTATTTCTTTAGTGATAGTGCTCTAGCTCGAAAAGAAAGCCGTTACGGATGCATGTTCATATGAACATTGAGTCTTCAAATTGACCAAGGATACGATGGTTAAAGTTTGTCTACACACTTTATTAACACCCTGTATATTTGTGGAATAAGAACCAAACACTCTATTTATCTCTGCAAAATGATGTTTATGAGAAGAAATAAATTCGAAATTGAAGCACCCAGACTATAATGTTTTCTTAAATAATATCGAAGTACCTAATCTTTATTCCAGAGCCAATACCTTTACTACTCGCCTACTCAGTATACACAAATGGCAAGAAAATATTGGAAACGAAACCTTCTGAACTGTCATGCGTCAACGGGATAAAGGTGTTCAGTATGATCTGGGTTGTGTATGGACACACTTTTTGTGCACTATGTATGAGTCCGTTGGTAAACTTTTTTGATGCTGTGTCAGTAAGTATACCAAGAACTTTCATAATTTCAAAATATCGTCTTATCTTTGATGTCGGCGGTTATAAAGCAAATCTATCGGAACGTATTCAACAACAGAAGTTAATTCTCATAAAAATATTTGTAGATCAATAATACACTAATGGAAAAATTACGGGATCAAAAACGATGGTCAATGAGAAGCATTTTAACGCTTCAATTGTCTAGTTTTTTGGATCGTGTAAACAATGTTTGAAGCTGCAGATTCGTCGCAATTCAATGTTCTCTTCGATTGGACCATTTCTTGCTGAGATTTCGAATTTTTAATAAGAAATGATCCTTTCAGCTTTGATTATCGATATGTTAGGAACCAATCATCGTACTGAAAGTTAAGAGATTGTTTCAAAAGTTGGAATAGATTTTCTGAAAGAATCAATTATTCACGAAAAAAAAAAGCGATTTTTCTTGATCCTTCATAAAATAATAATTAATAATTAAGGCATAAAGAAAACAAGGTCAGTTAACACTCACTAATTTTCAATTTATTAGCTATTTCCAAGTTATCACTCTGTTTCTAAACCTGGGATATACAGGGTGGCCAATATATGACTGATTTAAATTGCGCGCCATTTTTGATTCGGTAGCTAGATTTCGGTCGAAATGTGCCCAGTGTCAACACCATTCGTGCGGAAATTTGAGCAATCAGGTGAAGTTAAAGACTTGCCAAGGTCGGGCCGTGTTCGAACTGTTCGTACTCCGGGAAATATCGAGACAGTTCGTGAAAGTATAGTGGGGCGCCCTGAGACGTCTACCAGACATCGTTCTCAAGAACTGGGTATTCGTCGCACGTCATTATGCGCTAAGACTTGCATTCGCGGACATACAAAATTCAGTTAACCCAAGAACTACAGCCTAGTGATCATGAAAGTCGCCGACAATACATTCATGCAATATTGCAGCTTCATACCAAAAATAACGATTTTTACCGACAACTGATAATGAGCGATGAAGCAAACTTCGATATGAACGGATTTGTTAATAAGCAGAATTATCGAATCTGGGCATTAGACAACCCTCGTCGTCGAGTGACAGTTTGGTGCGGTTTTCAGAAAATCCATAATAACTGCATCTAGACACAAGAAGTGAATGATTAATTGAATCAAATCCTTTAGTAAAGTCAAGAAGTATGAGAGGTACTGATTTTTGGTTGTCAAGCGCTATTGTTATATAGTCAAAATCCTTAAGGATGACTATTACGTCATACCATAAATTGTACTGAAGTAATCAATGGATGTACGTCGATGATAAAATCACGATGTCAGAAACATAATGACAGCAAATCTATATTATGATTTTGTGAAGTTAGGTTATTTCACTGATTATTTTTATTCTCATTTTACTTCATGGTTTTGAGTTATACCTTAATAATAATTTTAGAGGGGAGTTTTTGTTTTGAAAAAACAGTTATGGGTAGAATACCTTAAGACAGGAACACCAAAGACTAAAGTATTATTAGAAAACAACCTAACCTGCTTTAACATAACCATATTATTCATCTATCAAATATGATCGATCATGAAACATGAAAACACCGTCTATCCTTGTCGGATACGTGCAAATTATCGAAATCACGAAAGATGACGATTACGTCATCATTTTAGTCTGTAGTATAGACAAACGACAGCGATTTGTGAATATATTTAATGAAGTTTCTGATATGTTAGACAGAGACAAACAAAATTTTATTGTCTAAACAAACTGTATTGCTAATTTGCATATCCGACAAAGATAGACGATGTTTTCATGTTGCATGATCGATTATATTGAAAAGATGAATAGTTAGGTTATGTTGAAGCAGGTTATGTTGTTTTCGAATAATAATTTGGGTCTTTGGTGTTCCTGTCTTAAGGTATTCGACTTAAAACTGTTTTTTTTTTTTAAAACAAAAACTCCAGACTAACATTATTATTAAGGTATCACTCAAAACCATGAAATAAAATGAAAATAAAAGTAATCAGTGAAATAACCTAACTTCGCAAAATCAGAATGTAAGTTTGTTGTCATTGTGTTTCTGACTCGTGATTTTATCATCGACGTACGTCCACTGATTACTTCAGTACAATTTATGGTATGACGTAACAGTCATCTTTCGTGATTTTGACTATATTGCCTGATAAATCACATATGGACCGGAAAAAAAGGAAAACCGGTATAATTTACGTTTTTTCGGAAAACTGAGAGCTAGATTTCTATTATTGACAAATAGCTAATCTATGAAGAATTTTTCGTTTTGAACCATTAAAATTTCGGAAAAAATAAATTGCTGCTAAGAACTTTGAAACAGAAAACAAGTTTTTGTGCTTTTCCCACATTTTTCTCGCAATAAGTATCAAACCTTTTGAAATATATGTTTTTAAAAATTTGAACGTTTTTTAAAGAAAATGCGTAAGCTTAAAAAATCGTTTTACGCTTTAAAGTTTTAAGCAACAATAAACGTAATCCTTTAATTTCTTCCAATTTTTGATTGTACAAAATAGAAAATACGTCTTAGTAGATCAAAGTGAAATTTTCCTGGGTTATTGTGCGTGTAAGAGTTACGCTCAATTTTTGAAATTTGGCCCTTTTTTCAGCCCATATGAAGATTGAAAAAAAATTGTTTTCCGTAAATGATCCTCTAGAGAATCCATTCAAGCTTTTCATTTGAACCAGAATTTCTTTCCATCAGCAAGACAGACAAAGACAGAGACAAACGTAATTTTATTGTCTAAACAAAATGTATTGCTAATTTGCAAGTATCCGGCAAAGATAGACGATGTTTTCATGTTGCATGATCGATCATATTTGAAAGATGAATAGTTAGGTTATGTTGAAGCAGGTTATGTTGTTTTCGAATAATAATTTGGGTCTTTGGTGTTCCTGTCTTAAGGTATTCGACTTAAAACTGTTTTTTTTTCAAAACAAAAACTCCAGATTAACATTATTATTAAGGTATCACTCAAAACCATGAAATAAAATGAAAATAACAATAGTCAGTGAAATAACCTAACTTCGCAAAATCATAATATAAATTTGTTGTCATTATGTTTCTGACTCGTGATTTTATCATCGACGTACGTCCACTGATTACTTCAATAAAATTTATGGTATGACGTAATAGTCATCTTTCGTGATTTTGACTATATTGCCTGATAAATCACATATGGACCGGAAAAAAAGGAAAACAGATATAATTTATGTTTTTTCGGAAAACTAAAAGCTAGATGTCTATTATTGACAAAATAGCTAATCTATGAAGAATTTTTCGTTTTGAACCATTAAAATTTCGGAAAAAATAAATTGCTGCTAAGAACTTTGAAACAGAAGTTTTTGTGCTTTTTCCACATTTTTCTCGCAATAAGTATCAAACCTTTTGAAATATATCTTTTTAAAAATTTGAACGTTTTAAGCAACAATAAACGTAATCCTTTAATTTCTTCCAATTTTTGATTGTACAAAATAAAAAATACGTATTAGTAGATCAAAGTGAAATTTTCCTGGGATATTGTGCGTGTAAGAGTTACGCTCAATATTTGAAATACGGCCCTTTTTTCTGCCCATATGAAGATTGAAAAAAAATCGTTTTTCCGTAAATGATCCTCTAGAGAATCCATTCAAGCTTTTCATTTGAACCAGAATTTCTTTCTATTAGCATATTAGCACTTAATATTATTTATTTTAGTACATAAACAGCTTGAAAGGAATGGTGGTACATGCCGGAGTGTTCGCAGTCGACACATTTTTCTGTTTGTCAGGCTTGCTTTTAACATATACTACCATGAAAGCCTTGCATAAAACGAACAAATTTAATATTCTTACGTTTTACCTGCACAGATACATGAGGTGAGTCCGACAACCCAAAAATATTTTTAAAACAAGTGATATTTTATTAAAACGCATTATAGCCATTTCCGTTGGATTATCAAAGCGTAATCTCAGTGCTTTTGCACCGATTTTGAAGACATTTTCGCAGGCCAGGACAACGAACGATAGCTTAGCAACTAACCTCTATCTGAGGTCTATCGACAGAAGACAGTACAAGGTGCCTTCTATTGCCAGAATCGCAGTTTATGCTGGCTTATTTTAAAAGTTAACATATTGTAACAACGACGAATAGTACTGACTGGCACCATCTGTTGGGAGACTCTCCTACTCGCCAGAGCTTCATGGCCAATCTCTGTTTTTACGCGGATCACGATCGCACATGCCGCTGGCGACATCTGTTGAGGACCGTGCCAGTGACTCGCCTTCTAGATCGACGCGAAGGAATCTTCTCGACCCACGATGCGGACTATATAACTCGACGGCCGGGAGAGGGAAACAGAGTAGAGTAGAGCGAAGTGGAGTATAGTTCAGTCAATGGCGCGACATAAGAATTAGTCAGACATAAATAGTGTGTGTGTCTAGTCAAGTTAAATAAATTAGTGTATTTCTTTGTTTGGAATCCAGTGTTTTAGTCCACATCCAAATTATTTTTTATTCATTATCATTATCATTAATTAATCATTATTTATCTAGGCTCGCGGCTGCTGGACAAGCTTATGTAGCACTTAATCGTGTAGGATCTTTAGACGGTATTCGGATTGAAGAACTTGATTGATCTAAGTTAACAGGAAAAACGGCATGCAACAGTGAAGCTTTAAATGAAATGATTCGTAAGACATTTCAATACATGTCCACAAAAAACTAATTGATAAATCGACAAAAAAATGGAAAATAAATAATAGTTTAAAAAACAAGCTTTTATAGCTAAGCGAAATAAAAAGTAGAAAATAATCTTTAATTACAAAGAGTTTATGGAGGGTATTAGGGAAATAATATTCTTTAAGAGGTGATTCCTTGCATTATTCTAAGCAAAAAGTTTCATTATAACCTATGTCCGAAAATCGACCGTTTCGGAGCGAAAAAATGTTTGTTTCTTTTTAGTCATTAAATAAATTAATTTTGCACCTTAATAATTTAAATTCATATGCCTGATAGCGTAAAATGTATCAATACATCCATTTATTAATTAACCGTCTCCAACAAAATAATTTTCTTGCTTATTAAATACATTTTTCCGAAGAAACACAGACAAACAAAATCCCTCACACAACTGGCAACGTCCTACTCTGCCTGCACTGCATGTATCATCGCGTGTCGTTGTGATTACATTTAACTGTACCATGTACCTTTATGTGATTTACGAATCTTGTTTTTTTTTTCTTTTGTCGTACATCGCATCGTTTCAAATATACTAAGTGACATATAAGTCCGAACACCCAGTTTAAATGGTTTTATTTTAATAAAAGTTGGTGAATGAATTTATCTTACTGTAAATAACAAGTGAAAAAATTTTCAGCCTTATCAGTTGGACATTCCGGTTTTTATACTGCTTTTTTTTAATTCACTAACGCTCTAAAAATGAATATTTCAGCCGCAGTAAAGAATCAACGTTGGCGGATTTTGGTTCTTGACATCCTTTACGATCGGTTACGATGCCTAGAGTACGGAGACCTGTACAATTTCGTCAACTTATTGAGTTTGATAGGGACCGTATAGTGGGACTTCGGGAAGCTGGACTTTCTTTTCGGGCAATTGCAGTTAGAGTGTAAAGAAGTGTAGACACTGTGGTTAGGTATTGTCAGGCATGGTTTCGAGAAGGCCGTACGCAAAGAGCAAGGGGCACTGGACGCCGCCGTAGAACAACAGACCGTGAAGATCGCCGCCTAAGATTATTGGCCTTAAGGGACCGTTTCTCCACTACCAGGTCCATTGCAAATGAATGGTTTGCAGAACACGGAAGACCTATTGGCATGCGAAGTGTTTACCGACGAATGAGAAGTTTTGGCTTGTTTTCATACCGGCCACACTGGGTCATCCCTTTAACTCGAGAACACCGACGTAATCGCCTTGAGTGGTGCAGACAACGGTCACTCTGGGATCAGGAATGGAACAGTATTGTCTTTAGTGACGAGTCTTGATTTTGTTTAGGCATGCACGATGGTCGTGCCAGGGTTAGAAGGCGACGTGGTGAAAGGAGGAATCCACAGTTTTTTGTTGAAAGACATGTTCATCACACTGTTGGAGTTATGGTTTGGGGTGCTATAGCTTATGGTTCCAGGTCACCTTTAATCTTCATAAGAGGTAACATGAACGTGCAGCGTTATATCCACGAAGTTCTAGAACCCCATCTTTTACCCTATCTTGACACCCTGGCAGATCCAACTTTCCAACAAAATAATGCCCGACCACATGTTGCAAGAGTCACAATAGACTTCTTTCAACATAATGATGTCACATTGTTACCATGGCCACCAAGATCTCCCGACTTATCCCCAATTGAGCACGTGTGGAATATGATGGGTAGGAGATTGCTCAATTTGCAACGTCCTCCTCAGACTCTAGAAGCACTTCGAGAGGAGTTGTTGGTTGCCTTGAATGAGATACCACAGGAGGACATTGAGGACATTTTGAAATGTTTATCATTTACTTATTATGCTTCATTAAGTACTTATACAAAATTTTATTAAAATAAAACCATTTAAACTGGGTGTTCGGATTTATATGTCACTTAGTATAAGTGACTGATAATCGTGGGAATTGGTGGTGTGTATCGCTAAGTTCTGTAATTTTTTTAAGTAAATGTACTGTACTGAAAGCGTTATTAAATAAAAAATATTAGAAAAAAAATAGGTAAAAATATTCAATAATTCAATGCATATTTTCAACAAAAATATCATACAAACGCGTGCGCTCGTATCGCGCTTGCGTTGCAGCGTTGCCAAGTTTTTGAGAAAATTTAATTATTTACGACTCACTTTCCTCGAAAACGATTGATTTTCGGACATAAGTTATAATTAACTTTTTTGCTTAGAATAATCACCTACTAAAGTTACGAATATTTCCCTAACACCCTATATTACAGTAGTAGATGGTCGAACAATCAATCATAATGAATAACCTCGTTTATAACGTTTGCAGTTTCTTTTTTTTTGTAGATTGACACCTGCTTTGATCATACTCGTCTTCAGTACTGTAACCATATTAGAGTTCTTAGGAAGCGGACCGCACTGGAATATGGGAGTCCAATTTTTTACAGATACGTGCAATAAGCATTGGTGGAGCTCTTTGCTGTACATACAAAACTATGTCCACAGCGACAGTATGGTAAGAATTCAGAAACAAAATCTATTAAACATTAAGTATATTTTAAGATAAAAGTTGTACGGTCTTCTAGGTCCAAAAAATGTAGTATGAATTTTTTAGATCTAATAGTAACTTTTTACTTTACTTAAAAATTTGTCAAGTATCATATAGTTAAGAATTCAATTTGATTTCCAGTGCTTAACCCACACTTGGTACCTCAGCGTCGACTTTCAGTTGTACGTACTATCTCCAATAATATTGATACCACTATGGAAATATCCTAAATACGGACTAGGCATACTGATAGCAGCAATCCTTGCCTCTTTTGTAGTACTGTCCGTTATCGTTTACCATTACGAAATACCGGCACTTATGATTTCACCATTGATGCTGTAAGTGAATAATATTTATCGTCCCTTATGCTTTTATTATCTTTTTATCTTGCTGGTAGGCAAGGTTTATATACAGGGTGGCGCATCGAAAACGAAACAGACGCGTTTACTGGCAGCTCAGTTTTTTTTTTGAAAAACTCTCGGACCCGTCGGTTTTGTTTTCGAGGCGGACACAAGTTTGGCAAAAAACATGTTAACACGTGCAGCCCCCTGGGCGGGGGTGACACCACCCCCAAAATCTTAAATGGAAAGGGGGGTCGAGTGATACCTTATTTTAAAGGTCTTTCAATTCCCTTTATAATGATGTAAAATACATACAGGATGGTGCCCCACCACATTACGCATTACGTGTTCGACAATATTTAGATCAGACGTTTCCAGATCGATGGATTGGTAGAAGAGGTGCCATTGAATGGCCCCCAAGATCGCCAGATTTATCACCTTTGGATTTCTTTAGGTGGGGTCATTTAAAAAGCAAAATCTATGCTACTCAGCCAACATCATTAGAAGACCCGCGACAAAGAATTGTGAATGAGTGCCTTCAAATTACTCCTCAAATATTGCAATACTAATGATGATGTATCAGTTTTATTTAAGCTTTAAATCAATAAATCTTCAAAACTACCGAACTGAAGTACACTAATTTTATATCATTATAAAGGGAATTGAAAGACCTTCAAAATAAGGTATCATTCGACCCCCCTTTCCATTTAAGATTTTGGGGGTGGTGTCACCCCCGCTTAGCTGCCACTAAATGCGTCTGTTTCGCTTTCGATGTGCCACCCTGTATAAAGGAAGTGATTGGTTCATTGTATGAATGTTAATACAATAAATTTTTAATTTCAGCACAAAAACTACAGATTATTCCGAAAAATATTATTTAAAAACACATACAAGAGCGACCCCCTATTTGATAGGCATATGCGCAGGGTATATTTTATACAAAGTTAAAAGCAATGAGGTACCTTTTCCGAGGCTGCCAAAGGTAGGCGATATGTATAAGCAATAATTTTCAATGCATGCATGTTCAAAATTTCATTTTGCAAAATATTTTATCTATGACCCAAGTTAAGTGTACTTTTACGATATAATTCCTCATTATCACAATTTCTAGACTTATTATAAACTCAAATAGCTTCACAACGATTGAAAATAGATATGATCTTTATTATACAGGGTGACTTCGAAGTTGAATCATTTATTTTAACAGTGAGTAGATCTGATCAAAAGAAATGTTTTTTCCTTTACCATTTTTCTGGTAAAATTAAAGTAACAAAGTTATAGCCCTTTGGAAGTTTGAGTACCGCTCTGTCTCAATAATAATATTATGTGCTCGTGTTTGGCGACAACGGATATAATCCGCCTTATCGGTTCATCGCATCGGAAACAAAAAAGCGAAAGAATTTGGAACGATGTTTTTACAATTATTTTATTCAGTTGTATAAGTATACAGTCAGTGTCAGTCGGTAACGCGTGAGTGAATAGTGGTGTCTGTTGCGTGGCTCAAACAAAATCAAAAATGGCACATGTTTATGCGGATCGGTTTCCCAATCGAGTGCAACCAACCCCTCGTGCCTTTGTTAATGTAGTACAACGGGCTCGTGAATCAGGTGACTTAAGACCTCACAGGGGACGGCATGCCGGTGCTCCAAGACCTCACGATCAAATACAGGTCCGCACTGAAATACTTGTCGGGAGGATACTTTATAAAACAAGGTAATTTTTTTTTTTTATTTTTACACACATATTTTGGTTTATCTTCCTTCTACAATCATTATCTGAAAATTAATGACTCAACTTCAAAGTCACCCTGTATAAAAGTTACTAAAACATTCATGAAAATAATCTGAAAATAAAAAATATCTTTTTTGTATCACCCTGTATTGTACAGCTATAGATGAAAAGGCGTCAACTAGAAATCAAGATTGACGTGTCCTTGCGTTTTTCCCAGAATATACCAGGAGAGTCATAAATAGGGTTGCGACCCTTCCGGTGGACCACTCTGTATGAATTTTCTTTAAAATTGACCGGTGGTTAAAATGCATATGTTTTGTGCCTTGTACAATTTTTATTTTGCCCCTGTACTTATTCTGTTTTCAAAAAAAAACACCAGACCATTAAACTTTAATTTTTTTACTAATTGTTCATATTTTTCTAGATAGTGATTTTGTCCCTTTGGGGAGCTTTCTTAGCAATAATGCTCGGTCTTGTATTTGCTGGACACGATACCTTGTTGGGATTCGAGTACAAGGCTTTAGATAATGTCCTGTATCTCACTTTCGTAAGACCAGTCTGGGCAATCTGCATTTGCTGGGTGACATTAGCTTGCACGTGCGGATATGGAGGTAAGTGCAAATAAGAGATGCTCTACCCCTACCAAGTTTCCAAGCTGGTTGGCGGCTGACTTTCTTGAATCGAGAGTGAAAAACTGGAATCGCGAAAGATGACTATTACGTCATACCATAAATTGAACTGAAGTAATCAATGGCGTACGTCGATAATAAAATCACGAAACAGGAACACAATGACAACAAATTTATATTATGATTTTGCGAAGTTAGGTTATTTCACTGATTATTTTTATTTTCATTTTATTTCATGGTTTTGAGTGATACCTTAATAATAATTTGAGTGGGGAGTTTTTGTTTCGAAAAAAACAGTTATGAGTAGAATACCTTAAGACAGGAACACCAAAGACCAAAGTATCATTCGAAAACAACATAACCTGCTTTAACATAACCTAACTATTCATCGTCTATCTTTCTCGGATACATACAAAGTTCTTAGCAGCAATTTATTTTTTCCGAAATTTTAATGGTTCGAAACGAAAAATTCTTCATAGATTAGCTATTTTGTCAATATTAGAAATCTAGCTCTTAGTTTTCCGAAAAAACATAAATTATACCTGTTTTCCTTTTTTTCCGGCCCATATGTGATTTATCAGGCAATATAGTCAAAATTCAAAATCACGAAAGATGACTATTACGTCATACCATAAATTGTACTGAAGTAATCAGTGGACGTATGTCGATGATAAAATCACGTCTCAGAACCATAATGACAACAAATTTATATTATGATTTTGCGAAGTTAGGTTATTTCACTGATTATTTTTATTTTCATTTTATTTCATGGTTTTCAGTTATACCTTAATAATAATTTTAGAGGGGAGTTTTTGTTTTGAAAAAAACAGTTATGAGTAGAATACCTTAAGACAGGAACACCAAAGATCAAAGTATTATTCGAAAACAACATAACCTGCTTTAACATAACCTAACTATTCATCTTTCAAATATGATCGATCATGCAACATGAAAACATCGTCTATCTATGTCGGACACATACAAATTAACAATACAGTTTGTTTAGACAATAAAATTTTGTTTGTCTCTGTCTAATATATCAGAAACTTCATTAAATATATTCACAAATCGCTATCGTTTGTCTTTACTACAGACTAAAATTATGACGTAATCGTCATCTTTCGTGATTTCGACTATATTTTTCCAATGGTACATTCATTTTTTCAAATAAACAATTCCTTGTGCCTAAAAAAAATATGGAGGGGAAATTTTTGAGGCAGCTCTTGTACATAAAGCAATAAGATCTTTAATAGTTTCTATTATCTTAGAATTTCAGATTGTGCGTGTGCTTGCTACTTGTTTTTTTAAACATACGTTGACGTTTACAGGTATAAAATTGTTTATTTTCCATTTCCCTTGATTGTAGGTATAATCAACACCTTCCTATCTCACCCATCTCTACAAGTGCTGAGCAAATTTTCGTACAGCCTCTACTTGGTACACCTGAATGTCATTTTAATAAAGACCTTCTCCCACAAAAGCGGCATCTATTTCAGTGACGTCAATTTCGTGAGTGCACTTCAATTTCTTGCTCCAGTCGAAAACTAATAAAATCGTTTTTGCAGCTATACGAATTCTGGGGCCACTTTGGAATGAGCACCATGTTGGCGGTCGTATGGGTATTAGCGTTTGAATCTCCTATTATTGCGATGGAAAAACATATTTTGAGACGGTGATTTTATCAAATATTTGGACTACTAAATATTTTATTATTCATAAAGTGATTTTTTGATTTCACCTTAAACATTTTTAAATTCGAACTCTGTTTAATGTCATTATTCAATTTATTAAATTTGAAATATAGATTTACTAGTTATAGTACTATTACAATTTTGCAGATGAAAATCTATACTGCCTCTAGTTTCGTAGTTATGATAATGACTATTTAATTTTGTGAAGTTCTTTAAATGTGGTGGTAATAAATGATTTTTTAATTTGAATATGAAAACAAGAACTAAATAATATATGAACATTTTCGCATACAACCACTGCAGTTCTTCTAACATACACTTAATCCTAGTATATTTGTTTTTATTTAAAATGATTCTCATAGCTTTATTTGTCCTTCAAAATGGTCGTCGAGGCCTTTTGGATGGCCTATTCGTCGGCATACCGCTGTCCCTTCATGGCAGAAAATAGTCACACGGTGCCATATCAGGAGAATATGGGGAGTGGTTGAGTGGTTAAAATGCCATTTTTTGTCGATCGATGAGTGCATTAGCGTCAGCTTCCTTCTTCATGATATTCTGGCCGAATACGCCTCAGCAAACGCTTCATAACACCAAGATAAAACACAGCATTAAACGTTTGCCCCGATGGAAGGAATTCTTTGTGAATAAATCGTAGAAACAAATCAACACTGTCTTCACTCTGGACTTTTCAAAATGGCTTTTTTCGGATTTGGCTTGCTTTCAGTGTTTGTCTATTCGGCCTCTTTAATGTTGAATTCGAAGCAACTTTTGGTCATCCGTGAGCTTGTGCGAACAAACCTTTCTCATGCCCAAATTCTTGGTCAAAATGCGATGGATTGAATTTTTAGAGATATTTCATTCTCTTTCTATGTATCTCAATCATCATTTTTGATAAATTCACGAACTTTTCCGCCAGTTTCTGACGTAGTCACAAATTTTGGCTGGCCGACACGTACGTCGTGTTCCAGCAACTCACGACCCTCTTTGAACCGTGTAAACCACACGCGGACGCGTCTACGAGATAAGCTGTCATCACCATACACTTGCCAGGCGCGGATCCAGGGCGGGAGTTCGACCACCAATTTTTAAAGTTCCGAATCTCTTAGATAAATCTGTAATGCACACATATTAAATGGATGCCGTACTGGTATTTTCTACTAAACACTGGCAACACTGTATCCGTCAACTATGATTTAACTGTAAGCTCATAGATGATAGCGCAAGACTGGTTGCCTATGCGGTCAGCTTGATGTATTAAAAACTTCTTCGCGCGCGCCTAAGCTGAGAGCAAATTGGATAAGAAATACTTTTTGACCGACCAGTGGCGGATTTAAGGAAAAGGGCCCGGTCGGCAATATGCACTGGGGGGGCGCAGTGGTATGATCGGAGACAGACGGCAAATAGTGCGCACTATGACTGTTTTGCGAATAACGTAAATTACTGCAATTATCGACAAATAAAATACGACAATGGAAACTTTGAAAGTTGCATGATAACTCAGAAGTTAATATCAAAATTCAATGTGTAATGTCATGTTAGTGCCATCGTACATCAGCCTTGTTTTTGCATTTAATAGTGCGCACGGGTACGGGGCAGGTTGTAATGCGCATCGTAATTTTATGAAATAAATTAAACTTGATGATATACTATAGTCAGAATCACGAAAGATGACTATTACGTCATACCATAAATTGTACTGAAGTAATCATTGGACGTACGTCGATGATAAAATCACGATATCAGGAATAATGACAACAAATTTATGTTATGATTTGGGAAGATAGGTTATTACACTGATTATTTTTGTTTTCATTTTATTTCATGGTTTTGAGTTATAATAATCTTAGTGCGGAGTTTTTGTTTTGAAAAAAACAGTTATGATTAGAATACCTTAAGACAGCAACACCAAAGACCAAAGTATTATTCGACAACAACATAACCTGCTACAACATAACCTCTAACTATTCATCTTTCAAATATGATCGATCATGCAACATGAAAACATCGTCTATCTTTGTCGGATATATGCATATTAGCAATACAGTTTGTTTAGACAATAAAATTCTGTTTGTCTCTGTCTAGCATATCTGAAACTTCATTAAACATATTCACAAATCGCTGTCGTTTGTCTTTACTACAGACTAAAATGATGACGTAATCGTCATCTTTCGTGATTTCGACTATAGCAAACTTCTCGTGCATAATAGAGTTTAAAAGTTATCACGGATGCTACCGATAAGTAAAGGGCGTCGAGTCAAATTTGGAGTGAACGCATTTATAGAATTTGCATAAAATTACAATGGACCCCCGATAATCCGGCCCCCCGGCGCCCCCTGTAATCCGACATGTCATTGAATATGTATTACATACATACGTATTTGACAATCTTCGCTAATGTAGATCACGCAGGTTTGAACAGGTTACAACTTGTACGCGCCACCGCTATCGTGCTCGACGCGTAAGCATTGTTTTACTTAGTTTGAATTTGACTACTGGTGATAGCGGTACGGCCTAGCGTGCGTTCATTGTTTACTATTTATTCATTGTGTATTAAGAATAGTACCTAGTAATGTCATCACAAACTCAGAAGCGAAAGCACAAAACATTGACAATTAAAGAAAAATGTGATATTTTAGACCGCTTAAATCGCAATGAAACTTTCAGTAGTTTAGCGAGTGAATACGGCGTAGGCCGATCTACAATGTATGACATTAAAAGAAACCACTCAGGAAAGCTGAACATCCAGAAGTGGAAGAAGCTTTGTACATGTGGTTTCTTCAGGAAAGACATAGGCATGCACCAATTTCAGGACCCATGACGGCCATGAAAACTAAGTTTTTTTATAAGGAAATAACAAAAAAAAGATGATTTTGTGGCCAGCAAAGGATGGCTAGAACGTTTTAAAAGTCGTAATGGCATACGTTTAATGATTATTGCAGGAGAGAAACTTTCTAACGATGCCACCTGCATAGAGCCCTTTAAATTAAGATTTTTGCAAAAGGTGAACGATTTAAATCGTGACCCGTCACAGGTGTACAATGCAGACAAATCAGGGCTTTTTTGGCGTGTGATGCCTAACAAAACTTTCGTTTCTTGTAACGAAAAATCCGTACCTGGACGAAAAGTAAGTAAAGAGCGTGTAACCATACTACCATGTGCTAACGCTGCTGGCACACACGCGCTTAAGATAATAATAATAATAATAATAATAATAATAAACGTCTTTATTTCGAAATAGACTGATTATATAAAAAAATACCCAAATACGGGCGAAGTTCAGCTGTAGCTGCTCTTCCACTTAACCCGCTGCTCTTCCACTTGAACCAGATGATGGTCATTGGGAAATCTAATAAACCACGGGCATTCAAAAACATTGATTTACCTGTACACTATTACGGACCTTTTCAGAAAGCGGTTTGATGAATGCTTCGTACCTGAAAAAAATGGTTAAAATTTTCTTCAAAAAGCGTTGTTGCTTCTTGATAACGCTCCCGGTCATCCGTCTGAAGAAGAACTAACAACTGAGGATAAATGCATCACTGCGATGTTTCTTCCGCCAAATTGCACTGCACTGATTCAACCAATGGACCAGAATATGATTCAGTTTGTCAAGCAAGACTATAAGAAAAACCTACTTCTGAGAGCCGTATCAAAAGACCAACCAATAGGAAAAACTTTAAAAGAATTTAATATGAAAGACTTGGTGTTTGCTCTTTGTCAGTCGTGGAATGCGTTACCGTCATCAACTATTAAATCGTCTTGGAAAAAGTTATGGCCAGATATAGTCACCACTCCTAGCAACGTTCCACAAATCAGTGTTACTTCGGAAGTTATAGAACAAGTCGCTACTAAAACACAGATAAGTCCGGAAGATTTGGAAATCTGGTGCCGTGGAATGGATAAAGAGAAAAATGTTTTTCATGAAATGTCTGACGAAGAGATTATAAAAGAGGTTTCTAATTATACAACAAACAATCAGGAAAATAACGACGACGTGATTGCAACTGCTCCACAAGTCACAGCACAAGACGCAATTAACGCCGTTGAGCCAGGTTTACAATGGGCTAAAGAGAATGGTACATCCTACAACGAACGTTTACTTTTGAGAAGACTGAGGGACAAAGCTCTGATCTCGCGTTATAACAACCTTAAACAAAAAAAAAATGATGAATATTTCCAAGCTTCATAATTTGATAAATTCATTAATGATTTTGATTAATAATTCTTAATTATCTTGGTACATATGTATGTGCATTTATGCTTAATTTTATAATAAAACGTAAGCTCTCTATTGTTATTTAATTTACTAAATTCGACATACATAAACTAAACTGTATCCATCGAAGAAACAAAGTAAAATCAAACATATACACCCGTATTGCACGTGATCAAGAACTTAACCGTAGGAGACGCTACAGGGCCGTATCAAGCTATTGTGACTGATCTATCAAAAAATGTCGTACAAGATATGTGTTGCTGTAAATTCTATCAAAAGCATAGTAAATTATCAGGAATATACCACGCCTTTCTAATCATATTTCGACATTAGGAATCAGTGCAAAAAATTCTGTATTCACCATTTCAGCAAAATGTTACTAAAACGCACACGAAAAAAACTTGTGGACCATCTCAATTGAAATTGTTCATATTTTATTATTAACTTACATATATACCCAATAATATTTACAAATCAACCTTCTATTCACAATGCAGAGCAAATTTTTTTGAGCAAATAGAAACTACAGACGTAGTAGTAGTAGTACAAAAGTTTATTACAGACTCCATAAAGTTTGTTAGTTTGATTGCTATTAAAATTTACATGAGAAATAGGAAGAAGGTCAAAATGGCACTATTATGCTTTGGAACTCCTAAATTAACCCTAATTTTGTGTAATTATAAATTCGGAATTTCCACATTAATAACTAGAAACTTACACTTTGATTGCAGTCTATAATGAACTTACCTGTCTTGCCAAAAAGCCCGTTAAACTGCCAGTCTTAATGGTATCAATCGATTTATATGCTGTATTCCGAGGAGCTTGAATCATCAGAATTGTTGATGTCAATTATAAGGGGATCAACTTGGGTGTCAATGATATTGTCCATATCCCACATTTTGGTTTCAACCTTCTCTTGGACATGGCCAATACATGTTCTCCATTTTGCTGGCGTAATTCTATCGACAGCAACATCAAACAGTTTTTTAAGGTCAGAAAACTTAAAAGTGCTGTTATTTGACGCCACGTATTGCTTGATGTCGGCCCAAATCAACTCGATAGGATTCAGTTCGCAGTGATAGGGAGGCAGCCTGAGAATCGTTTTATTTTGGTTTTTGGCCATTTCGTCAACAATTTTTAAATCATATTTATACTTATGTCGCTTGACTATATTTATCAGCTCAGCTTTGACCATTGTTTGGTCGAAGTCGGTCTTCTTTGAAACAAGCCACTGTTGAATGTCTGCCTTTTTGGTGGCCATTGTTGGAATTTTTTCCAATTTTCTGGAGTGGTACGGGGCATTATCCATCACAATAATTGCGTTATCATCAAGTGTCGGCAAAATTTTTTTGAACCAATTTTCAAATGAGTTACCATCCATTTCTTCGTGATAGTCTCCAGTTTTTTTGGATTCAAATGCCCACAATGCTTCAGGAACAAATCCATCTACGCTACCTATGTGGCAAATGATCAGGCGTTTTCCCTTGCCTGAAAGTAATTAGTTATTTTACTTTTCAGCGAGCGCACTAAATGACGAAATTAAGCAACTTACTCTTTTTAGGTTAGTGTAGGATAGGGTCTTAGATTAGTTTTTAGGTGAAGGAAATACTCAGAAACTTGGATGAGATAGCAAAACTGAGTTCGGAGCTTCCACATCATTGATTCGATCAGAAAATGAATTATCTGCATCCAAAAAAGTTCATATACTTCGAAACTTACCTGCAGGATTTTTCAATCCCGTCGAAAGGCCATCTAAAAAAGCCTGCCTTGAGGACCTCACAGATCTGTCTACCCAAACCTTTCCCTGCGTATGCCCGGCGTTCACCCATGTTTCGTCTAAATAATAAATTTTTCTTCCTTCAGCGCGGAATTGCCTAATTTTTCTAAGGTATTCTCTCCTCCAGATAACAATTTCCTCCTTTTCTATCAATAAACTATTCCTTCCTCTTTTCAAAAATCGAAAGTCTAGTTCTTTCAACAGCTTATGGAACGTAGATCTTTTAAAATTTGGCAGGTCCTCATCATCATTCACTTGCTTCAATATTTTATCTATTGTAGGTATTTCATTCCTGAAGAAAAAGTGATGTACTTTTCTTCTAATGGCACTTCTGTCAAAGTCATCTATTTTTTCGATGATTTTTTTTCTCGCTGGATATGTTTTTGGCTCAGATAGTTAGTGATTTTGTCTATATTCCTTCAAGATTTTGTAAACACTTGATCGACCTACTCCAGAAATTTCAGCAACCTTACATACGATATTTTCTATAGCCAATCCACTATTCTCTTGCATCTGGTTCTTGTAGATATTTAGAATAATTTGTTTTTCACCTGCGCTAAGATGAAGCTTTTTAGCCCTTTTTCTGGGTGGCGTTAAGCTGATTTCAACCACTTCATCAGCTGTATCTGTGTCAGACATTTTAGACTAATATTAAATTTCCGCAAGAAAAATCAAGTCAAGACGTGCATAAAACGTTCGCGCTCATAAACAGGTATCCGTAACTGATTACAATCCTGTGCGTGGTGACGAACCATCAACGTGACGCTGAGAGTTCCCTCTACTATGCAGCGTTGCCAGGCTTAATGTCACAATGATCATGTTTTATTGGGAAAATTGTCAGAAATCGCCGAATGTTGAACAGAAACATTACAAGAAGTCTAACCTTGAAATGTGAGGCTACAAATCGATATTCATATACGGGGGAAGGGTAGGGAGCTGTTATGGTTCCTATTAACCTTGGTGAAAGTTGGAAACGGTAATATCATATATGGCATACATTCGGTTGAAGGTGTGTGCACGGAAAATAGATTGCGGATAGGATTTTAATAGATAAATCTGCACAAAAAAACACAAAAGGAGATTTTTGTATTTCCCTGAAGAATATCTCAAGGTTATTTCAGATGTACTCATCGAAACTTTATGGAAGGATTATCGAAACCTTATTTTCAATTGCGATAGGGCCACATACCTCGACATCGCATTAATGTGAAAAATAAGACAATAGAAAAAATTCCCTCACTGATGCTATCTCTTAGGAAAAATTTAACTATAAAGATTGCACAAAAATTTTCTTCACCTTTTTGAGCTTGTTTTCGCATCTCCGTATATGCCGTTCATAATTTGCTGCAGATCAAATTGGAATATACCTTTGTGATGCCATTTATTGTTATATAATGTCCTTTACAACAGTTATTGCACGTATTGCACCAACAGATTGATTTGTGATCAATGCGAATGTGATCAACCACTCTGGCGAAAACTCGCCGAGCGTGGCAACCGTGCGACTTTGTCTGGAGGCTGGTCGCTACAAGCCAATCAGGAAGAGGCCGACAGAGCGCTATGGCTACCGATCACGCGTTGATCACGAATCAACCACTGTTTACGATTACTTTGTAGCTTCGTTAGATACACTTTATGTATGATTTGTACATACATATACATAACATATATAATCTTACCATTGGATATGTAATTTGTCGGATTACAAGGTATTCTTTTGTAAAAAATTCCAGACTATAGGGGGTCTTAGGCAGTGCTCTATAATCCGACAAATTCGATAGTCCGACACTGCCCTGCATAATGTTTGTCGGATTACCGGAGGTCCACTGAATGAGTAAGAAAAACACTGAGAATAAAAAAATTAGAAAGATCTGCACAAGTAACCGAAACAAGCTCATGGATAGTGCAAAAGGTTTTTTAATAGTAATTTGAGGTAAAAAGTTAATCTGATGCTGCTTCAACGATTCAACAGTTCATGCGTATCTAAAATCCACCCTTCCTTGGGGGGCCCAGGCGGCAATGTCCATTTTGCTGCACTTGTATCGGACATCTTTCAAAAGTCCTGTTAACTTCGCGACTCACCTTGCAGTATCTGAACTTCCTGAATTATTTGAGGTTGGAATTATAACTGACTCCGTCTTATTTCGAACGAAAGTTGGTAAAAAGAACTGGAAGGAAAAAAAATAAAACTCGTTTTTACTGTAAAAAATATAATACTAAACGTGTAAAAATAAATATAATACAAAAATTGTATATTGTACGTTGTAAATGATAGTACTTTATGTACAGTTTATTAGCGTTTAAGATTAAATGAACTTATTATTTAAGAAATATATATAAAATGTTGAACATAATCTTTATATTGTTATACGAAAATTACAACTAAATTGCGTCATCCATATATATATACAATATTAAAGGGTAACTGTATTTTACATTTAAATACAAGAATACTTTATAATAAATTATAGTAAATAAATTATTGTTATATATAATATAAATATATTTTTCATGCGGCTTATACAGGGTAAAAGCACATTTACTCATAAAAACTGAAGGAATTATTTTCTCTGTAATATTAGTACAAATAAGTTTCCGATATACAAATATCGTCAAATAATGCCTTCAATTTTATTTTGTGTCGTTTTAACGCCATAGGGTTACTATTTCTTAATTTTGTACTTCTGGCAATGTGCAGGGCAGTTTTATGTACATGGAAAGCAACAGATAAGATCGACTAAAAACTGGTACAAACAGCATCTTTTTGTGTCACAGATAATTGAAGTTTTTATTGCACTGTTCCAATCGCGTAGATTTTCTCTTTTTACCAAACTATTGAAATAACATCATCTTTTAAACAAATTAGAATTATGGCACTCATATACAGGGTGATTCCTAAATGAATGTCAATACTTGAGGAGACGACTTTCAAGGTGGCACGTCCCCTTTTTTAGATTTCTTTTTAGCCTCGTCTCGCAGCAAGTTGGGTTTCAAGAAAAGCAAAGATTTTTCGAAAAGGAAAAGTGATAAGAACAAAAGTAATCACTCGTTTTTTTCTTCCATACAAGAGGAATATTCACACACAATTTCAGAGCTGTACTTATATTTGTTAACAAGTTACGATTGCAGAAAAATTGCAAAAAAATGCATTTTTAGACGAGAAAAATGAAAACATTGTTTTTTAGTCATCTCTATACACACCATCAAATTATCAAATGAAAAGGATTGCGAATAGTGCTGCAAATAGGGAGTTGAAAAAAAAATCTAAAAAAAGGGACGCGCCTTGAGTAAAAAAAAATCATATGAAAATACGTCCTAAACATATTAACGTTTGAGATACAGCATGGTAAAGTTTTCAATATACAGCAGACGCTCAATAACGTAAACACGGGATAATGAAAACTTGCGCTAATGTAAACACAAACTTCGTTCTATAGGATCAAACGGAACGCTCGATAACGTAAACAACTCTCGGCGCACGGAAAATGCTGAAGCAATATAAGAACAAAAGAAATCACTCGTTTTATTCTTCCATAAAAGAGGAATATTCACACACAATTTCAGAGCTGTACTTATATTTGTTAACAAGTTACGATTGCAGAAAAATTGCAAAAAATGCATTTTTAGACAAAAAAAATGAAAACATTGTTTTTTAGTCATCTCTATACACACCATCAAATTATCAAATGAAAAGGATTTCGAATACTGCTGCAAATAGGGAGTTGAAAAAAAAATCTAAAAAAGGGACGTGCCTTGAGTAAAAAAAAATCATGTGAAAATATGTCCTAAACATATTAACGTTTGAGATACAGCATGGTGAAGTTTTCAATATACAGCAGACGCTCAATAACGTAAACACGGGATAATGAAAACTTGCGCTAATGTAAACACAAACTTCGTTCTATAGGATCAAACGGAACGCTCGATAACGTAAACAACTCTCGGCGCACGGAAAATGCTGAAGCAATATAAGAACAAAAGAAATCACTCGTTTTATTCTTCCATAAAAGAGGAATATTCACACACAATTTCAGAACTGTACTTATATTTGTTAACAAGTTACGATTGCAGAAAAATTGCAAAAAAATGCATTTATAGACAAAAAAAATGAAAACATTGTTTTTTAGTCATCTCTATACACACCATCAAATTATCAAATGAAAAGGATTGCGAATAGTGCTGCAAATAGGGAGTTGAAAAAGAAATCTAAAAAAAGGGACGTGCCTTGAGTAAAAAAAAACATATGAAAATATGTCCTAAACATATTAACGTTTGAGATACAGCATGGTACAGTTTTCAATATACAGCAGACGCTCAATAACGTAAACACGGGATAATGAAAACTTGCGCTAATGTAAACACAAACTGCGTTCTATAGGATCAAACGGAACGCGCGATAACGTAAACAATGTGTACGCTCGATAACGTAAACAACTCTCGGCGCACGGAAACAGCGCGACGGTAAAATGCTGAAGCCTTGATGATTTATGTCGGGCGTCGGGGAGTCCCCGATTTATGATGTAGAGTGTAGGGGATTCACCTCTGCGATAAAATACGACAAACTCGGTCAGTCGTATGATCGTTTAGGATACGTTTATACGTACGTATGTATTTCATTTTTGAACTTAAGTGAATACACTGCATGCGTTAATATATTTTACGACTATGGCATCCACATCCTATAAAAGAAAGTGTTTAAAGTTGAGTGAGAAAGTGAAAATCATAGACGAAGTTGCACTAGGTGCGGGAGTGACACAGTTAGCAAAAAAATATGGAGTATCGAAAGCAACAATCTGTAAAATTAAGCGTATGAAAACTCAAATTTTACAAAGAACATGCAATACATTTGGAGGTCCGGGAAGAGAAACTTTAAAAAATGCAAAGGCAAATAAAATGGAAAATTCCCTGTATAAGTGGTTTTTAAAACAACGGGAAAATCATGTCCCAGTTAGTGGCGAAGTACTTAAACAGAGAGCGAGACAGTTAAATGAAAAACTGAAAGAAACTGAAAATTTCGTAGCTAGTGATGGCTGGCTACAACGATTCAAAACAAGATTTGGAATTTGACTGCTGTCTATATCTAGGAAGTTTCTACTTTCGTCTGTCTTATCAAAAAATCCTGAAAACTTATCTGAGGCTTTAAAAAAAGTAACATTACGAGAAGCTGTTTTAGATTTACTTATCCTCCTGGGACCCAGCGTCCATTTAAATGGACATGCAGTTTTATACTTCCAGTTTCGTTAATTTAATATTTACGCAGCGTAGACCTCGCATCCACTACGTTGGACACTTCCGTGCTGCCGCCTAGTCCGATTCGGCCGACTTTAGTCTCGCACCTGCGCCGTGAATCAGTAAGTTTGTTTTCTGTTGTGATGGCGGCTGCACGTGATTCTCGTTTAGATGGTATGTAACCTATTTTTTAACATTATGTGCTGATTTAGGAGAAAATATATATTCGTTAATGTTTAATAGATACATTTAAACAGCTTTATAATAATAAAAATTTTAAATAACTTTTGTACTAGCCTAAATTATTTGCGTCCATTTAAATGGACATTGGGTCTATCTCATGAATATTTTTGATTTATTCGGAAAATTTATTTTAGCAATTTTTGGCAATAAACGAGTGCTTCGGCCAGGGGAAGATGACGAAAAATTGGAGCAAATACTACAACTCATTGCAAACGATGATTCTGACGTTGAAATGTCTGATGATGAAAATGAAATTGAAAATATGGATAATTTAGTACAGAGAGAGGACGAAATAAATGATGAAGACCTGGTGTGCAGCAGTGACGAGGAAGGAGAGGACAGAATTCCTCTTAGTGTCCTTAGAGAAAAGTTAAGAACGGCCAAACAAACTCCCAATTCTTCGCAGCGACAGTTTTGGAGAAGGAATGATACTTTTACACCTCCAAATTTTGAAGGTCCGTCTAGTGAATGCAGCGCACAGCTTCGCGATGGTTGGACTGCAAAATCGTATTTTGCCATGTACTTAGAAGATGACATGTTCCAAAAAGTATGTGATTGCACAAATGCAAGGTATGTTGAACTTAAAGGAGTATCCCTTAGATTGACACTTAATGAGATTAAACATTTCTTTGGGATAATTTGTTTAATGTCCTGCCTAAAATATCCTAGAATCAGAATGTACTGGGCCAAACCTACGAGGGTTGCAGCTATTGCGGATGTTATGACTCGAGATAGGTTTTTTTCTATAAGAAGTAACCTCAAAGTCGTAATTGATGGCAGCATCTCTGAGGAGAAACGCAGGTATGACAAATTTTGGAAAGTGCGTCCTATTTTAGAAGCAGTATTGCAGGGGTGCTTGCAGCTACCCAGAGAGAAAGTAGTTGCTGTGGATGAGCAGATGATACCATTCACTGGAACTTGTCAAATGAAGCAGTTTGTTAGGGGAAAACCCAATCCAGAGGGATTGAAAAATTTTGTTGTTGCTGCTCCTGATGGTCTTGTCGTAGACTTTGAACTATATCAAGAAAAAAATACGTCTCCAGATGATTCTGTAAAACGACTTGGTGTTGGACCTTCTGCTGTTGTTCGTCTTGGAAGAACATTATTTCCTGGAACTCATGTGTATTGCGATAGATATTTTACGACAATACCACTTCTTGAATATCTTCGCCAACAAAAGAAATATTGTACTGGAACGATTATGAAATCTCGTGTACCAGCGGCAGCACATTTAACTTCAGACAAAATGATGGCCAAGATAGGTAGAGGTAGCTCGGAACAAATTGTAAGGCAAGATGGCAAAATAGTGGTTGTACAGTGGTATGACCTGAAATCTGTACTTTTGACATCTACTCGTCTAGGAATTCAACCTAGTGATGAGTGTAAACGGTGGTCTAAGAAAGACTCTAAATACATACAAATTGCAAGCCCTTACATTGTTGCTAAATACAACGATTGTATGGGAGGAATTGACCTGATAGACCGAATGATCAGCTATTACAGAATTCAAGCCAGATCAAAAAAATGGACTGTGAGAGTCATTTTCCATTTCTTTGATTTAGCATTGGCAAACTCATGGATTTTTTATCGAAGAGATAAAAAGATATTTCAAACCTCTACACGAAAAATACAGCAGTATCTAGATTTTAAAATCGAAATTGCCACGTACCTTTTGAAAAATGAATCCAACATTTTCCAAGAAAATATACGAGGTATAGGAACTCGAAGAAATCCTGAGGGTAATATCATTGTTGATTCACCATCAGCAGGCACCGAAAGAAAGCGGAAAGAACATTACCCAGAAATTGCCTCAGATTTAAGAAATTCGGTTCGATGTAAAAATGACAGTTGTACTAAAAAAACGAAGTTTTTTTGTAATAGATGTAACACATTCTTATGCATAACTGGCTACAGAAACTGCTTTATAGAGTTCCATAACAGATAAATTTAAGTTTACGTTTATTTTCTATGTTCTTATAAGTTTAAGTTTTAATTTTAAATGTATTTTTAACCATCTAAATAACTTATACATTAGGCATTTTTGTATAGGTTAAGACCCAATGTCCATTTTAATGGACGTCATGTATCTTTCAAAATAAGAAAAAAAATAAAAAATGTCCTCAGTAAAGAATGTTTGTTAATGTATTTTCTGTTATATTTAAAAACGTCACAACTCTAACTTATGAAAAACATGTCTGGGTCTCAGGAGGATATGGCCTGGAATGAACTTAACCAGCAAACTATTCAAAAAAAATGTTGGAACAATCTCTTTTGTACCAATAATGAAGATGATGAAGAAGACGATGTCCCCTTAAGCGTAATTAGAGAACGTTTGCGATCCAATAATGATAATGTTATTAGTGTGTCATTGGATGTTGTTGATTTATTGAAAACAGTGAATCCCAACATTGTTTGTACTCCTGCCGATATTAATTTATGGAACGAAAATAAGCAGACGAATGATGCTGATAAGGAGGAGGATATGGACAGTGAGGATGATGAGAACGATCCCATTGAAGTCAGAAGTGTAGTGACTGACGCGCAAGCTATACAAGTTTTTAACCAAGCTTTAGATTGGGCTGAAAGAAAATAAGTTTCATACATGGATATTTTAGTTGTTCGTAAATTACGGGCGCCGGCTTTGGAAGACAATGCTAAGCGCAAATTTACGCAGACAAAAATTGTTAATTATTTTTCTTCTAATTAAAAAAATACTTATCGCTGTTAGAATATTTGTCTTTTTTGTTATAAATAGTATGTACTAAACGTTTCTTTTAAAAAATCAAATATTATATAAATCACGTTCGCTAATGTAAACATTTCGATAATGTGAACTACACTTGGATTAAATTAGTTTACATTATCGAGCGTCTGCTGTATAAAGTGATTGGCATCGCACTTTACATAAAATAAATTTGATACATTAAAATATCAAAAGTGGTATTTACACGATAATAATTTTTTTTAAAAACTTTAGCACTCTGTCTCACAAAATTTAATATGTTTAGAACACGTGTTCATATGAAGCTTTCTTCTTAAAATATATCCAAAAAGCGCTCCCATAAATTATTGATATTCAGTTGGAAAACACTCTGTAGTTTATAAATCGTTGCTATTGAGGTAAAAGAATCCAGAAAAAATGGAGATCAATATCAAATGTAAATGCCCTGCTACATCTTATAAGCATAACAGATATAAAAAAGCTACCTACAATTGGAGGGAAATAAGCTTGAAAGTAGGTTACGCAGAATCATAGAACAGAGTGAAGATTCCGGGGAGTCATTCTTGAAAACAAGGGAGTAAAATAACTGATAGAAAAGCCGTTAACTTTCTACTCCCACGCTTCCAAGAATCAACCCTCTGGATAGAAATTAAACAGATTTTTGGAGGCGCAAAAAAAAATTTTTCGGTGATTTTCGACAGTCTGTATTTCGGTGAAAAATAGTCGTATCTAGACTCTCAAAAAAGCATTATGAAGCTTCAAGATTCTAGTTTTCAGGTTTTTTCGCAGAAAATTTTTAGGAGCAATGGTTCTCGTGCAATTCTGACAGATAGCGACAGGAACATTTTTTGCAAATACAGTGAAAGCTCTCCTTGCGGACAGCTCCTATAAGCGGACATCTCTTTTAACCGGACAAAGTTCCTGGAACCGAATTTCAGCCATCAATTTTCAATGTTAAATGCATTCCGATAAACGGACGCGGACACTAGATTTTCCTGTATGTGATCAAAAAATCTCCCATAAGCGGACGCGAAACTCTAATACCCGGACGATTTTTTAGTTCCGCTTATTGCAATGCACATATCTACATACATAAAATTCGGTAATTCCCCGATTTATATTAGGTGATTCCCCATTTACGCATTTCGTTGGGTAGCCTGTATGTAATCTTGTGGATTGTCTTCAGTTCAGGCAAATTCGTAGTTGATTGAGTTACGTATTTTATTATTGTAACTGTAAAATGGCACCAAAAAAAGGATGCTCTCGTTAAAGGAAAAGATGGAAGTTGTTAACGTATTAGACAGAGAAAGTGTTTCAGTTCGTCATTTGGCAAAGAGGTTTAATATTGGGAAAACGCAAGCAGCTGAAATTGCCAAAAATAAGGAAGATATCAGGAGTAAATGGCAATCAGGAACTAATATAAATCAAAAGAAGGATTTTTTAAAAAAGGAAGGTTTTGCTATAGACAAAACATGTTTTGAGTGGTTTGTGAAAGCTAGAAGTCAGAACATTCCAATCTCAGGGCCGTTAGTGAAAATGAAAGCTAAAGAAATCGCCACTACTTTGGGCCATAACAATTTCAGTGCGTCCGACGGGTGGCTGCAAAAGTGGCGCAAGAGACATAGTGTGAGTTTCAAATGCATATCTGGCGAAGCTGCTGCAGTAGATCAAGTTGATGTGTCACAATTTTTGGAGAAACTTCCGTCCATGTTGCTTGGCTACAAACCAGAAGATGTGTACAACGCAGATGAGAGTGGACTTTTTTTTCGCGCATTGCCCGACAAAACTCTGTCCTTTAAAGGAGAAACATGTGTGGGTGGAAAGTTGTCTAAAGATAGACTAACCATTTTATTCTGTGCAAATATGGCCGGTGAAAAATGCGATTTGATTGTGATCGGGAAAGCGGCTCGTCCCCGTGCTTTAAAAAACGTTGCTATTAAGGATCTACCAGCGACTTGGAAATCCAACAAAAAGGCATGGATGACCCGAAAAATCATGTCTGAGTGGTTAGTCGAATTCGACCGGAAAATGAGAATCCAAAAAAGGCAAGTTCTTTTATTTTTAGACAATGCATGCTCTCATCCTCGTGATACGAAAATGAAAAATGTGAAAATTATATTTTTACCGCCAAACACAACTTCTGTTTGTCAGCCCATGGATCAAGGTGTCTTACAGAACTTTAAATTTTATTATCGGCACTTGATTTTAAAACATATTTTAACAAAAATTGACGATGGTCAAAGCTTATCTGAGCTTACAAAGTCTATCAATGTGTTAGAAGCTTTGTATTTTATAAAAACAGCATGGAATAAAGTAAATTCCTCTACAATTAAAAACTTTTGGCAAAGCTGGATTCAGAAAAAGTGAATGTAGCTCAGAATTTGCTGAGCAAAATTATTGCGATGCTGAAGACGATCTGCCCTTAGCGACACTTGCTCAGTTACTGCGACATGCCAAACATTTAGGAGTAGCATATCCCCAGAAAGTAGATGATTTCCTGGCCATAGACAATAACATAACAACAGAAGAAAATGCCATTGGCAACTTTTCGAATTTGGATGTAGAAAGCCCAGGCCAACTTGAATATGGTAGTCCAAACGACTCAGAAGAAGAAGTGGAACTGGTGGACTCACTAATTGGTTCAAAAACGATAAATTTATATGGGGAAGCTCTAAATCATATTTCTATATTAAAAAAATTTGCTAAAGATGATTTCACTGCATTTCAACATTTGAAAAATTTAGAAAGTTATTACGAAAATTGTCTCCTTCAGCAAAAGATGGTGAAATTTCGTCAGACAACCATTTTAAACTTTTTTCAACAAGCTAAAGAATAATGTTTTTTTTAAATTCTCGTACCATGTATTGAAGCATTTATGTTTTTGTATGCGTATATGTACATATATTATATAGATATATAGCATAAATACATACTTTAAAAATGTGGCGAGTTTCTGTTTCATTTTTCTCATGATTATAATACCTCATGTCCTCATGATTATATACCCCGTTATTTATACTCTATACTTACATACTCTCTTTTAAACGGTACACCTCCCATAAGCGGACAAAAGTTACGGAATCGTGAGTGTCCGCTTATGGGAGCTTTCACTGTATTTGATCTTTTTTTCGTCCACAACTTAAACAATTTTTTTTCTTTTACGCCATCATATGGATCAAAAAGTCAGTTTGTTCAGCTTCAATATATTATTTTTAAAATCTCTATGCGATCATTTAGCGCGGGGATATTCGACTTTGAACGAGAAAGGATCCTTTTGTCATCGATCACCGATATCTCGATAATCAGTGATCGCACAGAAAATGCAGTACCCTTACATTTTCCTCAAAAATTGCAATGAAATCTTACAGTGGATTTGTCTCAGTTTTTGGTGTGATCACTGGTTATCGAGATATTGGTGGTCGTTGACAAAAGGATCCTTTTTCGTTCAAATCCAGATATCTCCGCGCCAAATTATAGCATCGCTATTTTAAAAACAGGGTATTGATGCTGAATAAACGATCTATTTGATCCATATGCTAGCTTAACAGAAAAAAATTGTTTCAAGCCGTGGACGGAGAAATAAAAGGCAAACACTTTGCAAACAAATTTTCTTGCGCCATCTGCTAAAACTGCATGAGAACCGTTGCTCCTAAAAATTTTCTGCTAAACAATCTGAAAACTAGAAACTTGAAGCTACAAAATGCTTTTTTTTAAGTCTAGATACGATCATTTTTTACCAAAATACAGCCTGTGAAAGAACACAGAAAAATTTTTCACGCTGCCTTAATTTTTTTGAGTAGTGTAATTTCAACTTACAATGCTTAAAGCAACTGAGCACAAAATAAATGGATGATATTCAAATAGAAACTGGTAGATGCTGGAACTGACTGAAACAAACGTACGCCTCTACCTGTCATCAGCTGAACTCGTTACCCTCGTACAAGTTCTCGCACGTCTCCAACAATCGCAGAACGGGCGTGATATTGTACGGGAACAAGTCCTTGGACACTAGTCGACCGATTTGTGTCTTGAGCCTGATCAGAACGGTCATGGTGTCGTCCAAACCGGAACTGTCGACACAACCGCCTACAAAACGGGCCCAGTCGCGCTTCGCGTGCTTCAGCAGGCGCAGCAGGTATAAGAGGAAGCACGTCTCGTTACTCACCTGGAAAAAAATACGTTCATTTCGTTGAAGATTTACACATAATTTTTCCGAAAAAAAAATCGAAAAAAACACGTTGCTATATTATAATTTCGATATTTCCAAAACGTTTTCAAAAGCTTTGTTCAAAATGTCCAAATCATGAATCATTAAAATCCACTTCTTTTAAAATTTCGAAAAAAAATCAAAATTGCATTTTTTTCCAAGATTATTGAGGAGAGCAATAAAAGTTTATCATAACATTAAATATGTCACCATGATCTTCGGTGATGTTAATTAGTGGATAAAATAACTGTTAATTCCTATTTAATAAACATAGTTCACCTAGAGTACCCTGTGAACTTAAATACCTGTCGCATAAAGCAAAAAAAAATCTTACCAGATAGTCCAATAGTACGTCTGGGTCATGCCCAACAGCAGCCAAAAATTCGCAAAACGACCGAACCGGATCCAGCATGCCCAGCAGATCTGGAAAGACGGCGTCTCTCCGCCTGAACGATATGCCTACGGTAACGTCTAGGGTGCAAACCATCGACTCTATCATGTAGTCGTCTTGATCTTCAAACAGGCGAACCAGCACCTGCAAAGAAAAATGTACCAATAACGGCACGTTTTGGACGTTCCGCTCGCGGATTTAAATTGAAATTATATTGATAGGTTTTTGCAATATTTTGCACTTTTTTTCCTCAACAACGGTTAAGCAAGTGTGGAAGAGCGTTTCAAAAGCATCAAAACGGGCTATCACACTTTGCAAAACTTGAACCGAAAGTATGAAAAAGATCGAAAGTAGAGGGTCATGTCACGAAAAGCAGCATTTTGTCAAGAAACTAAAAAAAATCGAAACTTTTGATCGAAAAGGACTAAAGAACTAGAAAAAAACGCGTTCCAAATGTCCAATGTCTGGGCTTTCTCACGCAAAAATCGTTAGGTCCATAGCTCCGTTATCTTCGGAGGAGATAGAAATTGAACTTCGAACATCACGTTTGAGACCCAAAAAAGGCCAATATTCCGACGTTTGAAATTTTTTATTCGAAACGGGTGCCTTTAACGGAAACAACCTATCTCGGTAATTGATTTCCTTTCTCTTTGCCGTAGAGAAGTTACCGGCTTTTTAACGACGCGTTAATCATTTTTCAGGTTTATTCTTTGAAAATTTCTAGACAAAAAAATTAAGATGCGAATCGAAAGCGGACCCAGAAAATACTAAGCTGCCATCAAAACGCCCCGATCCAGAGTCGAGAGAAGAAGTGAAAAAAACACGACACAAGCCGCACGCGCTTGCTTAAGTCTCTCTCTACAAAATCAAATGCGCGATTTAAGCATAAGCATGTGCTGCAAGTTATACAGGTCCGTACAGATCTAATGCGAAGTACGATATCTGATTGGTCGGTCGGTGGTCGGTCCTCGGCGGTATTGGCATATTGGTCTTGTCGAGTGACGTGGCTTACAATTTGAATGCGAAAAATTTCAGGGCGTTAGTCGGGGCAAGGGCTATACGCGGCATTTCAGCAGGGAGATTTACATTAGAAATGACTGGATTTGTGGGTGCAACAGGAAGAATGCCCTTTTCTGCTTTCGTGCATACTTTTCGGCGGTGAAAAAGCTTGGACGGAGATAGGTGTTACAGATTTAGTGCACCTGAGTGAAAAAATTAAGAAGCATGAAAACTCTAAAACACATCTTCATAATTCGATGGAATTGGCTTTAGTGGGGAGAAATATACAACAGCATAATGATACAGTTACAAAAAACAGGTACGTTCTATCAAAAATGATCGATTGTATAAAATTTTGCGGAGCATTAGAATTGGTGCTACGGGACCACGACGAAACTAAGAGCTCCCAAAACCCGGGAATATTTCGTGGACTGATTAATTTTTCTGCTGAGCTTGTTACAACCTTAAGCGAACACATAAAAAATGCTTCAATATTTAAAAGAACTTCGAAAGAAATACAAAACTGATAAAAAAGTGATTTGCTCGACAAAAAATACACCCTGGTATAACAAGAATATTAAGGCAGCTTAGATGATTAGGAGGTATATAAAACTCTTAGGAATAAATGTGTATATGTAATTAGAGAAGAAAAAAGGAAATTCTACGATTAACAAATCGATAATAACAAATGCGACAGTGTAAAGATGTGGAAGACTTTAAAAAGACTGATCAATGCGAAGCCGCATGATTGTGTAAATCAAGTTCAATTCGTGGGTACTGCCAATGCTGCACCTGACCATATGAAAATCAGTTTCCAGCGGGAAATGTTGCATACACTTTCAAAATTTCACAGCGTATCATAGAATTATCTAAGAAAAAAAGTAAACAGTTTAAAATCAAATAACAACTGTGCCGAAATCACTACTAAAAACGTGCTGAAAAACTGTTTCGAAATTTTGGGATATCCTGTATTAAATTGGATCAATTGTTCACTGAGAAGCAGTTCTTTCCCTGAAAATTTGAAATGCTCTACAATAACACCAGTTCCCAAAATAAAAAATTCTAAAAGATGCAGCGATATGCAGTAAATGTGTTACCAGACATTGAAAAATTATTAGAGTCCATAGTGCATGACCCATTAATGCAGTTTGTAGAAGAAAACAAAATTTTAGTGGAAGCGCAAGCAGGCTTTCGAAAAAAATGTTCCACAGAAACAGCTTTCCAGTTGGTAACTGAGAATTGGAGAAGAGCCATAGACTCAGAAGAAGTTGTCAGAGCAGTATTTTTGGATTTGAAGAGGGCATTTGAAACGATTGATAGAGATATTTTGTTAGGTAAATTGAAGGCATATGGTATAACAGGAAGTGTTTTAGATTGGTTTAGAAATTATTTGTCTAAAAAGATGCAAGTTACAAAAGTTAATAACACTATTTCATCAAAAATTGAAAATACGTTGGGTGTTCCACAGGGCAGTATCCTGGGACCACTTCTTTTTATTTTATACATAAATGATTTACCTGCCATAGTCAAAAAATGCAAAATTCAAATTTTCGCCGATGACACTATGATTTATACAGGGTTATCCAAATTAAGTGTCCACCATTAGTAACTTTGTTATTAGTGAAAATACAAAGTTGTTTGAATTAGCAAACTAGTAGCATTTTTAACGCTGGTAAAAATGAGAAATAAAAAAAACAATTGAGAGTCGTTATTTTGATTTTTTTCAGTAAAATAACATTTTTTTAAATGGAAACCCCTGTATATTATATTTTTTTCTGTTAAAGCATCAAATTTTAAACAAAAAAGTTCATAATGACTTTTCCGCTAAAGTCAAAAATAAAGTCAAAATAACGATAAATATTTTTAATTATTTGCAGTATTATAATATTAAGACGGCTATGAAAACAACATGGCGTTCGCGATTTGACAGCATTAAGATAAGCGACAAATTGTTAAACTGGACATACTCGCAACTAGAAGGCTTTGGAAAACAATGATAAAATCAAATAATGTCAAACATTAGTGTAAATACTTGTTTATAAGCTTTATTGTGTCATTAATTTAAAGAAAAATGTTCTCCCATGAAGAAAAGTGTGATATGTTAGAATGCTATTTAGTGTGCAGAAAATCCTCCTTGAGAGCAAGAGAATACTACAGTGAATTATATCCCGCTCGCATTCAACCGTATGAACGATATTTTCTGAGACTTCATCGAAAATTTAGGGGCAACGAAAATGTTTTTGCTAAAACAAGGGCAAAAAAAGAATTCATAATAAGCGAGGCCACGGAAATTGCAGTTATTGGATATTTTGAAGCTTATCGTGAGCATTCAATAGCAGATATTCTCAAGGACTCTAATTTCAGTTATGGTACTGTTCAAAGGATTTTAAAAAAATACAAATTTATTCCGTATAATTACCGACCAGTTCAAACGCTTTTGGCAGGGGATCCAGAGAGAAGACTTGTTTTTTGCCATTGGTATCTTAGCTTCTGTCGCCAAAATGTAAATAAATAACTTTCGTTACCTTTTATGGACAGATGAATCAAATTTTTCAAATTCTGGAATGTTTAATAGAGAAAACCACCATTATTGGTCAAGAGAAAATCTTTTGTTAGTACATCCAAGAGGCCCACAAGTCCGTTTCAGTTTCAACGTTTGGTGCGGTATAATTGGTTCAAAAATTGTTGGCCCGTTCTTTTATGAGGGAACCCTAACTGGTGAAAGATATGTGGAATTTATGTCAGAAATTCTGACTAATTTCTTAGACGAATTGGATCTTATAAGTAGACATCATCTGCATTTTCAGCAAGATGGCGCACCTGCCCACAACTCCAGAGGTACTTATCATTTTCTACTACTTTTAATGATCAGTGGATAGGAACAAATGGCCCAATACAGTGGCCTCCCAGATCAACAGATCTAAACCCACTTGATTACTTCTTGTGGGGTTACTTAAAGAACCAAATTTACAAGCGAAGGTACGATAACCTTGACGCGTTAAAGACTGCAGTTAGGGAAAAGATAACCCAGATAGATGGTAGGACCGTACTTAAGACAGTTCGAGCAGTTGAAAAACGTGCCCAAAAATGTATTGAAGAACAAGGTGGTGTTTTCGAGCATCTTCTTTAAAAAAAATTGTTATTGTATTTTGTAAGATTATAAGTTGATGTTGAAAATAAAGTTTGTCGATACAATTTAATTGTTTCAGATTGGAGGCCATAACTTCAACAATTTGTAACCTAGGAGAAAAGTTATTGTAAGCTTTTTTGTTTAAAATTTGATGCTTTAACACAAAAAAATATAATATACAGGGGTTTCCATTTAAAAAAATGTTATTTTACTGAAAAAAATCAAAATAACGACTCTCAATTGTTTTTTTTTATTTCTCATTTTTACCAGCGTTAAAAATGCTACTAGTTTGCTAATTCAAACAACTTTGTATTTTCACTAATAACAAAGTTACTAATGGTGGACACTTAATTTGGATAACCCTGTATAAGTACTAAAAATATTCAGTCTGGTATCTCTTATATAAATGAAGACTTGAAGCTTGTCTCAAAATGGTTAGCATCTAACAGACTAAAATTAAATGCAAGTAAAACGAAAGCCTTTGTTAATCGGAAAAAAACAATGTACAAATGTTCAACTGAATATTGATGGTGAAGATATTGAATTCGTAGAAAATTTTAAATACCTGGGGGTTTTTGTTGACTCTCGATTAATTTTTGATATTCATTATGAAAAAGTTATAAATAAGATTAGTAGTAAAGTGGGATATTTATCGAGAGTTTCTGGATGTCTGAGTTCATATAGCAGAAAAATTATCTATAATACCATCATTCTTCCAAATTTCTTGTACTGTTCGACTATTCTATATTTAGCAAATAATTCCATTTTTGAAAGACTGCAAATTTTACAAAATAAGTGCATGAGAATAATACTAAATGAAGATAAATATACTACAATTAGGCAAATGCTTAGCAAATTAAAATGGCTCAATGTAAAAATTTTATCAAATATCTTGTAATGATATTCATTTATAAAGTAAAAAATAATATATTTCCATCAAGTCTAACTAATTTAACATCATCAAATGTCGACCATCATTTACATAATACCAGAAATAAAGATGACTTCCATTTAATGACCAAAAAGTATAACATATGCTACAAATCTGTATTCCATCAAGGGTTGATTGAATATAATAAATTATACTCGGAGATAAAAGACCAGAAAACTTTGACAAAATTTAAAATAAAATTGAGAAATCACTTGTTAAATCTACAATTATAGGTTGCCCAGCATTTACATCATACACCATATGGCTTGAATTTACTAGTTCTAAGTTGTTTACAATTGTTGTTTATGTAGCCAAATGTGCTAAATAAATCTTTCTACTACTACTACTACTACTACTACTAGCGTTGTCGATGCTGTCCATTGAAAAGGAATTTATTTCGACCATGGAAAATTTCAACAGGAAGGTGATCGAACACCTGTTTTATTTTGCCACTGTTATAAACAGTATAAAATAGAGTTTGACATAATACAACTGCCAAATCGATCAAAAATAAACAAATAATGTATTATCTGTAATTTAAATAAAATACGTTGTGATTCGGTTTCCTTACCTTCGGAAACGGCGTTTCAGGATGGAAATCCAAACCGTTCTTCACAAACGTCTCCACTTTCCTCAACACGTCCCGTATCGACCTTTCGATCAACTGCATATCCTGATGAAAGTCGGAATCGTCTGATCCAACGCTGCTATCTGAACTGTCCGACCTCGTCTCTTTCACCGTTATTGCGACCGATTTCAGCACAAGCAGCACCTGATGCGACACAAAAAAAAATTATAGAACCAGAAAGAATTTCAAACAAAACAATTTTTCAGCTTGTCGTCTGTGGACACCCGCAAACCATCCTAAGGGTTACACACTCTACTAGCTTCAGCTTTTTTTCAACTACTGATTATAGATAGATAAATATGCTTTATTGTCTGTCATACAGTGCACTTATTAATAAGTTTTTAAGTCCACGGCGAAACATCTTCAAATCGCTAATACCTCTGATAGCATCAGGGAGACACATGTAAATTTTTAGACCATTATAAATGAGTTTTGTTGCTTTAAGTATCACCAATTAGAGATCTTGTTTTCGCTAAAGCCTTTCCATTACACATAAAAATAATATCGGCGTACTAATCATAGAAGACCCCCCCTTAAAATGAAGCCCTTTGTATGTTGTTTCATTTTTGGTCACGACTTGTGAATCACCCTGTACATAACAATAGTCGAGAAATATTACTGTAATGCTAGTCTTTACCATTTTTTGTAGCAAGGTCTTGTCCACGTTACAGCTGCCGCCTGCAGAATGAGGACTGTGTACAGCCCCTACGAAACTATTCACCACTGTTGCTGTGCCCCCCTCATTTCGACGAAACGGCAAGTTGTCCAGAAGACGGTAGTCTTTGACATATCTAAGAGCAAAATAATTCAATAAGTACGAGCGAAAAGTTTGCACCAGCTCAGGACATTTTTCTGATACAAAAATTAAGAAAATCGTAAATACTATTAAGTACGAAAAACTTGAACGAGAACTTGCTGGCTGCTATTGGAATTTTGGTGAGAATATGGAAAAAATATATGACAACATAATAGGAAATATAAAAACTTGTTTAGATCTTGCAACTGATAAAAAAATGATTTGCTCGACAAAAAATACACCCTGGTATAACAAGGATATTAAGGCAGCTCAAAATTTGAGAGACAAACAATACAATAAATGCATATTCACAAAATCAAATGATGGTTGGGAGGTATATAAAACTCTTAGGAATAAATGTGTATATGTAATTAGAGAAGAAAAAAGGAAATTCTACGATAAACAAATCGATAATAACACGTGCGACAGTGTAAAGATGTGGAAGACTTTAAAAAGACTGATCAATTCGAAGCCGCATGATTGTGTAAATCAAGTTCAATTCGAAAACGGTACCGAAACAAATTCTTTGGTGATTGCAAACAAACTAAATGAATATTTTGTCCAAAGTATTGTTGATATTGTGAGTACTGCCAATGCTGCACCTGACCATATGAAAATCAGTTTCCAGGGGGAAATGTTGCATAGACTTTCAAAATTTCACAACGTATCATTGAATTATCTAAGAAAAAAAGTAAACAGTTTAAAATCAAATAACAACTGTGCCGAAGTCACTACTAAAAACGTGCTGAAAAACTGTTTCGACATTTTGGGATATCCTGTATTAAATTGGATCAATTGTTCACTGAGAAGCAGTTCTTTTCCTGAAAATTTGAAATGCTCTACAATAACACCAGTTCCCAAAATAAAAAATTCTAAAAGATGCAGCGATATGAGACCAGTAAATGTGTTACCAGACATTGAAAAATTATTAGAGTCCATAGTGCATGACCAATTAATGCAGTTTATAGAAGAAAACAAAATTTTAGTGGAGGCGCAAGCACGCTTTCGAAAAAAATATTCCACAGAAACAGCTTTCCAGTTGGTAACTGAGAATTGGAGAAGAGCCATAGACTCAGAAGAAGTTGTCATAACAGTATTTTTGGATTTGAAACGATTGATAGAGATATTTTGTTAGGTAAATTGAAGGCATATGGTATAACAGGAAGTGTTTTAGATTGGTTTAGAAAGTATTTGTCTAAAAGGATGCAAGTTACAAAAGTTAATGACACTATTTCATCAAAAATTGAAAATACGTTGGGTGTTCCACAGGGCAGTATCCTGGGACCACTTCTTTTTATTTTATACATAAATGATTTACCTGCCATAGTCAAAAAATGCAGATTTTCGCCGATGACACTATGATTTATATAAGTACTAAAAATATTCAGTCTGGTATCTCTTATATAAATGAAGACTTGAAGCTTGTCTCAAAATGGTTAGCATCTAACAGACTAAAATTAAATGCAAGTAAAACGAAAGCCTTGTTAATCGGAAAAAAACAATGTACAAATTTTCAACTGAATATTGATGGTGAAGATATTGAATTCGTAGAAAATTTTAAATACCTGGGGGTTTTTGTTGACTCTCGATTAATTTTTGATATTTATTATGAAAAAGTTATAAATAAGATGAGTAGTAAAGTGGGATATTTATCGAGAGTTTCTGGATGTCTGAGTTCATATAGCAGAAAAATTATCTATAATACCATCATTCTTCCAAATTTCTTGTACTGTTCGACTATTCTGTATTTAGCAAATAATTCCATTTTTGAAAGACTGCAAATTTTACAAAATAAGTGCATGAGAATAATACTAAATAAAGATAAATATACTCCAATTAGGCAAATGCTTAGCAAATTAAAATGGCTCAATGTAAAAATTTTATCAAATATCTTGTAATGATATTCATTTATAAAGTAAAAAATAATATATTTCCATCAAGTCTAACTAATTTAACATCATCAAATGTCGACCATCATTTACATAATACCAGAAATAAAGATGACTTCCATTTAATGACCAAAAAGTATAACATATGCTACAAATCTGTATTCCATCAAGGGTTGATTGAATATAATAAATTATACTCGGAGATAAAAGACCAGAAAACTTTGACAAAATTTAAAGTAAAATTGAGAAATCACTTGTTAAATCTACAATTATAGGTTGCCCAGCATTTACATCATACACCATATGGCTTGAATTTACTAGTTCTAAGTTGTTTACAATTATTCTGTTTATGTAGCCAAATGTGCTAAATAAATCTTTCTACTACTACTACTACACGTAGCACTTGACAACACCCAAAGCACTAATGGACTTCAGAATTTACACGCTCAACAGTACAAAGAATTTTAAAAAACAATAAATTTTACCGTACAAGATAAAACTTGCCCATAAGCTTAATGAAGGCGATTTTGATCGTAGGTTGGAGTTTTGCGATTTAATGTCGCAACGTTTAATCAACCATGCAAATCTGTTATTTAATATTTGTTTCTCGATGGGTGTATCTTCTATTTCCATCGTGTTGTAAATAGACATAATTGTCGATATCGGAGTGTCTCGAATCCACATTTGTTTCGAGAGGAACACCCGCAATATCGTGAAAACATAAATGTGTGGGCCGTCATTTTCGGAAATCGTATTGTGGGACCTTTATTTTGTGCCTGAAAACTTGACGGGCGAGATGTACTTGGGCATGTTAGAAAATACAATAGAGACACAAATTATCGAAATAATAGAAATTGACGCTAAGTATAATGAAAATTACTTTCAGGACGACAGTTTTTTGCCACCCATTTCCCGAGTCAGTCCTAAGTCCTTTAGATTATTTTCTGTGGGGGCATTTGAAAAGTAAGCTGTGTAGTATAAAGCCAGATTCCATTCAAGATCTTCCTCAGCGAATTACGGCGGAATGTGGACAAATATCTCAAGACATGCTTGGAAATGTGACGCATAGATTCAAACAAAACCTCTTTCAGCACTTAATACCACATTGACCTACCTTTTTCAACAAATTAATTTTTACTTTGACTTTAATGTGCGTGTAATTTGTACGTTGTTTTTTTGTTTGTTTAACACTCGGAGAATTGTTTTTAATTTTAAAGTAAATTCTTGTTATTACAGGAATTATACTGGTTATTATTTTCACAATACCTCTTATTATCACAGAAGTTACCAAAAACTCCATGGAGAATCTAAAAATTAAAAAATATAGATAGATTTCTTTAAAATTTGAAGATGATGATCAATGGCAGTCATATCAATCTGTTGTAATAAGTTTGATCCAAGTTTTGAGCAAGCCACAAGTTTAGCACAATCGGGCCTTACCGACATAAATATACATTTATTCAAAAACAAAAATTCTCACCTCACAATAAGATGTGCCAGTTGGCATGTATCATCAGGCAAAACATCTTGCAGTGCCAGAGTGCTCCCATAACACAGCACCTCGTTGAACAGAGAAAGCAGTTGCTTCCATACTACCGCACTTAACCTGGCACCCAACAGACCCACAAAAAGCTCCAGATGCGCGTAGAATGGCTTTGTATCGATCACACTGAAAGTGAAAAAAAAAAAAACACGAAATTAAGCTTATTGAAACATTACAGCGATTAAAGATCTAATAGATTATTTCTTGTATGTCTACATACCTCAAGTTGGCTTTGACAGAAATTGTGCTCTCCCACAGAGCCAAAAAGGCCAAGACACATGCCTGTGCTTGTACTATCGAAACACCTGTTATTGAACTGCTATGGAGAATGAGACCTCTGATTTTGTGTATTAGCTCTGGCCATCTGGACTCCAAGCTTTTGATAATCAACCCTAAGAAAAATACAATAATGAACTTCACACAGCACACCCAGTTTAAATGGTTTTATTTTAATAAAAGTTGGTGAATGTATTTATCTTACTGTAAATAACAAGTGAAAAAATTTTCAGCCTTATCAGTTGGACATTTTTTATTTCACTAACGCTCTAAAAATGAATATTTCAGCCGCAGTAAAGAATCAACGTTGGCGGATTTTGGTTCTTGACATCCTTTACGATCGGTTACGATGCCTAGAGTACGGAGACCTGTACGATTTCGTCAACTTAGTGAGTTTGATAGGGGCTGTATAGTGGGACTTCGGGAAGCTGGACTTTCTTTTCGGGCAATTGCAGTTAGAGTGCAAAGAAGTGTAGACACTGTGGTTAGGTGTCGTCAGGCATGGCTTCGAGAAGGCCGTACGCAAAGAGTAAGGGGCACTGGACGCCGCCGTAGAACAACAGACCGTGAAGATTGGCCTTAAGGGACCGTTTCTCCACTACCAGGTCCACTGCAAATGAATGGTTTGCAGAACACGGAAGACCTATTGGCATGCGAAGTGTTTACCGACGAATGAGAAGTTTTGGCTTGTTTTCATACCGGCCACACTGGGTCCTCCCTTTAACTCGAGAACACCGACGTAATCGCCTTGAGTGGTGCAGACAACGGTCACTCTGGGATCAGGAATGGAACAGTATTGTCTTTAGTGACGAGTCTCGATTTTGTTTAGGCATGCACGATTGTCGTGCCAGGGTTAGAAGGCGACGTGGTGAAAGGAGGAATCCACAGTTTTTTGTTGAAAGACATGTTCATCATACTGTTGGAGTTATGGTTTGGGGTGCTATAGCTTATGGTTCTAGGTCACCTTTAATCTTCATCAGAGGTAACATGAACGCGCAGCGTTATATCCACGAAGTTCTAGAACCCCATCTTTTAACCTATCTTGACACCCTGGCAGATCCAACTTTCCAACAAGACAATGCCCGACCACATGTTGCAAGAGTCACAATAGACTTCTTTCAACATAATGATGTCACATTGTTACCATGGCCACCAAGATCTCCCGACTTATCCCCAATTGAGCACGTGTGGGATATGATGGGTAGGAGATTGCTCAATTTGCAACGTCCTCCTCAGACTCTAGAAGAACTTCGAGAGGAGTTGGTGGTTGCCTGGAATGAGATACCACAGGAGGACATTGACCACCTGATCAGAAGCATGCCTAGGCGCGTTGGAGAATGCGTAGCACATCAGGGTGCATCCACACATTATTAAAGGTCAAAGGGCTTTAAAGCAGTGCAATCATTTTGAAATTTTTGTCATTTACTTATTATGCTTCATTAAGTACTTATACAAAATTTTATTAAAATAAAACCATTTAAACTGGGTGTTCGGATTTATATGTCACTTAGTATAGTAACATTTAGTACTTTTTTAAACTTCTTTTAGTTTACACTAGATTTCAAATAAAAAACTAATATGGTATGGTGTTTTACAATGTTTTACCAGAGTCAGTGAAGTTACTAAATATGGAATATTTTAAAAAGGCTTGTTTAATTAGGAAATCCTATTATAATTTTGGGGTGCACTGGGAGGAAGGTAGTGGAAATCACTAGTAACAGTCAAGAGGTTAATCTACTCATTTTCTCTTTTAGACGTGTTTAAATGATATTGCATATACAACAGCAATAAATATTATTATAATGTTTGAATAAATAGAATGCTTTATTATTACTGCTGTAATTGTATTATATATTTCAAGTACTTTTGTGCAAGTATTACTGATTTTAGCTACCTATAAGCATTGAATTGTATTGTTCTTGTATAATATTTCCTGCACATACAGAAGAAGGTGTAGAATAAACATACTATGTAAACTTGGAAAATAACTATAGATTAGTAAACCGATTTATTAATAACTGATTCAAGTATATAAATAAATTCATTTTTGACCCAACATACCTTTGATAGCCGAGGTATCGTAGCTTTCAGGATCACTGAAAGGCACTGTCGTGCAATTCACATTCTCGACGACCTCCTGGGAACTACTTCCAGGTCCATCTCGACATTCGCTTTCCTCCAGCACGTGTATCTCGATGTCTTTCCATTCAACCACACGTTTCACAATCTCTAACGCAAATTTCATCTTCACATAATCAATATTTTCCATTGTGAGAAAATTCACGATCGATTCCAGCCATTCGTTGTTGATGTTCGTCTTGGCAATGATGAGAAAGCTACTTAGAACCTTGGCAGCCAAAAAGTTGATGTACTGATTCCTCAATTCGCATAGGGATATAATTTGCTCTATAAGGTTGTACTCATTGCAAATGATGGCATCGCATATCGTAACTATCCTCGAACAAATGTACCCCTTGTTGTTTTGCTTCAGGTATACATCAAACAGCAGTTGTAAGTTCGAGAGGAACTGCAACACTTTTTTTGTAGACCATTCCGACAGCATTGCAGTTCGGACTTCGCCACAGTCGTTTATTTGCTTTCCCTCAAAAGGTTTCCTTAAAACAGCTTCAGGGACCCCACACAAGCATTGACTTATCAGATGCCTTTGGAAATTATCTAGACCGTACTCATCGATTTCTTCACTAGAGATATTTTGATTTTCGCCTACTCTTTCATGTGTTATCAAATGCTGTTGCATATATTCACTAATAACATGACTATCACTATCACTATTGAATCTATCATGGTTGGTAGCTCTCATGAGCTGCGTGCTTGATTTTAACGTTCCATTCGGAGGCAATGGAGCGCTCTGTAACCTTGTTGATGTTATTATATCTGGAGCAGGTTTGCTTGGCACATGTTCACTATTGTCACTGTTACTGTCCGCACTTTCAGTAGTCCTGTACGCTGACATTTCACTGTGCAACTGCAAGTTGACATTGTTCTTGGTGATGTCATCTTCGTTCACAGTGGGTGGTAGAGAAAGATGTAAGGCTTGCAGCTCACTGTTCACGTTGCTTTCCGAGATGCTGTGAATGAAATCAGGTTCATCTGTCTCGGAATCTGTACCTCTTCTCAACTTTTTCTTCAACGGTTGCTCAGAGGTCATATTGCTAATTCTCTGTTTCTGCACCATTAGACCCACTGGAGTTTGCTGGCCGACTTCTTTTAGAGGCTGAAAGATAAAATATAGCTTAAGAACGTGTTCAAGCTATAGCTTTGGATTAGCCTACTCCCACTTTAGCATTCTTTGTTGCAACATGTGAGAAAGTACTGAAACGGCGTATATACTTCCTTCAAACACTAATAGATTCGCATTTTACTTGAAGTTGTGGGCATAATGCACACATATTCGGTGATCCAAAGATCAACAGGTAGCTGCTCACCTCTATTCCAAATGTGTAACAAATTTATTCGGTAGTCGTTTTGTAACGCCCAATTCGTCCATGTTTCGGTATTTATTTGACTATAACCGTAAAGTATACGCAAGATTGAGTCCGGCTGCTACTATCTAGTACGTTATTATTCTCTAAAAACTTTAAGTAATTGAAAATTGTTTACACTCCACAAAAACATCACATATCCAACTCCATTTTATGCAAATGACTGACATGTCATATTAACCCCCACTTTCATATGCATTCCATTCACAAGTTATTACTATATCGTGCTTCTTAATTGAAAGCGTGTTTGGTTACACATTAATTTAAGCGTTTAGAATCATTTAGACCAGATATTAGGTATATTAGTTGGAAAAATATTTTTTACTGCCAGATTTTGTCACTCAATTGAGTGCTTCTAGAAACAGTAGCATAGAACACCTAAAATAGTCGTCCTATGGAAAAAACGTCATAATTGACAAATCTACTTGTAGATTTAATCAAATCCAAGCGAATAACCAAAATTTCTGTGTTATGTGCCGCGGTTATAATATGGTTCAAGATGACACACGGGTTGATGACGTCAGTTACACGAATCGCTTGAACGCGTTGGTTTTAACCGCGGTTTTGTTGCAAGTTGTTTATTTAAGAAAAGTGCATATATAATCTCTGATTATTTTTATTATCACTTAATAATCGGTGCTTTTTCGTCTACAACTGAGTATGGAAAGTTTAAATAAGAACCCTTTCATAATATTCATGGGAGAAATGTTTTTTTCAGATTCTTTTTTTAATGATGGAACCATGGCTTTGTAGCTATGATAACTTTCAATTCTCTAAATTTTTCCGCATGTCAAAGAAAACATTTATTGATTCAGCAGAAATGATGACAAAAGAAATTAGCAAAACCGTATACAGGTAGATATCATCTAGTGAGTTTATATGGCCATATTTTAATATTCTTGTGGTATATGGCTACACAGGATACTTTGTTAAGCATAGGAACTACATTTAAAGTGTCCCCAACAACCGTAATGAGTATAACTAATAAGGTGCTCCACTTTATGGTAAAACTGAAGTCAGCCTGTATCAATTTTCTCAAAAATGAAGCTGAAGTACAATAACAATATCCAATACCCGCCAAAATTCTAACTTGTCAGATTTCAAATAATAACCAGAAATATAAAACTACTCTTGAGTTGGGTAAATACCACAATTTTGCGGTGATAACTATGACATATAACAGCTGATTCGTGACGTCACGGATCTTATAACCAAACTGATAACTACACTCGCTTGAACGGATCGGTAAATACCAACCCAAAATGGTAAATACCATTTCCATTTGGTTATCCGCTTGAATTTGATTATTTTTTCGCGAGATCCCGTGGTGAACCGGAGCGGGAACAGATGAAATTTCCCCTTCCTCTCGAAGTTTTGACAGTTTCAAGTTACACCGGGAGTGGTTAGATGGCGCAAGTTGCCCAAAATGTTTGCTTTAAGCACCTTGATAAACTTAGCAGAATTGTTTGAATCTGAAATAAAAATATTCTTAGACTACACCCGAATCTGAGGCAGTTGTTTTGAATCACTTGTAAACGTCTTTTAGTGAGCTGATCCAAGCAAGGCTGGTAAAGAATATTGCAATAATTGATAATTGGAAGAATAAGGGATTCAGCAAGTTTTTTTCGCAAAGCAGAAGGCAGAACACGTCTATTTGCATATAAAACACGTAATTTCCAATATGATTTTTGTAATATGCTAGAAACATGACTTTTGAATCTTAAGTTAATATCTAAAATGACACCAAGTATTTTAGACTCATTACTAAATTCTACTCTATCTGGTCCAATTTTGGGATGAAATGTTTTTAGGATGCGCTCACGTTTAGTATTAGAGCAGAATAACATGATTTTGGATTTAGAGGAATTTATCATCAAATTGTGCTTTATAGAATAGCTATAAACTACATCGATATCCACTTGTAACTCGACGGCTGAGACATAAGACCTGTCACTCGCTAGTACCTCACGGACGTTAGGCGGGTACCCGTACCACGTGATTTTTTGACATTCGGACGACGTCGCATGCGTCTTCCCTTATTCACGTTCTTCGCGAAAATTTGAGATTTGAGTAATTGAGTCTCGCTTCCCGGTAGTGCACTGTGCCACACCGTGGACTCGCGCAAAAATCCTTAATGTAGCATCACAAGAAAAAAAATGTATACATATTTTTTAATCAATGAACACTTTCATTTTTAGCTTTATTTTATAATAGGTACATTCAAAAAATATATTCATCAATATGCCTAAGAAGAAGAGAGGAAATAACTGGTGTAGTAAGAAGCGTGTCTGGTATGCTAAGAAGCCTGCTATCATGAATCTTGCAGCTATTTCTACAAATAATTATAATTTGTTGGTGGTAAGTACACATCTGGTTTACAAATCTCAAAGAACAATAGTTGAAAATCTTTAATGGTATAAGTGAAAGTATATAAACAATAAAAAGATCATGAAACACTAATAGATAGCAAATATAAAAGTGTAACACGCATGTACATAAAAACTAAAGGAAAAATACAGTATAAACACACTACCCCTTTTATAGCATTATTACCAATATGCAGCTTACACGCTTGTGTTTTTTTTACTTTAGGAAGGAAAAAATGATTCATTACAAGATACACGGATGATAGAGTCTTCAAATGTAGATCAGGTGCAGCCTGGTACTATGTAAGTATATATTTTACATTGTGCAAATTTTTGGTCTAGCTTTGCAGATATAAGAAGTCTCAAAACAGTATATACCTCTTTTATACTTCGTCTTCGTTTACGATTACTGCCCTTGACCTGGAGTGTTTCGACAAAAAATTAGGACAAAATTAAGGTGTAAATTAAGTTATCTCTGATTCCCTCCAACACATCCAGAGTTATCAAATGTAACAAATACCAGTATGCAATACAAATTATCACTGCCTGCGTATACGCAGGTGAAAACCGTTTTGAAGCAGGACAATGATGGCATGTTGTAGAATTTGTGGCCACCCTGATCTTTCATTTGAAGTTTTCAGTGAATATGTAAAACATTGTATTTTACCATGATTTTTTAATATATTGAATTTCTGATACTACTGTGTTACATTAATTCGTCTTAATTTATACCTTAATTTTGTCTTCATTTTTTTTGTAGAAACACTCCAGGTCAAGGGCAGGAGTCAGACATCACAGTAAAGCAGAACAAATTTAAACGAAGACGTAAGAAGTCAAATCTGAGGAGAAGAAAAAAACATGGAAGAGTTCTTAAAGCATCTTTGCCTGCTCCACAGCAACAAATGGTTGCCTATATGGGTACATCAATACTCAACATTCCTGTACAATCAACAACAAAGTAAATATACAATAATTTAATAGTCATATCTGCAATCTGTAGAACGATACTTTTTGATAACTTTTTGAGATTCACTTTTATTGCGTTTTAAAATTTAACTTTTATTAATAATGATAATCTTTATTCCAATGGGATAGCTAATCACAGGAACCAATGCAATTAGGACTGATATCACAAAGATGTCAGACTTTGAAGTTGAGTCATTAATTTTCAGATAATGATTGTAGAAGGAAGATAAACCAAAATATGTGTGTAAAAATAAAAAAAAAATTAAAAAAAAATGTTTAAGCCACGCAGCAAACACCACTATTCACACACGCGTTACCGACTGACACATTGACTGAATACAACTGAATAAAATTGTAGTAAAAACATCATGATAAGCGTTTCAAATACTTTCGCTTTTTTGTTTCCGATGCGATGAACCGATAAGGCGGATTATATCCGTTGTCGCCAAACACGAGCACATAATATTATTATTGAGACAGGGCGGTACTCAAACTTCTAAAGGGCTATAACTTTGTTACTTTAATTTTACCAGAAAAATGTTAAAGGAAAAAAACATTTCATTTGATCAGATCTACTCACTGTTAAAATAAATGACTCAACTTCGAAGTCACCCTGTATGTGGTATAAAAGTAAATAAGTACAAAAAAATAGAGGGAAAATGTATTAAAACCACATTGCAATGCACATCTCAACGTTCCACCACAGCATAATTAGATTGGCTAGAATTACATCTTGAGCATCAAAATTGATATCACAGCCCATGCAAAATTTATTAAAAGATCTATTTGGCTTGCCATTTGGGTTGTAAAAATGTACAGTGTAGTGCAGATTATCACTGCCTGCGTGTACGCAATGAGCGCTAGACGGGTATTGATCAAAATCGCTCATCATGGAGGTGCAAACCTTGCCTTGGAATGTACGAGATGCGGTGTTGTCAAGCGAACCAATGATGCCATGTTGCAGAATTTGTGGCGATCCTGATTTCGACCTAAAATGGAGCAACAGTTCGCAATTTAAAAACGCGTACGCTCAAAATAAAACCATTATTTGGGCATAGAGAATAAACTAAAGCACATTTTCAACATGCATCTTCATACATTCAATACACTCATTCACATTGAACTCAAGCCGTCAAATTTCTGATAATGCTGCGTTACATCAATTCGTCTTATTTTATGCCTTAATTTTTTGTAGAATCACTCCAAGTCAAGTGCAAGAGTCTGACAACACAGTAAACCAGAAGAAACGTAAACGAAGAAGACATAAGACGAACTTAACTCTGTATAGACCAAAAAAACACACAATAGTTATTAAAGCATCTTCGCCTGCACCAAAGCAACAAATGGTTGTCCATAAGAGTACAGAAATACTCAATATTCCTGTAAAATCAACAACAAAGTAAGTATACAATATAATGCTTACATTTTCCAATCGAATTGTATGCATATCATTGCGTTTTTTCATTATTATAAATTTATTTTCAAATTATTATTTTAGGCATTAAAAAAATTGTAAGTCACAGTAGAATGAGACTTTCCTTTTGAGGATAATTGTTTATTCTTAAACATACACCATCGTCTAAAATCAGTTTTCTTTTAGTGTAAAAGATGCAGAGCGGGATGGAATTAACCAGGAGAGAACAGAGAATCAGTTAGTAGTCAAGGTTAAATCCGAAAAACCGGATACCGATCCGTATGTGGACAACATCAAGTTTGAAAATATGCAGACTTTGATGCTGAATGAAGAGTTTCACATCAAATCGGAATATGATGAAGACGCAGGATTCTATTCAATGCAGGAGTCTCAAAAACTAGAAGAAAAACCACTTATGAGCAGCAGGAAGTTTGAAAATTTGGACGCTTCAGGGCTGCCTAAGGAATTTTACGTCAAAGCTGAGAGTGATCAATGTGACTGGACAGCACATACTGTGGATCAGATGAAAATGGAACTCCATGAGTCTAAAAAACTGGAAGTAAAACCACTTATGAGCATCAGGAAGTTTGAAGATATGGACGCATTAGGGCTCCATAAGGAATTTGACATCAAAGCTGAGAGTGACCAAGTTGTGGGCCATGATTGGGCTGAAACTGACTGAACAGCAGATACTGACGATCAGATGAAAATGTAGCACCAAGAAAGAACCACCTGTGTGCAGCATGAACTTTGAAAATATGGATTATATTTATTTATCACTAATATCAGGCTTGAAACTTGTTTTAAACTCTTAGTTATAAGTAATAAAATAATTTTTCAGATTGGAAATATCAAACGACAATGGAGCTCTTTTATCTCAGGTTTACAAATTAAAAGCGGATTACTCCCTTTTTACATACTACTGTTACAACCACAAATTCTGCGACATTGCCTCATTGATTCGCTTGGCAACATCGCATCTCGTACGTTCCAAGGCAAGGTTTCCACCTCCATGATTATAGATGACCGATTTTGGTCAGTACCGATCTAGTGCTTATTGAGGAGTGTCGTGCTTCAAAATATTACATGTTCGAATATATCTCCATTGGCATCCCGCAATGTTTTATTGAAAGCTTTTTTATATAACAGCAGAGGTAGCAGAATTGTCCGATGAGCTGGCAACGCAGCAATTCAGAGACAAGAATGACATGTTTTGACTTGACATATATACAATATGGTGGCGACGTATTTTATGTTTTTGTAGGTTAGGCAAAATAAAAATACGTCAAGAAATATTTGTTTGGAGCAATGGATGGTGGTGCAGTATGAATAAATTGTATTTTTTCTGAAAATCTACCGTCATGTATAACAGTAGGGACTATGATGACCCCGAAGAACGCAACCGACAGATTATGCTGGAAGGTACAAGGGTTTTAGAAAGAACTGGAGAAAGTATAGCGAGATCGGAGCAAATAGCTGTAGAAACGGAGACAATAGGAAACGAAGTTATTTCCGAATTGGGCCAACAACGAGAGTCTTTACTGAGGACGCGGGGCCGATTGGAAAATGCTAATACACAGCTGGATTATACCAAATCGGTGTTGAAGAAAATGGGGAGAAATGTGATCTACAACAAGCTTATACTGATATTGATAATTGTAATTGAAGTACTAATCCTGATTTCGTTGTCATACCTAAAGATTTTTAAGAAATAAAACTATATGTGATATGTTTTATCAAATATATTTTACATTCTTTCTGAAACCTTAGATGCTACATTGCGCAATTGTCCATACACTTTTGATGGAGGGGAACCCAAAATTAAGTTACAAATAGCTCTCCTAGCCAGTGCTATGTTTTGATAACTTCCTAAAATGTGTATTTTGCTGTCTGCAAGAACTATTCTTGTTTTTGTTACATTTTCGATGGTGAATTTCGTCCTCCCACCTTTTCCAGCTAATCTTCCAATTGCTCTTGACTGATGATCACCTTTTAAGGTCTTCACATCCTTGATCTCGAATGTTTCTACAAATAAGTCATCTAAACGAAGCAGAGCCAAAGCATCTTCTACCTCGAATCCATATATAAATGCCTGGAAATAAAAATGATGAATACACAGTGATAAAACTGAAATAAGAAAATACCTTCACGAAATCTGCAGCTTTCTGAAGATTTCCAATATCTTTGGTAGCTTCACATGTTTTGATTTCAACATTTCTAGTCTTCAAGTTGAACCTTATTTGGAGCTGCAGGTGCTCAACAATCGGAGTGAATATTTTCAACCAGTTTTCCTTCAAGGGAGAATACCTGTGAGCTGGAACACTAATTTTTCTCATATCATCTTTGCTTTCGGAAAATGACTTTGTTTTCTGCCTCTTTGATTTTGGTGTCCTGCCTTTGGTTTTGCCTGCAATTCCATTGTGCTCTTCGACTTCCATTACATCTTCTGCAGGTGCTGTCCGTTTCGCTGCTTTTTTCGGTTCGAAATTATCAGTGTCGATATTTATATCAGCCATTTTTATATTTTGTTTGTAAAAGTGCGTTAGAAATAATTTCTTTTCATAAATTCAGAACAGAAACAAATAACGAAATAACCTCTAACCACGCGCCGAATGACATGGAACAAAAAAGATGGAATAGTGTGGCAAAGAACCATAGGCTGGTCAAATTCATAGGAAGGAAAAATACAGAGATTGTTTTTGTAAACAAATAGTGTTTTTATCCGCCATCTTGTCACAGCAATGATGAGAACCACAATGGCCGTTAAGAATACGTGTCTTCTAATAATTAAAAAAAAAAAGTGTCACTGGTTTTTTCTTCCATTTATGTATGCTTTATGCCTTTCGCAGTGACAGTGACGTTTCCTTTCGTTTATGCACCCGTGTCAAAATACACGTGGTAAACGTTCAGAAATTAGAAAAATATTCAATTTTATTAAAGTGTATTGAGAAAATCACAAAATGGCTTTATATAATTTCAAGAAAGTGGCTGTAGTCCCTACTGCGAAGGTATGTACTACTCACTTTGAATAAACAACACCTGCATCAATTTTTATGTTTCAGGACTTCATCGACATTATCTTTTCGAAAACTCAAAGAAAAACACCAACAGTAGTGCATAAGCAGTACAAAATAACCCGAATTAGAGCGTTTTATATGAGAAAAGTGAAATTCTCCCAGCAAAGTTTTCATGACAGGCTGACACAAATCTTGACAGAATTTCCAAAATTAGATGATGTCCACCCATTTTATGCAGATTTGATGAATGTGTTATATGACAAAGACCATTACAAGCTAGCTTTAGGCCAGATAAATACTGCAAGGCATTTAATAGACAACGTTGCAAAAGATTACGTTAGGTTACTAAAATATGGAGACTCCTTGTATCGTTGCAAGCAACTTAAAAGAGCAGCCTTGGGTCGAATGGCCACCATAATGAAGCGTCAAGCATCTAATCTCACATACCTAGAGCAAGTGAGACAGCATTTGGCACGTTTGCCATCCATAGATCCATACACAAGAACCATAATTATCTGCGGATTTCCGAATGTAGGAAAGTCTTCGTTTATAAACAAAATCACTAGGGCTGATGTGGAGGTGCAACCATATGCATTCACAACCAAATCACTCTATGTTGGTCATACAGACTATAAGTACCTTAGATGGCAAGTGATTGATACACCTGGAATTTTGGACCATTCTTTGGAGGTTTGTGTTTAAGAAATAATTAAAGCATAAACATATTTTTGTAAATTTTGGCAGAGTTGAAACTATTTTTAAGATAATCACAAAATATCAGTTATTTTAATGATAGATAAATAGTTATTTAAACACATTTGAATGTAGTTACATGTACGAGTGCTTACTGGCTAGTAGAGAAACAGAGAATACACAAAAACTTATAACTAAAAAAAATTAACAAACAAAATGAGATAAGGATGTTTTACTTAATTTGTCTCGCAGTAGTCGGAAGGAGATCCACATCACAATTTTGTATATAACTATTACACTCTTACATCATTCTATTGATAGAAGAACAACTTACAGGTGAACAGTGAAAGAGTTTGTTGCCTCTTATTCTCAAGTTGATTCTAGGAACAGCAAAGAATATATTATTTATTAGGTAACACTTACTAATTATATAGTAAACAAACAAGATATCATTTAAACCACACCTAACGCTCAACCGCACAATTTTAAATTCTGTTAGCATACTATATGCTTTGCTGTATGAAGAATACAATTATCCTTAATGATAAAACTAAACTATGACATAATTACATATGTGATTCTTAAGAAGGTAAATTTTAGAGCTCACACATAATATAATATGGTTTCAAATTTAAATTTATTTTAAAGAATAAGAGTTGCTGTTCTTAAATTGAGCAATGATATGACAGCCATTATTTTAGTATTTACAAATAAAGGCCTGCATGTAGTTCTAGAATTGCTTTTAGTTATATATCTAAGGTTAATTTTGGTAGAATAAGCACTTTTTTAAAAAGATTAGGGAACAGACACACAGTCTACTGTCAAATAAGGCAAAATAGCAAGGCAGTGCTTTTTCCTTTATTGTAACTAATTGTAAAAATCTTATTTCTGATCAATGATAAGTCCCAAAAATTTGGAGGTGATTGTTTTGTGTATCAATTCATTTAAATTTATAAAATCAGTGTCATAAATTTTGTCATTGAAAGTCAAGTAATTTTCACACCATTTTTTGATTGATTGTATATCACTATAAATTTTTCCCTTAAGTTCATTTATATCTGTGTCTTGTGGTATTGTCAGCAAAAACTACAAATTTACCATTTATATTCAAGTTTATTGAATCATTGATATAGACTAAGAATGGGATTGGACCTAATACTGATCCTTGAGGTACCCCTGCATTTATATTTAATGTATTTGAAATATAATGTCTTGATATTTTTACAATTTGGGATTGATAATTGCTCAATTTTTTAATAGTATATCATTTACTCAGTCAAAAACTTTGGAAAATTCGCAAAAAAAAGAGCTATTAATTTAACCATTTAAATTTGAGTATGTCTGTTGGAGTAATGTGAAAATAGTAATGACATTAGAAGTGTTACACCAAACTTGATTTTTTGGCACTGAGGTATGTAAAGAATGAAACAATAACATTCTAACAAAATTTTATTGATAATGACGCCAGAACTGGGTCGGGGTCAGTGTGTCAGTTCAGTATGCAACCGAGGGTTACGGTCACGCGTGTAGAGGTAAACGAACCCGTATAATCGATTGCGTGTGGCAAACGCTGCGTGAAGAGGGGCTGTATCCGTTTCACGTCCAACGTGTACAAGCCCTCCAACCTGACGATTTTCCAGCAAGAGTGCGGTTTTGTGAGTGGTTGTTGCATCAACATGACAATAATCCGGACTTTTTGAAGTGCATATTGGTGACAGACGAATCTACGTTCACGCGTAATAGGGTGAATAACTTTCGCAACACTCATGTTTGGTCAGTAGAAAATCCGCACGCTGTCCTTTGGGCACATTTTCAACAAACATTTTCGGTGAATGTTTGGGCTTGCATGGTGAACGGTATGCTCATTGGACCATTTATTTTCCCAAATCGATTGGACGGGATGCAATACCTAGACTTTTCACGCAACATTTTGCCTTCCTCGTTAGAAGATGTGCCATTAAGTGTAAGACAATCAATGTGGTTTCTGCACGATGGTCATGTTTGTTACCTCTGTTCGTGATCTGCACCACCGCCGGCGTCTGCTCGGTAGCGTATCAGCTGATTTCATTTTCTGTTGGAGCGGTATGATTTCGGGCAGAGACGTACTTAGCCCTTCTCGTCAACTGGAGATTGAGTACTTTTTCCTTTATTTTTTTTTACTTGGTCGCCCTCGTTTTACTACACATTACCTTTGTTATTTCAAGGGTAGTTGTTTCTGAAAAGGAACACCCCAACTTTGCGGACACCGTTTATATTCTCTTAGAAGATTTTATGCAATTTTTCTCATTTAATAGGAAAGAAACGTAATAGAAATGCAAGCTGTAACAGCCCTAGCCCATCTTAGAGCCTGCATCCTGTACTTCTTAGACCTTTCTGAACAGTGCGGACATACCCTTGACGAGCAAGTGAAACTGTTTGAATCAATCAAACCATTATTTGCCAACAAACCGCTGATTTTGGTCGCCAACAAGTGCGATATCATCACCCTGGATGAACTGCCAAAATCACAAAGAGCGGTGTTGAAAGATATTGAGGCAGATAAGGAGCTGACTCTGTTGGAAATGTCCACTGTAACTGATAAAGGCGTTATGGAAGTAAAAGCTGATGCGTGCGAGAAACTGTTGAGCTATAGAGTAGATCAGAAGATGAGAACCAAGAAGGTAACTATATTTTATATTTTCGTTCATTTTCAATTTGAAACACACTCCATGACTAATATTTTGAAAATCACTCGACAGGTAGATGGCATACTGAACTGTCTCCACGTGGCAGTGCCAAAGCCTAGGGACGGCAAGCCAAGGCCGCCCTGTATCCCTGAAAGTGTTTTGGCTAAAAGGCAACAGCAAAATAACGAGAAACGCAAAAGGAAACTCGAACGGGAGATCGAAATTGAAGAGGGCGATGATTATATACTTGATCTACACAAGCATTACACGGACATACCAGAGGAAGAACGATATGATATCATTCCCGAGATATGGGAGGTAATTCCAGTCAAAAACACTGATAATGTTTAATTCTGAAATCGTTTTTTGAGATTTATTCTTTAACTTTGACAAATCGCCATTCTTTTTAAACTACGAGCACTATTACCATGGTTATCTTCATATACAGGGTGTCACAGAAATCACAGTAGTTATCAGAAAAATATAAAAACAGTCTAAATCGTGTACTTTTCAAATTATCACTGGACAACAAATTTTAGTTTTTTAATTGTATCTTGTGGGAAAAGTGCACTTCTTTGTTAATTTTGGCGCGCTGAATCCAAAAATGACAATGAAATAAAAAAATTAGTTGCGGTTTAGAAAAAAAACTTTTTATTTTTAAGGATATATTAAAAAAGTAACAAGATTCATATACTTAGAATCACTATATCGCTGTCTTTTTGATGTTCTTTTATGGATCGTTTCTGGAGCATCTCTACCAAGAGTCCAACAGTAGTCTGCAAGCATGGAAGGATTCCACTTTCCCTGGTACCTTTTTTCCATTGTTGAAATATCCTGATGAAAACGTTCGCCGTGCTCATCACTTACGGCTCCGCAAATTGTCAGGAAAAAAGTCCAGGTGTGAGTGTAAGAAATGTATCTTAAGAGACATATTACAGCCCATCTTTTGATACGATGAGAGCATATTTTGACAAGGGTTTTATAGTTGTTAGCTTTTCTATTTCCCAACAAATTAGTGACCACCAGACGGAAATCATTCCAAGCAGTTTTTTCAATACCTGTTAAAGTGTTTTCAAACTGTGTATCTTTCAAAATATTTCGAATCTGCGGCCCAACAAAAATACCTTCTTTAACCTTTGCCTCACTTAGTCTTGGAAATTTCTGACGCAGGTATTGAAAAGCTGACCCATCTCTATCTAATGCCTTGACAAAGTTTTTCATTAGGCCCAACTCGAATCTACTAATGGCATATGCTGTACATTTTTTTGACCTGACTCTAGGAATTGACGAACAGGCCAGTTTTGTCTGGTGTAATGAAGTGCCTTTGCCCGACTGTCCCATTCACACAAAAAACAGCAAAACTTTGTGTAGCCTAGATGCAGCCCAAGTAAAAGTGCAACAACTTTCAAATCGCCACAAATATGCAATTGGTGCTCATCGTATTTTATGCATATCAATAGGTACTTCATATTGTCATATGATTCTTTCATCTGAACTGCATACCCTACAGGAAGAGATGGTAAAATATTTCCAATATGCAATAACACTGCCTTTAAACTCAATGTTGAACTGTCTATAAACAATCTCCATTCTTCTGGGTTATAGTTTATATTTAAAGCCGCCAGTAAGCCGTTAATGTTACTGCAGAAAACCAAGTTATTCTCCATATTGAAAAATGGTTCTAAGTCTTTGTGGCGTTTACAAAAAACACATACCGAAACATCGTCTTCTAACAAGTTCCACTGCTGCAGTCTTGATCGAAGTAACTCTGCCTTACATTTTGGAAGTTCTAAATCTCTTACAAGATCATTTTTTGACCTGGCTCTAGGAATTGACGAACAGGCCAGTTTTGTCTGGTGTAATGAAGTGCCTTTGCCCGACTGTCCCATTCACACAAAAAACAGCAAAACTTTGTGTAGCCTAGCTGCAGCCCAAGTAAAAGTGCAACAACTTTCAAATCGCCACAAATATGCCATTGGTGCTCATCGTATTTTATGCATGTCAATAGGTACTTCATATTGTCATATGATTCTTTCATCTGAACTGCATACCCCACAGGAAGAGATGGTAAAATATTTCCAATATGCAATAACACTGCCTTTAAACTCAATGTTGAACTGTCTATAAACAATCTCCATTCTTCTGGGTTATAGTTTATATTTAAAGCCGCCAGTAAGCCGTTAATGTTACTGCAGAAAACCAAGTTATTCTCCATATTGAAAAATGGTTCTAAGTCTTTGTGGCGTTTACGAAAAACACATACCGAAACATCGTCTTCTAACAAGTTCCACTGCTGCAGTCTTGATCCAAGTAAATCTGCCTTACATTTTGGAAGTTCTAAATCTCTTACAAGATCATTTAATTCTGACTGTGTTATTTTGTGCGGTTGGTGGCATGACGTGCTCGGTATAAAATCAGGATCTCTTGACCTTTATGGCATATCTTCTTCCTGACGAATCACTCGATCGCCATGATCTGATTCGTTTTCTGATTCGCAAGTGTAGGATTCTGGGGGTTTTGGAATAGGATTTTCGTCACTGTGAGGCACAGGTCTCATCGCAGATGGTATGTTTGGGTAGTTAATAACCGATTTTTTTTTTCTTGGATATACCTGTGGCTCTAATTACCGTATCTCTAAAACTTGAACTAATATTGAAAAAATAAGTTTCATTCCGGTTTTAGCACATTAAAAATAGTAATATTTTGTTCGATTTTATTTAGGATATTTTTTGGCTGTTGGTCAGTGTTATAGGTCTTGCAAAAAAAAATCGGAAAAATGTTCACTCTGTGATCTTTTAGTTGCCATTGCTACAAATTGCAGTTTATTAATTCGTGAATTTATTTCTAAATTCACAGTAAAACTTTTATATACTTGGTGACATTGGAAGTGTTACACCCAGAAAAAAAATTCTCACCAAATTTTGTTGACAATAAGAAATTTTACTAACACTGTCTCGATGATTTTTAGGGTCATAATATAGCAGATTACATAGATCCAGAGATATTCGACAAACTGGCCGAATTAGAAAAGGAAGAAGAAATTAGAGTAGAAACTGGCATGTACGTGGTGCCCAAGATAGAACTCGACGACACGATGATGGAGATCAAAAAGCTTGCGAAACAGATCAGAGAGAAGAAAGCCATCATCAAGGATGAAGCTAGGATTAATAAGCAGTGCAGAAAACCTACTATGCCTAGGACATCAGCAGCAAAGGTATATTTGAGAGCAGTTTTTTCAACTGGTGTTTTCATTTAACGTCAAAATCCTGTAAAATGCGTAATTTTAGGCAAGAGATCGTTCGGTGTCGAAACTGCGCGAAAATATGGAGAACCTGGGCGTTGACATGAGCGAAACCGAAAACGCGCACTTTACGAAGACGAAAAAGAGGAGCTTGTCTTCAGGACCGCCAGTTAAGAGGGTGCGTACGGAAGATGGCGACAGCGTGTCTTTAGCGCGATCCAGGTCGATGTCTAAACCGCCGAGAAATGAACAGGGAGTCAAGGATGTAGCTGTAAGTACACTTTCCCATATTCTTCTTTTTTTTTAATGGTAACTAGGTGCTGCCCGTCTAGCAGCGAATCTCGGCGTCTGCTTTACTTGTTAAGGTGTTCTTGTGTTTATTAATTGGCCATATGAAACTTGAGCATCATTTATATACAGTGAAAGCTCCCATAAGCGGACACTCACGGTTCCGTAACTTTTGTCCGCTTATGGGAGGTGTTCGTTTAAAAGAGAGTATGTAAGTATAGAGTATAAATAACGGGGTATATAATCATGAGGAAATGAGGTATTATAATCATGAGAAAAATGAAACAGAAACTCGACACATTTTTAAAGTATGTATTTATGCTATATATCTACATAATATATGTACATATACGCATACAAAAACATAAATGCATCAATACATGGTACGAGAATTTAAAAAAAAACATTATTCTTTAGCTTGTTGAAAAAAGTTTAAAATGTTTGTCTGACGAAATTTCACCATCTTTTGCTGAAGGAGACAATTTTCGTAATAACTTTCTAAATTTTTCAAATGTTGAAATGCAGTGAAATCATCTTTAGCAAATTTTTTCAATATAGAAATATGATTTAGAGCTTCTCCATATGAATTTATCGTTTTTGAACTGCTTAGTGAGTCCACCAGTTCCACTTCTTCTTCTGAGTCGTTTGGACTACCATATTCAAGTTGGCCTGGGCTTTCTACATCCAAATTCGAAAAGTTGCCAATGGCATTTTCTTCTGTTGTTATGTTATTGTCTATGGCCAGGAAATCATCTACTTTCTGGGGATCTGCTACTCCTAAATGTTTGGCATGTCGCAGTAACTGAGCAAGTGTCGCTAAGGACAGATCGTCTTCAGCATCGCAATAATTTTGCTCAGCAAATTCTGAGCTACATTCACTTTTTCTGAATCCAGCTTTGCCAAAACAGTTTTTAATTGTAGAGGAATTTACTTTATTCCATGCTGTTTTTATAAAATACAAAGCTTCTAACACATTGATAGACTTTGTAAGCTCAGATAAGCTTTGACCATCGTCAATTTTTGTTAAAATATGTTTTAAAATCAAGTGCCGATAATAAAATTTAAAGTTCTGTATGACACCTTGATCCATGGGCTGACAAACAGAAGTTGTGTTTGGCGGTAAAAATATAATTTTCACATTTTTCATTTTCATATCACGAGGATGAGAGCATGCATTGTCTAAAAATAAAAGAACTTGCCTTTTTTGGATTCTCATTTTCCGGTCGAATTCGACTAACCACTCAGACATGATTTCTCGGGTCATCCATGCCTTTTTGTTGGATTTCCAAGTCGCTGGTAGATCCTTAATAGCAACGTTTTTTAAAGCACGGGGGCGAGCCGCTTTCCCGATCACAATCAAATCGCATTTTTCACCGGCCATATTTGCACAGAATAAAATGGTTAGTCTATCTTTAGACAACTTTCCACCCACACGTTTCTCCTTTAAAGGACAGAGTTTTGTCGGGCAATGCGCGAAAAAAAAGTCCACTCTCATCTGCGTTGTACACATCTTCTGGTTTGTAGCCAAGCAACATGGACGGAAGCTTCTCCAAAAATTGTGACACATCAACTTGAACTACTGCAGCAGCTTCGCCAGATATGCATTTGAAACTTACACTATGTCTCTTGCGCCACTTTTGCAGACACCCGTCGGACGCACTGAAATTATTATAGCCCAAAGTAGTGGCGATTTCTTTAGCTTTCATTTTCACTAACGGCCCTGAGATTGGAATGTTCTGACTTCTAGCTTTCACAAACCACTCAAAACATGTTTTGTCTATAGCAAAACCTTCCTTTTTTTAAAAATCCTTCTTTTGATTTATATTAGTTCCTGATTGCCATTTACTCCTGATATCTTCCTTATTTTTGGCAATTTCAGCTGCTTGCGTTTTCCCAATATTAAACCTCTTTGCCAAATGACGACCTGAAACACTTTCTCTGTCTAATACGTTAACAACTTCCATCTTTTCCTTTAACGAGAGCATCCTTTTTTTTGGTGCCATTTTACAGTTACAATAATAAAATACGTAACTCAATCAACTACGAATTTGCCTGAACTGAAGACAAGCCACAAGATTACATACAGGCTACCCAACGAAATGCGTAAATGGGGAATCACCTAATATAAATCGGGGAATTACCGAATTTTATGTATGTAGATATGTGCATTGCAATAAGCGGAACTAAAAAATCGTCCGGGTATTAGAGTTTCGCGTCCGCTTATGGGAGATTTTTTGATCACATACAGGAAAATCTAGTGTCCGCGTCCGTTTATAAGAGCGTCCGTTTATCGGAATGCATTTAAGATTGAAAATTGATGGCTGAAATTCGGTTCCAGGAACTTTGTCCGGTTAAAAGAGATGTCCGCTTATAGGAGCTGTCCGCAAGGAGAGCTTTCACTGTACTCGGTGATTAGAAGTGTTACACCTAGAAAAAATACATGAATACTCTTTTGTATACGTCTCCTTTCCATCATATTCCACATATGTTCGATGGGATTTAAATCCGGTGAACGAGGTGGCGTCTGCATAACATTAACGCCAGCTTGTTGAAGAAAGTCCGTAGTGACAAACTGGTTAAGGCTTTCGCGGCCAGTTGATAAACTGCTGTCTTGATTCGGGTCTAAACTGAAGGCTGTCGTCGGTTGGAATTTTCTTCCTAACGCTAGCACGAGTGTCAAGCTTCTTCAGAGGTCCTTCCATTCTGATGCTGGATGTAGACTGACGATTTCTCTTGCGCAGGTTGTACAGGGTTTGTCCGGAAAGTAATAGGACTGAGTCGATTTAAAAAAAAATATTGAGCCAATCGTTACAATTCTTTAAAAACTTTCAAAATAAGCTCCTTCTGCGTCGATGCAGCGCTGCCAGCGCGATTTCCAAGCATTGAAGGCGTCACGGAAGGCATTCTCTGTCGTCTCAAAATGCTTGCCGTTCATCGGCCTTTTAAGGCGAGGAAACAAAAAAAAGTCCGGGGGGGGCACATCTGGGCTGTAGGGCGGCTGCGGAAGCGTTGGGATGCCGGCCTTGGTCAGGTAGCTGTTCACAAGACAGGCGGTGTGAGCCGGGGCGTTGTCGTGGTGCCACTTCCAGTCGGCTGCGATGTCTTGTCGGACCCGACTGATCCTTCGTTTGAGTCTCCTGAGCACTTCCACGTAAAACTTGGCGTTGACGGTTTGTTCATGAGGAACAAATTCATGGTGGACGATGCCTTTGATGTCAAAAAAGACAATGAGCATCGTTTTCACTTTGGATTTCCTCATTCTTCCCTTTTTTGGGCGAGGAGACGCCGTCGTGTGCCACTCGGAAGATTGCCTCTTTGTCTCGGGATCATACTCAAAGATCCACGACTCGTCACCTGTGATTACGTTATTCAAAAATTGGGGGTCACTTTCACACATGTTCAAATTTTCGTGGCACACTTCCACTCGCCGCAATTTCTGGGCGTCAGTGAGCACTTTTGGGGCCATCTTCGCGCATGTTCAAATACTGTGTCACAATGTCATGAACCACAGATTTTGGTAAATTTAACATCTGGCCAATTAAACGAATACTTAGTCGACGGTCTGAGTTCAAAACTTTGCGCACACGAGTCACATTATCGGTGTTTGTCGAAGTCGAAGGTCGTCTTCATCAGCGACCTCTTCCCGTCCCTCCAAAAAAAGGCATGGTGCCACCGAAACACACCATTTCTTGCTAAAGCAACACCTGGGTAAGCCTGCTTGATCATATCAAACGTCTCTGTCGCAGATTTACCGAGTTTCACACAGAATTTAATCGCGAACCTCTGTTCTAACGAACGCTGCATTTTCGGCTTGCACCCACACAGTGGTCCGCAGTCAGAGGAAGCACTAACCGTGGACGGTATTGAAAAAGTCCAAAAGCTGGAATGCGCGCATAGTAACAGGTCTACTTTCTCCAAACCATCCGTCAACGATCCGACGCAAAACGGTCTCTTCGGGCTAGTTTTCTGAAGCGCCTATCAAAGTTGAAGAAATTATTTTTTCTGGGTAACACTTCTGAGTATATATTGGAAATGTACGCAATTCTCGAAGAATGATTGCATCTTCTACGTATGGATTTGCCAATCTTAATACTGTGTTCTCCTTTTTCCAGATGAAGAAAAAGTTGGCCAAAATCGCCCACAGAGCTATCAGCAAAAAGGTCAAGAAGATGGGTCTCAAAGGTGAAGCTGACAGATTCATTGGAACCAAAATGCCCAAGCACTTGTTTTCTGGAAAGAGGGGAGTCGGAAAAACCGACAGAAGATAAAGAGAGCAGCAGTTTTGTTTGTTATTATCAAGAAATATTACTTATGTGTTTGGGATGGTTTATCAATTTATCATTGTAGAAAGTGCTACTTCACACATATGTTATTGTATTTAATAAAGCCATTTTGAGTGATTACTTTTTTTATTTCATTTGTTCATGCTAATACAAAAACGTGTTTGCAAACGTCGTGACACAGAACAAAAGTCTCAAAGCATGAGAGCCCTTACATGGTACATCACACTTGAAAGTTTTGAACATAAACATCTTCATTTTGGATATTTATTTCTCTCATAGAGAAGAGAGTATACTTGGGCATGAACCCATTATTTGGGAGATCATTAATAGACATGAGAACGAGTATGGGGCCTAGGACAGAACCTTGTGGCACTCCTATCTGATATCCTCTTTGCAGACCTCACCCATCAATCTCTACCGAAATTCAAGTTTATGAGGCATTGTCGCTAAAGTAATAGGGATAGAATAAAAAAGACATGATGTTACTCGCTATTTCTTAATCAGTAAACTAAATGTAAACTTGACGTTAAACTTATTCCACTAAAACTGATAGGGACACATGTTGAATAAAATTAGTTTGAACAAAAATTGCTACATTAAAATTCTACTTTTCTTGTCAAACATCTCCGAGCAAAAAATTCATGTTCCTTTTTCACTATTGATGGTTTACTAGTCATTTTGAAGAACGATGTAATAGACGTGTTATTTGCGGGTGGGGCATCCTTCTTATCTTGCTTCTCGATCTCCTCAAACTCTACGTGATACGCAGTATCTTTAAGAGCGTTCTCGGCCGTGGACCAGCTGAATCTCACTAGCTGAGGATACCCAAACACCAGGTCGCATGAGTCTACAAGGAATTTTTTCGTCACAGGATCTGAAACGAGTAAAAACATTGATCAACATGTACCCAAAAATGTATTTAAAAAACTAATTTGAAAAGAGTTAGTGTTTGTGCTACTGCCTCATAGATGGTGCTAGCGTCTTCAATCACTTTTTGGCGAGCCTTTAATGCCTATGGTAATTGAGGAGACAGTTTAAACGGCATTGTAAGATCAATTATTGACAGGGATCCCAACCAATATCCTGTCAGATCAGATTATAATGCATCATGCAGTGAGTTTTGAACAAAAAACATCTCCAGAAAATTACAGTGAAAGCTCTCCTTGCGGACAGCTCCTATAAGCGGACATCTCTTTTAACCGGACAAAGTTCCTGGAACCGAATTTCAGCCATCAATTTTCAATGTTAGATTTTCCTGTATGTGATCAAAAAATCTCCCATAAGCGGACGCGAAACTCTAATACCCGGACGATTTTTTAGTTCCGCTTATTGCAATGCACATATCTACATACATAAAATTCGGTAATTCCCCGATTTATATTAGGTGATTCCCCATTTACGCATTTCGTTGGGTAGCCTGTATGTAATCTTGTGGCTTGTCTTCAGTTCAGGCAAATTCGTAGTTGATTGAGTTACGTATTTTATTATTGTAACTGTAAAATGGCACCAAAAAAAAGGATGCTCTCGTTAAAGGAAAAGATGGAAGTTGTTAACGTATTAGACAGAGAAAGTGTTTCAGTTCGTCATTTGGCAAAGAGGTTTAATATTGGGAAAACGCAAGCAGCTGAAATTGCCAAAAATAAGGAAGATATCAGGAGTAAATGGCAATCAGGAACTAATATAAATCAAAAGAAGGATTTTTTAAAAAAGGAAGGTTTTGCTATAGACAAAACATGTTTTGAGTGGTTTGTGAAAGCTAGAAGTCAGAACATTCCAATCTCAGGGCCGTTAGTGAAAATGAAAGCTAAAGAAATCGCCACTACTTTGGGCTATAATAATTTCAGTGCGTCCGACGGGTGGCTGCAAAAGTGGCGCAAGAGACATAGTGTGAGTTTCAAATGCATATCTGGCGAAGCTGCTGCAGTAGATCAAGTTGATGTGTCACAATTTTTGGAGAAACTTCCGTCCATGTTGCTTGGCTACAAACCAGAAGATGTGTACAACGCAGATGAGAGTGGACTTTTTTTCGCGCATTGCCCGACAAAACTCTGTCCTTTAAAGGAGAAACATGTGTGGGTGGAAAGTTGTCTAAAGATAGACTAACCATTTTATTCTGTGCAAATATGGCCAGTGAAAAATGCGATTTGATTGTGATTGGGAAAGCGGCTCGTCCCCGTGCTTTAAAAAACGTTGCTATTAAGGATCTACCAGCGACTTGGAAATCCAACAAAAAGGCATGGATGACCCGACAAATCATGTCTGAGTGGTTAGTCGAATTCGACCGGAAAATGAGAATCCAAAAAAGGCAAGTTCTTTTATTTTTAGACAATGCATGCTCTCATCCTCGTGATATGAAAATGAAAAATGTGAAATTTATATTTTTACCGCCAAACACAACTTCTGTTTGTCAGCCCATGGATCAAGGTGTCATACAGAACTTTAAATTTTATTATCGGCACTTGATTTTAAAACATATTTTAACAAAAATTGACGATGGTCAAAGCTTATCTGAGCTTACAAAGTCTATCAATGTGTTAGAAGCTTTGTATTTTATAAAAACAGCATGGAATAAAGTAAATTCCTCTACAATTAAAAACTGTTTTGGCAAAGCTGGATTCAAAAAAAGTGAATGTAGCTCAGAATTTGCTGAGCAAAATTATTGCGATGCTGAAGACGATCTGCCCTTAGCGACACTTGCTCAGTTACTGCGACATGCCAAACATTTAGGAGTAGCAGATCCCCAGAAAGTAGATGATTTCCTGGCCATAGACAATAACATAACAACAGAAGAAAATGCCATTGGCAACTTTTCGAATTTGGATGTAGAAAGCCCAGGCCAACTTGAATATGGTAGTCCAAACGACTCAGAAGAAGAAGTGGAACTGGTGGACTCACTAAGCGGTTCAAAAACGATAAATTCATATGGGGAAGCTCTAAATCATATTTCTATATTGAAAAAATTTGCTAAAGATAATTTCACTGCATTTCAACATTTGAAAAATTTAGAAAGTTATTACGAAAATTGTCTCCTTCAGCAAAAGATGGTGAAATTTCGTCAGACAAACATTTTAAACTTTTTTCAACAAGCTAAAGAATAATGTTTTTTATAAATTCTCGTACCAGGTATTGAAGCATTTATGTTTTTGTCATGATTATATACCCCGTTATTTATACTCTATACTTACATACTCTCTTTTAAACGGACACCTCCCATAAGCGGACAAAAGTTACGGAACCGTGAGGAGTGTCCGCTTATGGGAGCTTTCACTGTATATCAAAAAAGAAATCAAATCAAAATGAGAGTGAGATTTTGTCTAATGAATGTTTTGATATTATTGGAGCAAAAATATTAATCCTGATAAATTACTGTTTAAAATATGGCGAATTTCGAACGAATTGAAGTGTTCTACCATAACTCCTGTTTTGAAAGTTAAGAATTCTGAGTTTTACACTAATATGCGACCAATAAGTGATCTGCCAGATGTTCAAAAGTATTTGAAGAAATTTTTACGGACAAATTATCAAATTCATTAAGGGAAATAGAATTTTAATCAAATTTCAAGCTGGATTCAGGAAGAAACACTCAACTGCAATGGCAATACAAATGATTTTAGAGGACTGGACGAGATGTATGGACAATAGGAAACATACAGTGACAGTGTTTTTGGACTTCTAAATGGCGTTTGAAACTATTGACAGGGATAAATTACTTAATTGCATCACTATGGATTTATAGGATGAGTATTCAAAATTCTACAAAACTGCTCAATTGACAGAAGTCAAAAAACCAAAATTGCATCTACAATATCAAGCTCAAAAAATATTTCTGTTGGTGTACCACAAGGTAGCAAACTAGGTCCCCTACTATTTATTTTATACATTAATGACATTTTTGGTATTTCAGATTATAAAATTCAGATATTTGCAGAGGATACCTTAATATACATGAAAATATAGACACTGCTTTAAAAATATTAAATTCAGACTTGGCAATAATCATAATTTGTGGCCAAAATGGGATTAAAGAACCCTATCTGTCATACAGTAGAAAAACTATTCACAGACTCTTTTCAAAAATTAATTTTTGTGTTCTACTATTGCCTCATAAATAATGTTAGTACCTTTATGGATGCCAGAATACAAGATGGTTGGCTATCTTCATCAATCAATAATAAGAATAAGCAAATTATCAAGTTATTGAAGTCTTACCTCCTGGGTATCCGCTTCCAAATTCTTCAGACTTGATCTCCAGGCCTTCTGTAAATTCCCATACTCTTAAAGCATGATCCCTAGATACTTTTGCACATATACTAGCAGCTGATACAATAGGATAAGTTGAATCAGCTTTCTTGGCTACGGTTATTTCATAGCTAGGAAAAATAGTCTTCAAATACGCCTGATATTTCTCAGGCTTCCCTACTGTGTCGACAAATATATGTTGGATTTTTGCACCGCTGTCTATTGCTGCTCTAATAAGCTTTATTGCTGCGTCCATAGATACTTGGTTCAGTGAATATTTCGAACGACTCAGCATACTGTTGCAAATTGAGTTTGGAGATATAACTTCAATGCCCCAGGCTATTTTATCAGAGTTTTCTAGCATGTTTTTGAATATATCATCTCTTTTTTCTTCATTAAGCTGTTTGGAATCGGCACATTCTAATTTATGCAGTATCATTTGCTCATTTATTGGGCAAAATGATGTACCATATACCATTGGCCCTAAAAAAGTTTATTTCTTCAGTATTACTTCCCGATATACTGAACGATAAACTTACCAAGCACAGGTCCTCTTCCAGCTTCGTCTATTCCTAAAATACATGGATATTCTTTACACAGATCAGGTACTGGTGATAAATAAAAGACATCTTCTGAGTTGTCCCTTTCGGAAATATAGCTTTCTAACGTATCTAGAGATTTTATAACGTTCGTCTTAAATTTAGGACTGGATTTTCCATCGCATTCTGCCATTATACACTGAATTTATAAGTTTTATTTTCCAAATAACAACAAACTGTGTTTACAAAATATGTTCAGGTAACCAAACTTGAAAAAGGCGGTAAAAAGTGAAATACAAACTACATCAAAGAACAAAAATAAATCATGGAACAAGAGAAACGAAATCAAAGACAGAAGAGCAAGTGATTGCCAAATAAAGTTATGTCAACCATTTTCATCCCAACTATGGAATAAAGAAGGCAGAAGCTTGATGAGAACCAACATGGCGGCAGAGTAACGTGTCTTCTTTTCCAATACATCAAACTCTTGAATGCTTAAGTTTTCTATAATCTATAGTTATTTGTTCCGTGATTTGTTAGAACGAAATTCCAGTAATGTCAGAAATTTTGGCAACAAATCTGTAAACTAAACAGATCTTTTTGTCGTGCTCGTTTTAAAAATCCAGTGATTGTTAGTGGATGATGCATGTATCAAATTAAAGGACGAATCAACGTTTGGATTTCAGTAAGAGCAGTGGTAGCCATCAATATTTACAAAACTCGAATGCGAAACCTTCTAGAATCGGTGATATTGAGCACCTTTACCAACTTTCGGAGCACCTTTCTGCATTGTGCTTGAATCAGGAGTATTCAGACATCGTTCTGGTGGTCGAAGGGCAAAAATTAAATGCTCACAAGGTAAACAACATCAATTTTAACAATTGTGTAATAAAAGTAATAGGGATAGAATAAAGACATGATGTTACTCGCTATTTTTTAATCAGTAAACTGAATGTAAAGTTGACGTTAAACTTATTCCACTAAAACTGATAGGGACACATGTTGGATAAAATTAGTTTGAACAAAAATTGCTACATTAAAATTCTACTTTTCTTGTCAAACATCTCCGAGCAAAAAATTCATGTTCTTTTTTCACTATTGATGGTTTACTAGTCATTTTGAAGAACGATGTAATAGACATGTTATTTGCGGGTGGGGCATCCTTCTTATCTTGTTTCTCGATCTCCTCAAACTCTACGTGATACGCAGTATCTTTAAGAGCGTTCTCGGCCGTGGACCAGCTGAATCTCACTAGCTGAGGATACCCAAACACCAGATCGCATGAGTCTACAAGGAATTTTTTCCAACCAACCAAACTTGAAAAAGGCGGTAAAAAGTGAAATACAAACCAGATCAAAGAACAAAAATAAATCATGGAACAAGAGAAACGAAATCAAAGACAGAAGAGCAAGTGATTGCCAAATAAAGTTATGTCAACCATTTTCATCCCAACTATGGAATAAAGATGGCAGAAGCTTGATGAGAACCAACATGGCGGCAGAGTAACGTGTGTTCTTTTCCAATACACCAAACTCTTGAATGCTTAAGTTTTCTATAATCTATAGTTATTTGTTCCGTGATTTGTTAGAACGAAATTTCAGTAATGTCAGAAATTTTGGCAACAAATCTGTAAACTAAACAGATCTTTTTGTCGTGCTCGTTTTAAAAATCCAGTGATTGTTAGTGGATGATGCATGTATCAAATTAAAGGACGAATCAACCTTTGGATTTCAGTATGAGCAGTGGTAGCCATCAATATTTACAAAACTCGAATGCGAAACCTTCTAGAATCGGTGATATTGAGCACCTTTCCCAACTTTCGGAGCACCTTTCTGCATTGTGCTTGAATCAGGAGTATTCAGACATCGTTCTGGTGGTCGAAGGGCAAAAATTAAATGCCCACAAGGTAAACAACATCAATTTTAACAATTGTGAATATTTGCCTAATTTTATCTTCTGTAGGTCATCCTAGCAGCTAGAAGCGACTACTTTAGAGCTCTTTTATACGGGGGCCTGCGAGAATCAACTCAAGATGAAATCGTTCTGCCCGACGCGCCTCTGCGGGCATTCAAAGTTTTACTCAAATACATATACACAGGCTACATGTTCTTAACTACATTGAAAGAAGATGTTATTTTGGACACCCTCGGCTTAGCGCATCAGTACGGATTTCAAGAATTAGAAACAGCAATATCTGAGATTCTGAAACAGTTACTGGCACTGAGAAACGTTTGTGCTATATTGGATACAGCCCATTTGTACGGGCTTGAAAATTTAGTCAAAGTATGTCATAACTTTTTGGATAGAAATGCAGCTGACATTTTGGCACACGAGTCTTTCTTACAACTTTCACAGGTGAGCTTTATGATTCTTTTTGTGGATATAGTACATTACATACCTAGATTGAGCACTTTTTTAGCCTGAAAGAACAGTTCTTAGTATTTATGCATGTTATCATAAGTACACAAACATCTAAAAACATTATTATCATATAATAATGAAGAAATGACTTTTATTAGTTCTTTTATATCCATTATCTTGTAACAACAATGTACAATATACACATGATGGTCAACTACTTTAGATATTGCAGAATTTTGTACAAACTACAAGTTATATTATAGCAGAACTTGGATAACAGTGTTTCCAGATTATCTCAAGGTCACATTTAATCTGACCTTCACATTCAAGATCACTTGAAGGTCATTGCAATGAACTAGCAGAGCACAATATCTTACATCTTCTGACCTTAGTTTATTTCATGTTTTAGGCATCACTGGTTGAACTGCTGCAGAGAGATTCGTTTTTCGCACCCGAAGTCGACATTTTCAGAGGAGTATGCAACTGGTGCAAAGTAAATGAAGATAAGGATGACCTAGTCATGAAATGCGTTAGGTAAATTCCTCCATCTCACTAGTTCAACCTAGTCGTTTAATCGAAACCTTTTATCCTTTCAGATTACCCTTGATGAGTGTGGCAGACATTCTGTCTGTGGTGAGACCTGCAAGACTAGTAAACCCTGACACGTTGCTCGATGCTATTGCAGAAAGAACGAATATTAGATTGAGTAAGCTGCCACACCGTGGACAACTGCGTAAGCTTGTATTTTATTCCAACCTGTCATTCTCGAAAAAGTCTTCACATCACTTTTGATGCACATGTACAAGGTCTGTAAATTAAGTGGCGTGACTGGCAACGTAGCGTTTGATCTGGCAACATTGGAGGCGCAGGACGTGGAGGGGAGAAAGAGAACATGCGATCAGTGTTGCCAGGTCTGGAGAAATTTCATCAGATCTGGTGATTGGTAAAAAACTTTTTGGAAAATGGCAGTTTTTGAGATTTTTAAACTTCCACCGATTTTGAGTATTTTTAAAATTCGTTCAGCTATCTGATAATAATCTATGATTACTTCAGTGCTTTTTTGTAATTCATATTTTTGAAAGTGTGTTCATCATTTCTTAATCTTATTAAACTGTTACAGTTCGTTTGTGCATTTTAAAATGTGCAAGATAAAAGGAAGAAATTAAAATGGTAGATAACCTATGATTTTTTTTATTTTTGGCTTCAGCAGAAAGTTATTTTGAGGGTGACAATATAATATTTGAATAAAAAAATTCAGTCTCATCGCTTACTTTACAGACCTCTCATTTCTTTTGAGACAGTTACTATTGTTATGAAATATTTCCAGTAATTGATGAAAATGTGGCTTCACCGAAGCTTGGATCAAAAGTAATATCTGGGGAACTCATGGAATATTTGCTGGATGGGGACTACTTTACATACGATATGGAAAAAGGGTATACTAGGCATGCTATAAGTGGTCCAGGTGATCATGGAATCATCGTCAAATTGGGCACCCCATCCATAATCAACCATATCAGAATGTTGCTATGGGATAGAGATATAAGGTAAAGAAAAAGTTCAAATTTTATTTGCCACTATAATTGAGGATACCTTCATAATCATCGTATACATATTTCAGATCGTATTCATATTACATTGAGGTTTCTATGGAGCAAAAAGATTGGGTGAGAGTGGTAGATTACACCCAGTATAATTGTAGGTCTTGGCAGTACCTGTATTTTGAGAACAGGGTTGTACAGTATGTAAGGATTGTTGGAACCCACAACACTGTAAATAAGGTATCATAAATCTCACATTCTGACTTAATAAATGCAAATTACTAATTTATTACCCTTAAGAAACATTATTTGAGATGGTGCTACAGCTACGGATAATTTAGGTTGGCTATCTTTATAATCAATGGAAAATACATTTTTTTAGGTATTCCATCTTGTATCATTTGATGCCATGTGCAAACTAAAAATTCCTAGAATGGTAAATAATGTGATTTGTCCTACCTATAATGTTGCAACTTTAGACAGGAGCGCCGTCGTTATAGAAGGCGTGAGGTAAGTTATAAACAGGTTTTGAGCTTTGAGAACACAAAAATAGTCTAATTTATTGCAAAACTATCTAACTGATTCTGTATCTGTAATGTTAGTGTTTTTCAACAAAATATTCTTCTTGTTTGTTACAGTCGCGCTAGAAATGCTCTATTGAATGGAGATACAAAACGTTATGATTGGGATTCTGGATATACGTGTCATCAATTAGGTTCAGGTTCGATCCTGATACAACTAGGTGAGTCATCACATGATAAATGTCATTCATTTCAATTTATTTATCTACTTTAAATGAAAAATATTGTATACGAATATACTAAGTGACATATAAATCCGAACACCCAGTTTAAATGGTTTTATTTTAATAAAAGTTGGTGAATGTATTTATCTTACTGTAAATAACAAGTGAAAAAATGTTCAGCCTTATCAGTTGGACATTCCGGTTTTTATACTGCTTTTTTATCTTGTTGGAAAGTTGGATCTGCCATGGTGTCAAGATAGGGTAAAAGATGGGGTTCTAGAACTTCGTGGATATAACGCTGCGCGTTCATGTTACCTCTGATGAAGATTAAAGGTGACCTGGAACCATAAGCTATAGCACCCCAAACCATAACTCCAACAGTGTGATGAACATGTCTTTCAACAAAAAACTGTGGATTCCTCCTTTCACCCCGTCGCCTTCTAACCCTGGCACGACCATCGTGCATGCCTAAACAAAATCGAGACTCGTCACTAAAGACAATACTGTTCCATTCCTGATCCCAGAGTGACCGTTGTCTGCACCACTCAAGGCGATTACGTCGGTGTTCTCGAGTTAAAGGGAGCACCCAGTGTGGCCGGTATGAAAACAAGCCAAAACTTCTCATTCGTCGGTAAACACTTCGCATGCGAATAGGTCTTCCGTGTTCTGCAAACCATTCATTTGCAATGGACCTGGTAGTGGAGAAACGGTCCCTTAAGGCCAATAATCTTAGGCGGCGATCTTCACAGTCTGTTGTTCTACGGCGGCGTCCAGTGCCGCTTGCTCTTTGCGTACGGCCTTCTCGAAGCCATGCCTGACAACACCTAACCACAGTGTCTACACTTCTTTGCATTCTAACTGCAATTGCCCGAAAAGAAAGTCCAGCTTCCCGAAGTCCCACTATACGGCCCCTATCAAACTCACTAAGTTGACGAAATCGTACAGGTCTCCGTACTCTAGGCATCGTAACCGATCGTAAAGGATGTCAAGAACCAAAATCTGCCAACGTTGATTCTTTACTGCGGCTGAAATATTCATTTTAGCGTTAGTGAATTAAAAAAAAAGCAGTATAAAAAACGGAATGTCCAACTGATAAGGCTGAAAAATTTTTCACTTGTTATTTACAGTAAGATAAATACATTCACCAACTTTTATTAAAATAAAACCATTTAAACTGGGTGTTCGGATTTATATGTCACTTAGTATACAAACAAAACGGCAACAGATATTCTAGGATTTCTGTAAGCGCATTTGAGTTGAAAATCGTATTTAGGTTGAAATTGATCATTTTTAAATCACCATGCAAGTTTCTGAATACATGTAACTTTTTTTGTTTCAGGTCAGCCTTACATAATCAGCAGTTTGCGCTTGTTGCTCTGGGATTGTGATGATAGGAGTTACAGCTACTACATAGAATCGTCGACGAATGTCTGGGAATGGGAAATGGTGGTAGACAAAACGAGGGAAAATTGCAAGTCATGGCAAGTGATCAGATTCGCGCCTAGGCCCGTTGTTTTCATCAGGATTGTCGGGACGCACAATACTGCTAATGAGGTAATTTGGTGATGGGATCAGATGGTACACTTCAGAATACCTCAATGAAGTGACCCTCAAATGCTACTCGAAATTGACAACATCATGATCTGACAAATTTAAATCAATTTTTTTTTAACCTATTTGGTGGTTGTGGAAAAATGACTAAAGAACGAAACTACTGAGGATGAAAAATTCGGATTCCATCTTGAAATATTTTCAGGTGTTCCACTGTGTACATTTCGAGTGTCCGTCGATGGAAGACGACAAAGATCAACCTCTGACGCCAGTGGGAACGTCAAAATCGGCAAAAAGAAGCAGGGACGTGCCTGTATTGGTACCTGAGGTTTCATCTAATCAACAACCTACAGAAACAGCTACTGAAGCTGAAGAGGACAACCATGTAGAAAACATTGACACTGTCGATGACTAAATGGACCTAAATGTGCATATCTGATATTACACAGAAAATTATATTGAATTGATATGGATATGGATCTTGTGCGTATTTCTCTGAAACGAGTTTATTTTCGCAGGTTGGCACTGAAGGTATCCAAGTTCATTTAGGTCAACATTTATAGTCGACTTTTGGGGGGCAAGTGCAGATGTTGAACGAATAATTAATATTTGCATTTCGCAGTAGGCTCCAACAGTTCTCACCATGGGCTTTCTGCTTTTTTCAAAATTTTAAAAACTCAATTCAAAAAATCTTGGAAACTGGGTACTTTGAAAAAAAAATATAATTCTAAATTTTCTTTAACGATTTTAATATTGTCACGATCAAATTATCAGTGTTTTCAAAATTTTCAGAATTTTCAAAATTGGAAGTTTGTAAATTTTTGGAAATCAGAAAATTTTGAAAACATTGAATAATTGCCAATTTTTGAAATTATCAGTCTTCAAAGCCTTCATTTCACATGATTTTCAAAGTTTCCCAAATTTGAACGATTTTTATATTGTTAGGAGCCTCAAAATTTGCAAAATTTTCTCAGCATCAAAAATGTTCATGATTTTAAAAATTTACGAATTATTTAATGTTTTCAAAATTTACGAATTATTCAATGTTTTTCAAAATTGGAAGTTTGAAAATTATGAGAATTTTTGAAACTCCGAAATGTTTGAATAATTTTCAGTTTTTAAAATGTTCAGTCTCCAAATCCTCAGTTTAAAAGATTTACAAGGTTTTTAAAATTTTAACGACTATTGAATACCATGAAATTTTTCAAGTTTTGGGGATTCTGAAGATCATGAACATTGCAAAAATCGTTAAAACTTTGAAGATTTTGAAAATTGGTTTTGAAATACATGCAAATTTTTGAAATTAAAATTTTGGTAACATTGAATAATTTGAATATTTTGTGAATTTTCAAAATTGAAAATCCCAGAATTTTGAAAACTGATCAGTTGAGAATTACAAAAACTTTGAAAATCATGAATGCGTTGAAAAATTTTGAAGATCTTGACAGTAAATTGAAGGTTTTGCAGACTGAAAATTTTGATATCTACTGAAAGTTTTGAGAATTTTGAAAATTAAGTAAATTCTGGGGATGCTAAAAATCTGGTGTAATTAAAAAAAGAAAATTTTTTGGAAATTTTTCAAAATTGCAAGCTCGCAAAAAAAGTTTCACTTTGCCTTACTGTGTAATATTGGATGTGTTGTGCATATCAGTGATTGTTCAGATTCCTATCGATATTTCTCATAATTCGAAGTAGAAATCTTTGTTTTTGTTGATTTTGGAGGATATATCAAATGTATATGAACAGAATTGTAATCAAAGCAATAAATGTGTGATACAATGTATCTGGTCACACTTTATCCTATATTAAACTTGTTTGGTTGTTGAAAAATGCGTTTCATTGTGATCTAATCTAACGGACGGTCTCATTTAAAAAATGTCGTCAAGTAGATTGACGCTCCACTTCCCACGAAATGCCATCAGTTCATAAAGGATTATGTTCAGCAAAAGATAAACCCTGTGAGAAAAAAGTTAGATAATAACATGTACAACAGAGAAATTAAAAAGATCAAGTCAGCCAAACAGGTCCATACAATTACAAGCGCGGATCCAGAGGGCGAATCTACTTGAACCATCAATATGACTTTCGGATCTCTTTGATAAATTTAATAAAATACAGAACTTTTTTCAAATATGTAATGGATCTAAAAATCACCAGATTTTGTGAAAAATCACACACCTGGCAACCCTGTAAACACATCGCTAATTGCGTGAAAAAAGAGGATTGCGTAAGTCTGGTTGCCTATACGTTCAGCTTGGCGTAAATATAAATAATAATTATAGTGATTCTGCGTTTTTCGGCTTGGTAGCGCTGCATATTCGTTAGTGCTTTATTGGAAATTGAGCCTGTTGTGTGATTAATTGAAAATTCAGACATTCGGATGAAAAAAGCTTTTCACGCGCTGTGAGCAAATTTACCAAAATACTTTTTGTCTGACACAATCAGAGAAACGCTGTTTCATTTGATTGACAGGAAACGGTACCTGCTGAGTCGCCGGAAGAGTATTTTCGGAGGGCTGACGATTCAATCGCTGATCTTCAGGAGCGACTATTCGCAAAGGCACTTAATTTATTTAAGTTATTCCTAGACACTCATACTAGTGAACGCCAGCTCTAATAATTGTGAATGAATATCGGCTGTGGATGATGACATTAAAAATTTACGAAATAAATTAATTTTAATAGGTTATTTTAAGATTTTGACTGGATCATCATACTACACCCTATTTGACGAGTATCCATCACGATAGAATGACAGCCGATTATCTAGTAATATCTCAAAATTCCCCATATCGGCACAGGACACAATTCTGACGGATCCGTCAACGCCATCCAGTCAGAACCGTATTTTGTTTTGTTTTTTTGTACGCCACAGATTCATTTTGTACTTGCTAACAGCTCTTTTATTTAGAAAAGTTCATTTTCATACAAAAAACGAAACGCTACAAACAAGTTTTACTAGATTTACACCTGATTCACTATTGCCAACGTCGCAGACTAACACAAAAATGTCACCTGCTGATCAGCTGTTCACCTCAGTAGACGTCAAACCAACGCGTCAAACCGTGTTGGGTACTCGTGATATAGGGTATAGTTAAAATTCAATAGTCGGATCCTTCTCCGAATGGCGAGGTCGTTATCAATCTTCCTTTTTCTTTTCAAACTTTTCTATTGGAATTAAAGAAACCAAAATACAGCTGAAGCCCCAGCCAGTGGACCGACAGCGACAGATAACAAATTGCGGATTGTAGCCAGTGATATTGTAGCGTTTTCTGGGTTCTTTTGGGTGTGGATTAAAACACTGGATTCCACAAAAAGAAATGAACTAGATAGAACATTTATGTACCACTATTTATGTCTAACTAATTCGCGCCATTGACTGGACTATACTCCACTCGGCTCTGCTACTCTACCGTACTCTGTACTCTGCTTCCATCTCCCGGCGGTCGAGTTATATATGGGCCCCATCGCTATTTCGAGAAAGGTCTGGCCAGCCACATAGCGGCATCTAGAATATTCAAGGTCACTTCGCGTCGATCTAGAAGGCGAGTCACTGGTACGGTCCTCAACAGATGTCGCCAAGCGGCTTGTGCGGTCGTGGTCCGCGTAAAAGCAGAGATCGGTCATAAAGCTCCGGCGATTAGGAGAGTCTCCCAACAGATGGCGCTAACAGGACAATTTGAAATAAAATTTCACATTTCCGCTTCATTCGGGAATGGATATCATGAACAAAATAAATCCTGTATATATAGTGGAGGCAAGCTAAAGGAGGCAGTCGAAACTGTGAAACATGTTGGGAAATTGCTTGAAATATATAAACAGTATGGTAGTTCAAAGACCGGAATAGAGGAAAAAGTCAGTTTTTTGTTAATTTTTACCTAGGTTGTATGTATTGTCGATAAAAATATCTATATTAAATGAACTCAGTATGAGTGTGTTTGTAGCACTTTCTGTCCTAGTACTGGCAAAATAGCAGTTTTTTATTATTTTTTTTATATAATTACAGGAACATCTATAAGCAATGTATTTGTTGTCGGTGAAAATTTATCAAGTATGATGACCTCCAAAAGCATTAGTTGTGTTATCTTGAATACAAAAGCCGTAATTGCACTTTGTCCGCTTTGGGTTAAGCATTAACCTTACTAAAATGTGCCCAGACCCCAGAGATTGCAGAACTTCCTTGGATATGTATGCGCCTAACGAAATGAATGAACCTCATTACTTCTCAACCCCGCCGTAACCAGCAAGAACGACCCGAAAACCTGCTGTATTGTTCCATATTCATGCATCATGCATATCACAAATGGACATGGTGCATGCGTTCTTTGTCAACGTCCTTTTCCTTTCCATTCACGAGAGACCTGTCTGTCGTTGCGAAGCGGAGAGCGCAAGAACCTGCAGCGAAAACGCGCAGCGCTGCGCAAGCCAAGGACCCGGAGCAAGAGGAAGGTTTTTTGTGCACCTCGCCCATATCAACAATAAGTGCACGAGCGCAGCAGAGGTGAACAAGAAAAGCCGAACAGTGGCGTCGATGACGGAAGGGCATTCCGACATATAGGGTGAATGTGCCAGTAAATCGTAGGACAGCTCTAGTGGTCGGACAAATCCTATGTTATTGATAAAAACTTGAATGTGGCGGATGGTGCAAATCGGAGTCTTCTCCGCATCATATCCCACAAATGTTCGATGAGATTTAAATCCGGTGAGTTGGGTGGCTACGGAAAAACATTGACGCTTGCTTCTTGAAGAAAGGACGTGTCGAAGGCCCTATAGATATGGCAGTAAAGTGGTTTGTAGGGCATGATCAACATAACGCGCAGCAGTCGTATTGCCTTGAATAAAGAGCTAACATATAGGCAATAGCCCCCCAAACCATCACTCCAACAGACCTGTGTACATGTCTCTCAACAGTAAATCCAATATCACGCCGTTCTCCACGGCAGCGTCTTACCCTTCTACGTTCAATCGCGATTCGTCGCTGAAGATGACTATGCCATTCTGTCTCCAAATGTTGCCGTTCTCTGCTCCAGTTCAAACGTTGACGACAGTGGTCCGCAGTCAGAGGAAGCACCAACCGTGGACGGTATGAAAACAGACCAAAGCCTCGAATGCGGCGACAGAGTGTACGCATAGTCTTCTCCAAACTATTGGTCAGCGATCTGATGCGTAGTAGCAAAACGACGTCTTTGAACTCGAAGCAAAACTGCTGAAAGAGATGGCATTGTCGGCATTTCTTCGATAGTTCCTTCAGATCTCCAGGCAAGTAGACGGCGCAACCATCGGTCAATGGTGTTGCCATCATTTAACGTGCAGCTCCAAGGGCGTCGCCAGGGCGGGCAGTTGCCCCCCCACCCCTAGAGACCCTGAAAAATGTAGTGAAATGCAAATGAATAAAGTTCATAAGTACACTCACTTAACGTACTTGATCGTTCATTCCGACCCGTCGAATCTCTAACGAATTCACCATTTCCATTCCTATACTATAACTATCTAAAACTGTAATGACTCATCGATGTTCACGTGAACATCACTTAACTACCAGTAGTCGGCTGTTCATAGGCGGGGTATGAATGTTTAACATGGGTGAACTAGATTTGTCACATGCTTAATAAAGAGTGGTTTGAAAAATACTGTAAGTCAAAAATTTGGGAATTACCTTTATTCATCGTCGCTTCCACTTACATCTGACAGTAATAAACTGTCGCTATCGCTTTTCTCGTTGAAATTGACTATAACTGGCTCTATGATGGTGTCGATGTGGTGGTCAAGCTGCCACATTTTTGTTTCTTCCTTCACAACATGACGGATAGCATTCTGCCAAGCTTCGGGCGTTACTAGCTGTATGGAAGTCTCAAGTAAAACCTTAACGTCTGGTAATTTGAAGGTTGTGTTATGGCGCGCAATATAACCCTTCACTTGAGCCCAGATGAGCTCTATTGCCATTTTGCTATCGTCATCCAATTTAACGGCCTTTCGTCCCTTCAAATTAAACTTTGGATCAGTAGTAGCTCCAGTTTTCTTCTTTTCATGCACCACCCTGCGAATGGTCCACTCTGGAACGCCTGTCATACTTTCACAACGCGCGAGTGCATCTCCCTGCGACATAGTTCTGTTCAGATAATTGAACACGTTGAGCACGATTTCTTTCGCGTCCCTCTTCAGTGCTTTACGAAGCCGTCTACTTGTTCCCTGGCTTTCAGTACTTCCACTCGTGCCATTTGTACTCTCCATGGTTAAGTATAACCAAAACAGTAACCACAGAAACCACAACAGTAACAATCACACAACATTTCTTATAAAAACAAAACACACAATATGCGATCGCTCAACGAAACACGTTCCAATGCGTTGCCGACGCGTATGAGTCTGCCGGTCGAGGCGCGTCTTTGATTTCATTGGTTCTACCGGCGGAGAACAATCAGCCATTATTTCCATCTCTGTCTGTGCTGTTGACCACCGCAAAGCCACAGAAACGACATATGTCGTACGCTATACGGCTGTACTGGAAGGAAGTCGGGATCGAGCTCTGATCACGTGTTGATCACGCGTATGAGTCATTACAGTTTTAAATAGTTGTAGTATAGTATTCAAACTCTAAGTTAAAATAAATATAATCACATAATTCTTATCACAGTCACCATACTACACGTGTAAAATTCAATGTGCTATTGCTATTGACTTTACGGATAATTTATACATTTCTCATTCATCATATGAACTTGCCCCCCCCCCCCCCTGGGCCATTGGCTGGCGACGCCCTTGTGTAGCTCCCACTTCTTAAAAAATGAGTTTTGTGATAATGTTTCTCTAGTTTGAGAGACCAAATGGATCTATTACTGCAAAGACGCGTACTCATTGGTTGAATTTCTAACACACGCCCTTTTTTGAACCCCGGCATAGTATTATTACATATTATATTATTACTAGTATTTAAAACTGGATTAGTATGTTGCTGAAAATATATGAAATCAGCGACTCAAGTCGAATACAAATGCACTAGAACAGTATAGCCTCAGAGTTGAAATTATCATCCCATCATTCATATACAGAACACCAATTTTATACATTTTTAGAAACATCTTAGGCCCGTATTGTCAGTCGTCCCTACAATTGTAGGGTGCGTTTATGGCCTCCTTGATTGTCATACTCCCTTCTCTCCTTCAAAAATTTCTAGATTACACTTGTCCCGTGTCAGCGTCAGCGCTCTCCTATTGTAAAGATATGTTTTCTTTTTAAATTGTAGGAAATTTCAGGCTGATAAAACATGATATAACTCAAAAGCAAGCACAATTTGATGCAAATAGATGTTTGTGACATAACCTCAAAATAGAGCGCTGACACGGAGAAGTAGATAACTATGACAATCAAGGAGGCCATAAAGGCGCCCTACAATTGTAGGGACGACTGACGATACGGGCCTTAATTTAAGGCAGTATCGTCAGTCGTTCCTGTGATTGTAGGACGTCTTCATGGCCACCTTGATTTTGGTAGTTTTCTGCTATTCCGTGTCAGCGCTCTATTTTGACGTTTTTGACCTATTTACATCAAACTGTTCATGCTTTTGATTTATATCATCTATTTAATCAGCCTGAAATTTCTTACAATTCGAAAAGAAAACAACTCCACAGTAGCTGCCGCTAACTGTAGATATCTAAAAATACCCTAGCCTTTCTGACAGAGAGAAAAGTCTATGAAAATCAATACAATTATTGTAGGAACCACTTAGTTTTGAATTCTTTTAATTTGGTACGCGCCGCACTGAATGAATCACTCATTATAAATGCAACTCGAAGCGGCCTACAATCTACGCCAATGTCAGCGAAACGGCAGAAAACGGGGGGTGAATCCAACAACAAATCCTCGGGACAGAACCTGTTGCGTTGCGTTAGACAAGGACACACGTAGGCGAGCAAGAGCAAGAGAGACGTTCTCTCGTTGCGTTGGACGATCGCAGGCAGGCTGGGGTTTTGTTGTCGATCTCGAGAGGGATTCCAAACCATTCGCATACGCAACCAACAGAGGTGGAATAATAGGAAATTCCTCTATGGTAGACAGAGACAGCCGGTGGATGCATAGCTCGGGGAAACTGGAAGGAAGATCGAATAAATTGATTTTGCATTATTAAACTAATTGCAGACCACTCCACGACGAACAACAAAGCGGTAGGCCGTCGATCTCCGAGGAAGTAGATTGAGAAAATCTTGCTTGAAGATCGGCGAATCACGATCCTGGAACAGGCGGTTCAATCCTTGGTCGAGGTGAACCACGAGGCACTACAATGGTGCTTACCTTGATCCCTGGTCCCTCCTGGAACTTGTTACCAGTAATAAGCAATTATACAATGGCGGTTTAACAAAAGAGCTACTCTTGTTCTGCTTGCGGTTAGAGTGCGCTCTTCCTATTTCTTTCAAAAAAACAGATTTCAAATTGTGCCAATAAAAAACAGCGGCGGAGCAAACAAAAGTAAAGTGCAACAGTATACAATGATAAATTCGTTTTTTCAAATAAAAAAATCCTTGTGCCTGAAAAAAATGTGGGAACCTCAATTTTGAGACAAACCTCGTAAAAAGAATTTTTTTACTGATTACACATATTACGAATGCGTGGTTCTCGCGCCTCATGTGATCAATTCTGATCGAAAATTGAAAATGCTGCATACTGTCAAAGCAACTGCCATACAGTATAAAACCGCTGCAACTACCTGATGAATATGCATTTCAATGAATGAATTGTTCGATTTCACTGTGCTATAACGGAGCAACACGGAGGCGATTCCAAATTCCGCAACACGCCTGCGTTTCCAAGAATTCGCTGGTTACGTGTATTTTCGTCAATCTGACTGCCGTCTAAATTTAACCTATGACGACCGGATTGACGATTCGGAAAATAGACAACCCAGCACTCGTTTCGTTTGCCCGTAATTTGTTCTTCCTGTTACATTCACATGCTGTTACCTATTACGCATTTGGATGTTTATGCGAAACCGAGACAGAGATGTATTTGCTCATTGTTTGAATGACAGCTGTCACTAATGTGTTTCCGATATTCTTAGAGCCGTTTTACACACAAGAGAATTACTCCGAAAATTATGGTCATAATTATGCTGAAAATTTGCATGGAAAAAATATTGAAGATTTTCTCTACAACCTGTATGACACAAGCAAACAAAATTTCGGAGTAATTCATATGATACGCCTGCGCATTAGAGTTATATTTTCAAATGGACATAACCTTAACGGGTATGACGTCCAATATAATCGGAAAGACAACAGACGTCGATAATTTAAATTTATTTTTGAAATCGAGATCTTGGTTAATATTATAAAACTTCTCAATGCTTGGACTATCGCATCCAGCGCCTGACGCCGCAAATTTCTGTTTTTGTAATTGGGTGACTTCACCTTGTACAGGTTTGGCCATTTTTGGTACTCGTCCAACAACATTGTAAATTCTTCCCGATTCCACGAAATTATGAATAAACAATAACAATAAACGCTCCTTCGTACGACTCGAACAGGACCACTTCCACAAATGTTAAGCGAGGTTATGTTGTTGTTGTTGTCGTTGACATTTGATATTGACATGCACGGAAATAACCCTCTGCGCCGATTCTCGCGCATATAATATAGAACGGGTTTTATATTTTTACCATGAAAATTTTCACAAGAATTCTTTTACGTGTAATACGACAGCAAAAATTTTCGGCATAATTATGACCATAATTTTCGGAGTAATTCTCTTGTGTGTAAAATGGCTCTTAAGTACTAATTGATTCTCTCTTATGTGGGTATTGTTTGTCCGCAATTTGTCTTACCTACCTATTTTAAAATCATAAGAGGTCTTTATTGCGCGTTCACTGTCTCTCTCAGAGTTGACATTGATAACAGCCTACTGTGATAAACAATATGCTTATTTTATTTAGCGTTTGATATCTCCGAATATTATTGTCTTTCCACAATCGAACTTTGAACCTGATCGGCTGTTCTGCGCGAAAAAAAGAGCATCGACTGTCGAAGAGAGACGGAAGACAGCGTTAGCGGTAAGGTGAATCCATGCTGAGACAGAGACGGCTGCTGTTAAACAGGTTTGAAAGTTTTCGAAGAAAGAAGGTAGAATAACAAATGGCTTGACGTTTGCTGGCTGTGTGTGAGTGTATGATGGTAGGGAGTGAGAAGTGGGGGGAGGGAGGAGTGGAGAAGGGCGATTCCAGAATGAAACGATTGATAAGGCGGGACATACACGATTTGCATATTGGTGGCAGTGCTCTATGCCCCCTATTAATTTCTTAAAAGGCAGGTCAGGAAGTTTAGACGGACTGATGAAATTTGTGCATAAATACTATATTCCAGTGTAGAATTAATAGTTGAAAATTGAAATTAGGTGCCACCTTTGAACATTTTTCAAATCGAATGGGGGTCAAGTGTCGCGTGATACATCATTTTGAAGCTCAGTCTCAATACTATATAATCCTAGGATTATATTTTAAAAAGGCGGTCTGGCAAATTGAGCGTTTTTTACCATGACTTAATAATAATAATGCATAGCGTTTATTGCTCAACATTTAAAGAAATCATTTACAGGACTATCCTAAGAAGATAAATCAAACTAACAAAAATAGAAGACATACAAAAACAGGTGATTCTATCTAAAGGGAAAAACAAACAAAAAAACGATCAAAAACATATATCACTCAAGTGAGAAACATATACATTGTTTAAGTATATCGCAATAACTAGACAAGGCATTAAAAGTTTCACACATTACATACAAAGTTTCAAAGTTTAGTCATTTATTTTAACTGCTTGTAGGACTCGTCAAAAGGAGATGATATACCATAAATGACCTACATAAAAGTTGCATAATAAAAGAAATATACTAAGTGACATATAAATCCGAACACCCAGTTTAAATGGTTTTATTTTAATAAAAGTTGGTGAATGTATTCATCTTACTGTAAATAACAAGTGAAAAATTTTCAGCCTTATCAGTTGGACATTCCGGTTTTTATACTGCTTTTTTTTTAATTCACTAACGGTCTAAAAATGAATATTTCAGCCGCAGTAAAGAATCAACGTTGGCGGATTTTGGTTCTTGACATCCTTTACGATCGGTTACGATGCCTAAAGTAGGGAGACCTGTACGATTTCGTCAACTTAGTGAGTTTGATAGGTGTCGTATAGTGGGACTTCGGGAAGCTGGACTTTCTTTTCGGGCAATTGCAGTTAGAGTGCAAAGAAGTGTAGACATTGTGGTTAGGTGTTGTCAGGCATGGCTTCGAGAAGGCCGTACGCAAAGAGCAAGGGGCACTGGACGCCGCCGTAGAACAACAGACCGTGAAGATCGCCGCCTAAGATTATTGGCCTTAAGGGACCGTTTCTCCACTACCAGGTCCATTGCAAATTAATGGTTTGCAGAACACGGAAGACCTATTGGCATGCGAAGTGTTTACCGACGAATGAGAAGTTTTGGCTTGTTTTCATACCGGCCACACTGGGTCCTCCCTTTAACTCGAGAACACCGACGTAATCGCCTTGAGTGGTGCAGGCAACGGTCACTCTGGGATCAGGAATGGAACAGTATTGTCTTTAGTGACGAGTCTCGATTTTGTTTAGGCATGCACGATGGTCGTGCCAGGGTTAGAAGGCGACGTGGTGAAAGGAGGAATCCACAGTTTTTTGTTGAAAGACATGTTCATCACACTGTTGGAGTTATGGTTTGGGGTGCTATAGCTTATGGTTCCAGGTCACCTTTAATCTTCATCAGAGGTAACATGAACGCGCAGCGTTATATCCACGAAGTTCTAGAACCCCATCTTTTACCCTATCTTGACACCCTGGCAGATCCAACTTTCCAACAAGATAATGCCCGACCACATGCTTCTTCTTTCAACATAATGATGTCACATTGTTACCATGGCCACCAAGATCTCCCGACTTATCCCCAATTGAGCACGTGTGGTATAAGGTCAAAGGGCTTTAAAGCAGCGCAATCATTTTGAAATTTTTATCATTTACTTATTATGCTTCATTAAGTACTTATACAAAATTTTATTAAAATAAAACCATTTAAACTGGGTGTTCGGATTTATATGTCACTTAGTATAGTAAAAGATTAAACATTTAAAAAATAAGAACTTGTTATTACACAGATTTTTTTGATATTATCGACCACTCACGTGCAAAATCTTAGCGTTTTTTGTTTACTGCTCGTATCGTTTATCTAAATTTGGCAAACGTTTTGTGCTATTATGTATGGTTTCCAGTACCAGTCTTTGGTTCGATCAGTGGTATCAGTCTTTTAATAGTGCGTATACTTTCATTTGTCTGATTACTTTTTGTGAAAAAATGGAGGTCACGCTGGAAGCCCTTCTCAACCTGAAATGAGGAAGACATTTTAGAAATAATCGAAGACGATCCAACAATGAGTACGTAGCAGCTCAAGTTGAAGTTTCTCATAGTAAAGTATGGAAGACAATACGACAAGAACAGTATTATCCTTATCATTATCAACGGGTACAAGCGTTACAACCTGAAGATCATCCTAGAAGAGTTGCGTTTTGTCATTGGCTTTTAGAACAGTTCGATTTTACGAAATTAATTTTGTGTACAGACGAGGCCACATTTACACGAAGTGGAGTGCACAATTGTAAAAAGAACTCATTTTCAACATAGATTTTCATTAAATGTTTGGGCTGGCGTGGTAAATGGCATGCTTATTGGGCCCTACTTTTTTCACCTTGACTGACCGGTGAAATTTATTTAGATTTTCTTCGACACAATCTGCCACAATTATGAGACAGTATCAGAACACAAAATGAATTTTTAAATTTACTTTAAAGAGCGTCAGGGATTTAATCTATGTATTTTCAACGACATACTAATTAAGTTTTGGATTCTCTTGGTTGGTGATAGCCACCCTAGAGGTTTAAAAATATGCAGCTTTAAGATAAGGTGAGCTTTTGACGCATCCGTGACAAAAGAGTTATAATAATTACGACAAAACCTCGGCGCATTATACAGTAACAAGTAACAGTTTTGATCAATGGTACAATTCTATAACGAATCTTCATTAATAGCATTATATATCTAATAATTGCAAGTTATATTAACCCGTAGATTGACTCATTATTTCCCAACAATTCAGTCTGTTCATTTTATTATTTCCTTTAACTTCTAATGACCCGACAATGGCACCGTTCGATGTAGTGTATGTCCTCCTTTAGGAATATATTTGCCAGCACTCCAGCATTGGAGCAGCTCGACTCGAGCGAGCGAGACAGAGCAAAACAAGTAAACATGGCGCCGTGTGACCCACCATATCATATTTAGTGTGTATTGTACACGCAGTATCTTTAGATTTATCTTAGTTTAGCAAGAATTTTCGTAGATAAGTGCGTTACAGACGTGAAACCTTACGATGAGTGGTATATAGAACGCTTAATACAGTGCCAAACAGATTGATTCGTCGCACCAGTGAATTTTTGCCATCGCACTCTCTGTAAATATTGTGTTCCTGCACCCGAGATCATCCTGTTATGGTCCCAAAGCCGTTTGAGTTCGGTGTCAAACGTTTTCGCATGATGTAAACAGTTCGGTTTTGCAACTTTTACGTGGGCGATAACTGCTTCCATCTCGAATATTGGTAAGTACGAATATAATCTAGGATGCCTTGGAATCGCATTCATGTTTCCATATTTGACAGCTCCGCATTCAAAGCTGATTTTGTGGCATTCTGCGTATGTAGATGATCTTTTTTTGCACAGTATTGTACTGGCGCCGCTGTGACTATCACTTTGGCGTCATACGCTGTCTGTCTGGATTTCCCCTCGCTTCGCCCCGCTGTCCGCGCCGCAGGATTCCTTCATACCTCCACATGTTGCCGCGCCCACGTTGCCACATTCTCGCGTATTTCCGGAAATGCTTGGTCTCGATTTTTGGCTGATTTACGTCATTTTCGCGATATCCAAAGCTAAAATTAGCGCTACTTCCCACGAACTCGAAAAATTCAGTGCAAACCACCGAAATACCTTTATAAATCAGAGCATATTGTGAGGAAAATAGGCAGAATGCTTATCGAAAGGTTGTATAGCCAATAATTATGAGTCACCCAACTGAAACTGATGTGATCTTGCAATCGTGCGTCATGGCAGCGGTATTTCATCCTGTTACTTTTATAAGTTTGTAGCTCCGAATATCAACAGATACAGATTGTTGGAATTGGGAGTAAGGACTCAATTGCTGGATCTAATTTTAGATTTAAATTTATTACATGATGTTCGCTTTATTCTTTTGTGTATACATACCTACAATATGATACAATGACTTTTTGAAACGTACCTAGGTAACTGGATAATGTGTGGTTTAGGTAATGAAAAGAACCGGTAATTTTACAGAGAATCGAGAGTCCTGAGACTAGGGGCAGTTTTGGTGTTAAAATTGGGTCAAAGTTTCCAATGTCATTATTTCATACATTTTGCTTTTGCATCAATTGTTTTTTCATAGCTGGGCAGATTTATTTTCCAGGGTCCCTCGTAACATTTGAACCAGTCTGATATATCGGATTTTTGACTCATTTGTGATACAGTATTGGTTTTTACTTATCAATAGACCATGGCTAAAATTTAACCTTACCTTCCAACATGAGCAGGTTTACTAATAAATTAGTTACACTCTCAGCAACGGAGGTGTTCAGTTTTTCCATGAATTTGAAGGGCATTTTGAATATTTAGCTCGGGAGTAAAAATTTAGCGGCCGGAGAATTTTATGAAAGGAACTCCTACAATTTTGCGGACAGTACATTTTTTTGGTGGTATGGTTAGATTACATTTTGATAAACGAGTCTGATCGAAATCCTCGAAAAATATCGATGCTACGTAAAAAAATAATGTAAAAAATCTTGTAGGGAATTTTGCTTCCATAAAAAATTGTGTAGTCAACAGATTACGAGAAATTAAATGGCAAATGTACAAGTAATGATATTTACGCCTATAATGGACAAACAAAGAATCCAAAAGCAAAAAACACTATTTTTTGATATGAGTAGGAGTGTTCTGTGATGTTTTTGTAAATTGTGACTTGAATCTTTTTATATCTACACATATATTTTTCTGAATTTTATGATCCTTGAATGTACCACCCATTTCGTCTAACCATTAATTTATGTTACTCCATCTATGATGGTTCTCTGAATATTTCGTCAAGTAGATTGATTCAGTATTTATGACGCATTGAGATAAGGCGGTTCGTTGGACGAAGACATAGAAAGTATATAGTCGATCTACTTGACGCATTTTTTTTATATAGGATCGCTCTTTTTCCGATCTTCAGCCCTATTGTGAACGTACCATTAGGAAACATAATATTGCGATATCACAAAACAAAAATACTGTCGCCAAAATTGTAGAAAAAAATTACGTATTTCATTTGAATCTTAGGAAATTTCAGGCTGATACAACAGATGATATAGATCAAAAGCATGAACAAATTGTGCAAATAGATATTTGTAATATAACATCAAAATAGAGCGCTGAGACGGATCAACAGAAAAGAATAAAAATCAAGGAAGCCATAAAGGCGTCCTGTAATATTGTTTCCAAGGCTAGCCTGTTTTTATTGCCGTTTATTTTTTACGGAAAGATTTTTTGTCAATTGTTTCACCATCCGTAACAAAACAACTCATAATATTTTTTGCCATTATTAAATGGCGTAATTTAAACTATTCATTTGCAATTTAAAGTTACTAATTCCTTGTAAACGTATATTATACATCTATTATTTACAAATGTATACCTTACCTGTAATAAATGCGGGCACAAAATCTGCCTGGCTTTTCTTAGAAACAAAAATGAGTAATGGTATACAGATAGCCGAGATTTCAATGAAGAGGATTCCTTGGAAAGATATTTGAGATGGAAGAGTACAGTCACTGTAGAATAAGATATCGAAAGACGAGCCGGAAAAAAGTTCGACCATTCCTGGTAGCTTAAAATTGATCGTTTCCGAGTTATACGTTGGTTATAAGCGAAAAAACTTGAAATTGCCATTTTCAATGCTCAAAAACTTCCAATCTCTGAGGTCGGTCTGGTTTTCAAAACAAACGATTATCTGGTAATTTCAAGGCCTACTTAGAAAATTCTGTTTTTCTGGAATACCTGAGGTTTGGCAATGTCAATGTATGACATATCATACATTTTTGGAATCATAATTAAAAACTCAATTCACCTGTGTAAAAGTCCATTATGAAAAAATAAAGTTGATTCTGGAGGACAACAGACGAAACGTCCTATTGAAATTCTAATTATGCCATCTTGTAGAGCAGAAAAAGTGGCACTGTTAATGTGCAATTCATTTTGGAGTCGGCTAAAAATTAAAACGATTTTGGGAGAATTGGTTTTTTCCGTCTCATCCGATTGGTCTATTTCTAAATTCACCGTACTAAAACCAGTCTCGCCGACATGGTCTCACGCTCCTTCCAAGAATATTTATATTCTTTTTAAATATTAAACAGCTTCCGCGAAATCCTTTTATTCCACAGCGGTATTTTCGCTCGAATGGATGAATGACAACAGCGGAATCAGTCAACAAAACAAGTGAACGTCGCGGGCTGAAGTTTCGATACCACGCCGACTGAGACAGAGCAAGGGTATTGTAACGATTCGGACTTTGACGTAAAGTATTGTCAAAGTTATTTACGAACGGCGTAGTTTGGAGTAACGAGTAGTGTTTGTGTATATAGAGTTGCAATTTTTTTGGATCGTCACTAAATAGTACTCCGCTTTTCGATTAAAGCAAGAGGAACGTTAATTACGTCGGCGTATTTCGCTGGGAAATTTTTGTAATTTAGATACTAATTTTTATTATCTATCCATTATAAAAGCTTGCGGCAAAAAAATTTCTTACTAAAACGGCCAAGAGAAAAACCTGGAAAATATTATGAAGTTTTTGAAATTTTCCATGTACAACAAAATTATATTCTTGAGAGATACACAAAAGTTACCCAGCAGCATTTTATTATCTCTAGAAGAGCCTCCAAAAATATAACTTAGTTTTTTCATTTTGTCTGGTTAGCCTCGATATGGTTTCCGATAATGATCAATTGGGAACCTCGTAATTCCCCTAAAGTCACCCATTTTTGACGGGAGGAGTGCTAATGGTATTTATAAATAAGCGTTACTGCGTCAAACAACATAACCTAAAAGTTATGTACGAAAATAACTTAACTGGAGATAAAATCATCAGATGCCTCACATCACCGTCCTAATCTAAGCTACGACGTTGATAACATTGCAGAAATTGATAGTCACCAACTCTTATTTAGTTCAGCTGCACCATAAATTGTTATAAATAGGAGATAAAATGAAAATAAGTCCCTCTTATCAGAACCAAAGTATACTGAATAGTGATATGAATAGTATTAACACTAACAACGTCTCACTTATGTATATAACGGCAAGAGTTTATTTTTTAAAAGCACATGAAACAATTATTTTGAATAATTTATACATCGTTACAAAGTGTAAGTTTGGACTATTTTTCTCGAGTTTTAAGATTCCAATCATGAAATGTTTTCGGCAGTGATTTTACTTTCGATATTCTGTGCACTTGATCGGAACATATTCGAAGAGCGTTTACAGATATTTTTATTGCCGAGTTGGCAACGTTGCTGTTTGTGAATTCAAAAAGGCGATTATCTACATTTATCTACCAGTTTATTTACGTAATCAGCCTGGAAAGCGGCACTTCACGTAGCATAAATGATATATGGAAATATATCTCTCTGTTTCTGTTATAATCTTCTGTGATGTGTGATAATTCTGTCAATGATATATATATATATATATATATATATATACCTACTTTTTTAGATCGAAATTAAATAATTCTGTGGTTAAAAAATATAGAAATGTCTAAAAAAGAGTATATGATATACATAATTCAAAAGGATCAAGACAAAACTTGTAAATTGTACTCGTATGTTTAAACATTTTGGTCATATTGTGATATCTATATATGTTTTGACGTTGGTATATTTTGCACATCTTAATCATATTTCACTCATCACAGATTGTGCTGTACTTTTACCCTTAAACAGAAATCTTTCCACCAGACAAATTTTATGAGTATCATCCAAAATGTAGCAACATTGCTGTTTTGCAGGCGTTTGATTTCGGAATTGGCTCGATGTAGGATAACGATACGGTTCATAAAATTTAACAGGCCATTAAAGTGAATGTGCAGTGACATCGGCAATGGATCACTGCATTAGGAAATAGAAGCAAAATGGTGATTAAATAATGAGTTCTAAAACATAAAGTTAATGGCATGAGGCCAAAATATTGAGATCGGATAGCAGAGTGGTAATAATTACTGACCTGGGAATATTAGCTTATTTTCTTTATGGGAAAACCTTGAACGAAATTTTTTTCCGATACAAAGGAAATATGATGTATGTATACAGTTAATAATGTTGCATAATGTAGTGTGATACCGCAACCATGGTCCCTCCATTATGTAAGCACTTGTGAACCTGTCTAACCAGAGGGGATTTATTCACAGGCAGGTGTATACCTTTCATGAGGCAGCTGAGGGCACCTCCAGCTTTTTCATTTTTCAGCGGACGCTAAATGCCGAATACTCTTTTTGTTTTAAACGTCTCGAATGTCGCACAATGCATAAGCGTACAGTGGTTCAAAGCGCGAAGTATTAAAAGTATAGAAGTAAAAAACATCGTTCATTGAATATACTTATCGTGCCTACTGATACTATCCCTAGCAACAAATTAAAGTGATTAGGAGCCAAACACTATACGTTAGGATTTGTTTTATACCAGAAAAATTATAACAAAGTCATCCGGCGACTGTTATATAATTGTAGGTTATAAACAATATAAATTAAGTTTTATCAGATTGTTCCCTACTATCCATCTTTGGTTGTTTGAGTTTTTTTTTAACTAGGCATAGTAAATACGCTCAACACTGTATACAACATTACGTATCATATTCTCGTCCCTGATAAATTTCAATACCATAGCAGGCCATGACAATACGCTGTTTTCTGGCTGCAAATGTGTGTGTCTTGACTGGTTTTTGGGTTCGCGGAAAAAGAGCCGTCGAATAGTTCCTGAAATTATTTCTAGTAGGCTGTGACTTTTTATTTAAATGCATTTTGGGTTCGATGTTACGCGTAACGAAAAGGTCGGTGTTCATTTTGGTGAAATGTTAGATTGTGATTTTTGTTTTTCTGTGTCCATTGCCCATGTTTTGTGAATACTTTTGAGTGGTGATTTGTGTATAGATTTTGTGTTCGTCTTTTTTCGTGGATGGATTCTTCGACTATTTCGTGCTAATAGGTTTGTAATTTGTAATCTCCGTTTGTGGTTCAAACGTGATGACAGACTATATAGAGATTATATAGAGACATTTACATTTATAATAGCGTTGCATTAAAATGTGAAAAATATCTATTACCAAAGTAACTCTTTCAAACTGGTGCAAAACGTATGAAGTAGTCTATAAAGATGATGTGACATCAGGCATTTTCTAAATTCATAGTCGCGATTTGCAATCTTAATCTAGTTAGTCAAGGCTTCCTTATTTGTTTTATTCTCATAGGTACTCTGTTCGCGGCTTATCTTTATGCTAAGAGGCTGTGGTTTGGCTTGGCACTTTTTCCGATAAGGATCAACCTCCCCATTTAAGACACATTTGTGAAGGGAGGAGCGCTAATGGGTTTTATAAATAGTACAACACAGATCAGACAAAAAAATCTCAAACAACGTAACCAAAAAATTCTGTACTGGAGATGAACTCATTTAATGCCTCATCTGTCTAATCTAACCTATCATATTATATTCTTGATAACATTTCAGAAATTGTCGCAACCCTTTTTAATTATGCTGTGACATAAATTGTGTTAACCTGACCCTTTATTAAATCTACTTATCTTTAAGCTTTATGCTAGGAGGCTGTGATTTGGTCGGGCTTGGGTACCATAAATGGGGTGATTCATCATATATTTACATCACAATGGCGCTTCTACCTTGCGGACGTTTGGTGACCCTAGCATGAAGAGCACAGCGAGCGTACAGTGTTGCCAACTCTCTGAGATTCGATCGAATATTTTGGTACAGATAAAAAGTCGGAAAAACATAAAAGTTCGTGAAATCAAATAATAGCATTCGTAAACGTATTCTAGCTGAATATAGCCAATCATATGCTGTATCCCGGCGTCCAAAAAGGTACCTGGAAAATACCAGCGTCAACTATGAAACACAAAAAACTCAGAAATCTACTTTGCAACGAGCTAAGAGTGTTTTACTATTTTGATATAGGTGGCGTTAGGATCTTCGATCTTTGGCTCATTTCAATCGGATATTGGATGCGTTAATCAATGGCTGAAGATACCCAATTAAATTGGGATTGAAGCTCCCAGCCCGATCTATAGGGCAGTAGCAAATCCAAATACTTTTGAAGTCGACGTAGCACAACATAAACATGTCGTAACATAACGGAACTTTCGGGTGTCGATACGCGTGCGATGTCGCTTCCGCACTGTTGGGGGAGGAGGGTCATTTAATTTCGGGTTTTTACATTTTTCCCGAGAGGTCAGACCTGTGGACACTGTGCTTTTTTCTGCGCTCTATCTGGCAACACCGCAAAAACAAAAGCAAAGAGGGGTGAGGAAACGGTCTGGTTCTCGGCCGTCCGGCTTCGCATGGTGGATTCCGATTCCGAGAAAAGGCGACGATCATCGCTGTACCTGTCCATACCGAGAATTCACAGAGCAGCTCGCCGCCAACCTGACGCCACAGCTTGCGGTACGGCGGCGACGCCAGACCGCGGTACTGCTTGCTAGCCAACGCCGGCGAACGAACTAGTTGAATCGGACGATTCTTACGATAGAACTAAACTGGGCTGCGTTCGTAAACTGTTACGAGTTGTACCACTATGTAACAATTTTAGCGTTCGTAATTGTTTGACGTACATGTTACTTGCGTTCGGAAATAGAACAATGTAATCCTTCTGAAACGTCAAAAGTGTGCTTTTGGGGTTTCTCTTGGGAATGTTTTTTTTTTCTCATACTGATGCATACAGTGGAATTTCTTGCGCTCGAGAAAAGATTGAAGCACTCATTGAACGTTAGTGCCTCCAGTGGCGTGCAGTAAAAATTTTCCACTTTGACATTATGTAATTTAAACCGAATTTATAAATTTTACTTTGCAATTCCACTAACCGCATCATTGACGAATAAACCGAATGCACCTGAAGTATCAGCTGACTATAACCAGGAAGTTTTAGTTGAAGAAATAAATAAGCTCGAGTATCACGGGCTGGGAATATGGATAAATGTACTGCAGTATTAACGTCATGAACATGTTAATCCTGTTCCGCATAACATACTAAAATACATATAGGTAATGTAGAAAAATGGAGTTATCTTGTTTTTGCAGTCAAGTGACGATGCACTCTATTGTGGAGCTAGAAAGCACGCTATCCATATCAAACCAAATGAGAATCACTCTCAGCGTGACGTCATGAGAATCACTCTCAGCGTGACGTCATGAGAATCACTGGCACTGACAGGGAACCACCAGGCCACCCCTCCATAAGGCCTTGAAACGACGCCCTGAATTTTTTATACGTATTTTCCGGACAAACCTCGTACTTTCCTGTTGGTTGATATGTTGTTAATTTAATACTAGATACGAAAGCGTTAGTTTTCCATCAAATTTGCGTGGATGAATTTTCCTCATTGTTTTCCACGCTCATTATTTATGCATTCGAAATGGCGCATGCTACACCCGACCTATACAATACAACTAGTCAGTTTTTCGTTTTCCAGTTTGACAGCTATAACGACCACGTTTCATCCATATTCATGCGACTATGAATATTTTATGTTTTCCGCACCGACGCGAAGGATCCTCGATAATTTTTCTTTTTTCCGCCGTTCGAGTTTGAAATTTGAATAAACGGTTGTCACTCGAACTTCCGATACTGAAAGTTATACTAGATGCACATAATAGAATTCGTTATATTTTGTCTTTGATTCTCGGAGTGATAAGAGGTTCAAGGCACTCTTCTCCGCAACTGCATGTAAAATATTTTATCAATTCCTGTCGATAGATATTTTAATAAACGGGAAGACAGTCGAAAAAGGCAAAGTGAATGCTTTTACTAACAAAAATACTCGCTGTAATGTAAATGTCATCGGGTAGAACAAAAATTAGCACGAATAACAAAGTAAGTATGGATTATCATCACATAGAAATATTCGCGTTTTGTCAGGTTGTTCAGATCCAGACTTATGGGGAAATCTACCAGAGTGGTTACCAATTCTGTGAATAGATGCTCATTTTTTGTTTGCTCTTAACGAAAGCATTCGACGCCATGTGATTGGTAGATAAAACGCAGCATATCTCCTCTCTCTGTCCCTCGCGCTTATCTGTGTACAACACGCTGTAAACCAAATATTCATAATACAAATTAGACTGCGATACTTTTATCAGTATTACCCGTTATCAAGTTCATACGTTGTATTTTGTATTGTGTGATTCATGACTTTCGGTCACAGTGCTTTCCGATCCCTCGACGTTCAACAGTTACTTTACTCTTCACTTTGTTTGACAGTTCGTCTCGCATTTTTGTGGGCTTTGAGGATAGTTTTCTTCGATCTCAGATGTTATCGGTATCGGGGATTTTTAGCTGTTGATCATGGTGATATAAGAGAGGTAAGTGGCTGAGAGATTGTTGATTGTTTGATACTGGGAAGTGATAACGTTGCGATTACTCAGAATGGATTTGTGTTGATTTTGTGACATGTGGAAGATCCTTGAGTTAGGAAAAAATTTTCCATAAAACTGACAATGCAAAGTTTCGTCTTATCCGTCGTAATTGACGGGTTCTCCTCAACGCGGGTGTGCCCCAGGGATCGATCTTGTCTCTGATATCATTCCGCTTATACAGGGTGTCCGCAAAGTTGGGGTTTTCCTTTACACGACAAGCACTAGAGACGTGGCTAGAGAAGTGCAAGTATCAAAAACTAAAGTGTGGCAAACGCTGCGTGAAGAGGGGCTGTATCCGTTTCACGTCCAACGTGTACAAGCCCTTCAACCTGACGATTGTCTACCAAGAGTGCGGTTTTGTGAGTGGTTGTTGCATCAACATGACAATAATCCGGACATTTTGAAGTGCATATTAGTGACAGACGAATCTACGTTCACGCGTAATGGGGTGAATAACTTTCGCAACACTCATGTTTGGTCAGTACAAAATCCGCACGCTGTCCGTCGGGCACATTTTCAACAAACATTTTCGGTGAATGTTTGGGCTGGCATGGTGAACGGTATGCTCATTGGACCATTTATTCTCCCAAATCGATTGGACGGGATGCAATACCTAGACTTTTTACGCAACATTTTGCCTTCCTTGTTTGCCTGCGTCTGCTCGGTAGCGCATCAGCTGATTTCATTTTCTGTTGGAGCGGTATGATTTCGGGCAGAGACGTACTTAGCCCTTCTCGTCAACTGGAGAGTGAGTACTTTTTCCTTTATTTTTTTTATCAACGACCTCCTTTCCTGTACGATCAATCCGATCCTCAGCTTTGCTGGTGACAGCACTCTTGCGACTGATCGATGACTCTTCTCTTCATCCAGAACTGGCCGATACGACCGCTCGTTTGACCCGAGGGTATCGAGATCTACCTGAGGAGGCTTTTCCCTGTTATACTAACCTCAAGCGCATCAAAAATCAGATGAACAAGGTATTTTTTATATCTACTCGGCTGATTTGGTGTAAAATAATAAACTGGGCCGCCCTGTACGAAAGACGAAAGCTAACACGAAGAGCGATATACGAACGATACGTTTTATCGATTAGGAAGAGTTTTGTTTGTACTATCTATAATTAACCATGAAAGCTCTGCAATAACATATATTGGAGACAATCGAGAACGAATGCGCGTCGTCGGTATCATCACTGAATGCAATTCGACTCGTCTAATTGGATGGATGAAATGGCAAAAAACACTATGTAGGAAGATTATAATAAATTTCACATGGCTGACACTCCGGTACTGAGCGTCGCCAATAGGCGCTCCTTGTTGGGATCGGTGGTGGGGGAGTCGACAAACACGACGGTGTTGCCAAATTTCGCCTAACATCACGCGCGGTAAAGTCACCGCGTAGGGAATCCTATTTTTGGAACAACCCTCGTATATCTGTCTCTATGTAAAATGCGTTGAACTTCCGAATCAATAAAGTTAAATAGTGTTATAAGTCCGGTCTACATAGTGGAATTATATAATTCGTCAAATTGCATTCGCGATGGTACACCTGGCAAAAACAATAAATATAAACATAACAAGTAGCAACAAAGTTTAGCAACCTTTTGCATTTGGATGATTCATACGATAGTGAAATTCAATTGTCTTGCTGTGTATTCGATTTTTGTAATGTCTATTATTTAGCTGAAAAATGATATTGTTTAGATTACTGTATCTGAAATAGTCGATCATGCAGTCATTTATCTAGACTCGCGATCGACAAGCTTACGTAGCACTTAGTCGTATAGGATCTTTAGACGGTATTCGGATTGAAGAACTTGATTGCTCTAACTTAACAGGAAATACCCCATGCAACAGCGAAGCTTTAAATGAAATGATTAGATTACGAAATGATTCGTAAGACATTTCAATACCACATGAAAAAATGAATAATAATTTAAGGGTGAATTTCAGCAGGATTGTCAAATCAACAGTCCGTTATTCTCCACCTTTAGGTGAATGAGCTTCAAGTTCCTATCAACAAATTTTAGCAACCAATAGCTATAAAATGTGTATTTAATATTGTCGATTGTTTATTAATGTTTATATTATTTTCTTCAATTGATATGCGATTTTACCGTGTGTTCTTTTACTATAAAACCTCTTGCAGATAGCCATTAAGCACTTACTTGATGACAGGCTCTACCAAAAATTTCATAGATATTGCTCGTTTCCAAACATTAATTCATTTATCATCAGTACCATTATAGCACCGCCCATTGATATTCCTACAAAACCATACAGGATTTTTGATATCCATACATCCATAGTCAAATATTTTTTGGTTGTTCAGGAACTGAACAAACATCCACACTATATTTACAGCGATTAAGAAATTCTCAAATATAAGTCGTAAAGCTACCCGCAAACTTAAAACCTGCAAACAAATAGAATTTGTAATAACTTTCTTGTTTTACTGAGTACACATTCTAGGTTATATTTATATT
>CAVLJG010000009.1:87191269-87335375 GCA_963669975.1 Acanthoscelides obtectus
CTAGGTAAATATGTAACCAAATTAAAACGTTCAAAACGTAAAAAAATGTGCATGGTTGAACATTGTCAGAAAGTAGATTCTTGAATAGGTTTTGCCAAAATGGGTTCAAAAATGTCAATAATTAATTAAAAAATACAGTAGCTTTATAATTACTTATAACTTACCGAACTTGATGAACGACATCTTTTATTGGAAAGATGAGCTTGATGAGCTTTCATCATCGCTACTGCCTGAAGCACCAACGTCAATAATGAATGGCTCGACTTGTTCCTCTAAAATATTGTCCAGTTCCCATATTCTCTTTTCAACTTTGTCTTTCACGTGCTTAATACAGTTTTCCCATTTTTGCACTGTTATTAATTCTAGTGCTTCTTTGAAAAGTCCTTTGAGGTCACAAAATTTAAAAGTTGTATTGTGCTTAGCTATATAATTTTTAACCTCTGCCCATATGAGCTCAATGGGATTGAGCTCGCAATGGTATGGAGGTAAACGGAGCACAGTTTTATTTTGACTTGCTGCCATTTCGTCAATGGCGTATTTTTGATATTCCGCCTTGTGATCCTTGACAATTCTTAATAATTGTACTTTCAGCATTGCTTCTTCAAAGTTGATATTTTTCGAGCGGAGCCAATTTTGAACATCAACTTTCCTTGAAGCCGTTGTTGGGACCTTCTCAATTCTTCGAGAATGATAAGGCGCATTATCCAACACAATTACTGCGTTTTCCTCTAAGTTCGGTAAAATTTTTGAAAACCACTGTTCAAACGATTCGCCATTCATTTCCTCGTGGTAATCTCCAGTTTTCTTGGACTCAAAGCACCACAGACCGTCAACAACAAATCCATCCTCACTGCCAATATGGCAGATAATGAGCCTTTTCCCTTTACCTGGAAATCGAAGTACTAACTGGTGTAGATTTATTTCAATAAGCGAACCTTTTTCAAATGTTTTCATCACATTCAGTGAAAAAAGAAAGAATATTGAACGTCGTATGATTACTCAGCGCTTCACAATTTAATTTAAAGTTATAAACCTTTAAAAAATGAATGATCAGGAACCTGAAATACGCGCAAATATTAATATTAACAAATTATAACTTTATAAAGCTTAAAGTATGAATTAAAATGATTAGAAATATTAGGAACGGTACACAATATAAAACTTAGTAACTTTTTTTAAGTTTATAATATTCGACATATTTTAAGATTATATTAAAAAATTATTGAAATATCGAAAACACATAAAAACATGGCCTAAAAAAGTTCTAACAAATGAAAATGACAATAAAACATCCACGCATTTTATCGAAAGTTATAAAAGTTTTGTTACTTGTAATATGTTTTATCTGCCCCCTGGAATTAATGTTTAGAACCTTGTTCCCAAGGTTTGAAAAACATCCGATTGTTGTCTATTACTCGTATTTACCTGCTGGATTTTTTAATCCGGTGGACAGTCCATCTAGAAAGGCCCTCCTGGATAAAGTTACAGAATCATCAACCCATACTTTACTTGTAGTGTGTCCTGCGTTTACCCACGTTTCATCAAGGTAATAAATCTTCCTGTTTTGATTTCTATATTTCCCAATTTTTGTTAAATAATCCCTCCTCCATAGCACAATTTCTTCTCTATCCAGTAGTAAACTATTACGACCCCGTTTTTTCCATTTGAAATTTAAATGCTTCAGTAACGCATGGAAAGTTGATCGTTTGAAATTTGGCAACGTTGTATCTCCATTTACCTCCTGCAGTACTTTATCTATAGTAGGTATTTCATTCCTAAAGAAGAATTCATGCACTTTCCTCCTAATCGCATGCTTATCAGCTTCATCCAATGATTTAACAATACTTTTGCGATGTTTACTGGTCATTGGCTCAGAAAAGGTGTGATTTTTTTGTATTGTCTTAACACATTAAACACTGATGCGCGACACACCCCAACTTTGTGAGAAACCTTCACAACAATTTCTTTGATGGTTGATGCCTCGTTCTCCTCGCGCTCGATCTTATGTATATATATTCAAAATGACCTCTTTCATTTCTGCACTCAGGTGTCTTTTTTTAGAGCGTTTCCTAGGTGGACTAGAGGAGTTTACAACTTCATCGGCAGTATCTGTACTACTGGGCATTTTGCGCAAGCAGTTGATAACAATAACAATCAATAACAAGGTATAACAATAACAACGACAAACTCAACAACTTAATAAGATAACAAACGAAAACGTCCAAAGAAATATCAAATTGCAATGATGCACACGACATACGTAACACGTCTGAACCTGAATTTGACTTTGCCTTGATACGACTGCTCTGCCGCTCGGCATAGGCATTTAATTGCGAATTGACCAATGAGGGCTCCTGTTTTACGTCGAGACGGCGGCGTTAGCGTGAAAATCACCCGAACCTTTTGTTTACATCCGGTCTATCTCTTATCTGAATATGCTGTAGAAACATTTTTTCTGATCTGGTTCGCTTAGAAATTCATTTAGATAAAATGAATAATCGTAAAACGTTTCAGAGGTTGAGATTATGCGTTAGTATAACCTGACAGTTCCATCTGGTAGGCTTAGAAATCGTTGACTGTTTTTTTTATTTTCAACTAACGAAATTATATTTTTTTCAGTTCATGGTATCTGAACTACCAACTTCTAAACCGCAAGAAAAAGAAGATCAGCACAAAGTAAGCACTGTAGTTGGCGGATACGAGAGCAGTGAAGACTACACTTACATCAGGGGTAGAGGTAAGATTTTTCCATCTTCCGTATTTTTTCATTCTTCTCCGCGTGAAGTAACTTGTGAAAATACACCATGAAAACAGAGAACAAGTGTTTCGCGTATGAACTATTAAAGTTAAATATTATTGTTTGTGATTTTCGTGTATTTATTTTTAGGAAGGGGACGCTATGTATGTCAACAGTGTGGTATAAGATGTAAAAAACCTTCGATGCTCAAAAAACACCTCAGAACGCACTCGAACGATAGACCTTACACATGCGAAAAATGTGATTTTAGGTACGTTTTCATTTCCAAAAGTAGTTAATTATCCTTTTAACACACATTACACATTCCGCTCTAAACGAAATGCCGGAAGAATCTCCTCACATTATGCTGAAGTAGATCCTATCATTTCTGGAAATTAATTTAAATAAATGTTGTTTCAGTTTCAAAACGAAAGGGAACTTAACCAAACACATGAAAAGTAAATTACATACGAAAAATCACTCGGCCAGTTTCACACCAACACAGAGAAATACCGAAAGCTCCGATTCTGACTGTGAAACGGGCGACGAAGATTTTAGCGGTAAATATTCCTCACCTATTGTAGCTTAGAAATGTGTCGTATTTTTACAAGTTACTCCATTTTGATGGGTTCGTAGATTTATGTTTGTAGCTCCATATTTTGTGGGGGGAAGGTACAAGGCTCAAATATTAACCGGATTTTATTTTAATATTTATTTGTAAAATAATACAAAAATGCTGTTGATTATTTTTCTATGTAATCTCCTCTATGCTCTACATATTTTTCCCTACGATTTGGAAGGAAGTATTTACAGAATTCGGTTTATATTTGATCCGTCCTCGTATGGTGTTTCTTAATGCTTTTCATCTAATTGTTTTTTTCAATCGTAATTTATTAACAAATAAAAGTACAGCTCTGATATTGTATGGGAATATTCCTTTTTTATAGTAGAATATAATATACAGGGTGTCCGCAAAGTTGAGGTTTTCCTTTTCAGAAACAATTACCCTTGAAATAACAAAGGTAATGTGTAGTGAAACGAGGGCGACCAAGTAAAAAAAAATAAAGGAAAAAGTACTCGCTCTCCAGTTGACGAGAAGGGCTAAGTACGTCTCTGGCCGAAATCATACCGCTCCAACAGAAAATGAAATCAGCTGATGTGCTACCGAGCAGACGCAGGCAAACAAGGAAGGCAAAATGTTGCGTAAAAAGTCTAGGTATTGCATCCCGTCCAATCGATTTGGAAGAATAAATGGTCCAAACATGAGTGTTGCGAAAGTTATTCACCCCATTACGCGTGAACGTAGATTCGTCTGTCACCAATATGCACTTCAAAAAGTCCGGATTATTGTCATGTTGATGCAACAACCACTCACAAAACCGCACTCTTGCTGGACAATCGTCAGGTTGAGGGGCTTGTACACTTTGGACGTGAAACGGATACAGCCCCTCTTTACGCAGCGTTTGACACACTTTAGTTTTTGATACTTGCACTTCTCTAGCCACGTCTCTAGTGATTGTTGAGGGATTCTCGTCTACGCGATTACCTCTACACGCGTGACCGTAACCGTCGGTTGAAGGTTGCGTACTGACCTGACACACTGACCCCGACCCAGTTCTGTCGTCGGGTTGAGCTAGTGTCTTAGTACCACTCGGGGATGTCGCGGCTACAGGGCGGCATTCAGATATTTTTGATGTTGCAGAGCCCTTTATCTCGGTTCCCTTAAGACATTGGTGTATATGGTACTAAGAAAAATTGCTTATGTTTTCAAGATCTACACGTCGTATAAAGGAAAACCCCAACTTTGCGGACACCCTGTAGAATACTTTCTTCAAAAGATTTTTGCTTTTTTTGGAAACGCAAAGATTTTTTGAAAAATAAATGATAATGTTTTTTAGTTATCTCTAGACGCATCACGAAATTATCAGATGAAAAGTATTAAAAATACTCCTCCAAATAGGCAGTTGAAATAAAAGTGATGTCCAACAAATTCTACCAGAAGTATTTTTGCATCTGATCGGAAAAATATTCTGATCCATTGTTTTGTATTATCTAAATATAAAAGGACCTCTTTTAAAGGATCTGCACGTTGCCAGGTGCAAAATTTTGACAAAAATTGTTTGAACCATTTTTTTTACAAATTAAAATACTTTTTTTCGCGGTGTTTTGTACAAAAATGGTTCGTGAACTTTTCTCTAGAGCTGATAGTTTTCGATATACAGGGCGTAAACGTTATGATAGTCATTATTTAAATGGGTGGTCGAGGGGGTTGAAAGAAGCAAAAAGGGGGTCAACACGGCATTTTTTTAGAGAAAGCGACTTTAAAGTAAAATAAAATCTGACAACGCCGCAATGACAGACGGAACGCAGTGTAAATAAAGATGGAGTTTGTTATTTTTGGCTCTTAGGTATTATTTGATAATGTACTCGTAAAATGCAAACAATTAAAAAAAACGGACTTACCACTAACTGTCTCACCGCTTCACCTGGTGTGTGAAAGTTTATTGAACGTCTTAAAAAATCCACTTATAAATAGGGAACACAATTTTGATACATTGTTTTTCTTTTTAAAACCCTCACTGCACTGTTTTTGTATTTAAAGGTGTTCAAAATGTCGTCCTCCACTTTCCATTACGACGATCCCAGTTTCTTCTTACTCTAGGTCCTCGAAGTTGTCCATTTATTATTTCAGCCGCATAAAAAATTCTTTCGATGTACGCGAACAAAAACAAAACAACATACTAACCACTGTTACCGTTTGCGATCGATTGCAGGTTCGATAAGAGTGATGATTGACCGACGCGCTGTTGTCATGTGTGTTTTAAATATTCAATTTGATGCTTACTCACTACAAATTTAGGCTTAACTTAGAAAAACTTAACGCCATTTATTTGTTAATTACCCAATTTAAAAACGTTTTACATTAGATTAGTAAGATTGTGGCCGATATAAAGCACATAAAGTTGTAAAACAAAGCCATTTAGACAAAAATCTATTGACTTTTGGACCATGGGTCATATGAACTTTTTGACTTGTTTTTGCCCCTATTACCCATTTCAATAATGACTACCATAACGTTTACACCCTGTATAAGCGATTTAATATTTGAAAAAGTGCAATATGTGCCATTTTCACTCCAAAGAATATGAAAAAACGGAAATATTAAATTTACGTTTTTAAATGCTTTTCAACCGTCCATTAACAAAATACCAAAGCGTTTTAGGGGATAAACGAAACCTTTGTTTTTTATTTGTTCAAGATGTATACTAAGTGACATATAAATCCGAACACCCAGTTTAAATGGTTTTATTGTAATAAAATTTTCTATAAGTACTTAATGAAGCATAATAAGTAAATGATAAACATTTCAAAATGATTGCACTGCTTTAAAGCCCTTTGACCTTTAATAATGTGTGGATGCACCCTGATGTGCTACGCATTCTCCAACGCGCCTAGGCATGCTTCTGATCAGGTGGTCAATATCCTCCTGTGGTATCTCATTCCAGGCAACCACCAACTCCTCTCGAAGTGCTTCTAGAGTCTGAGGAGGACGTTGCAAATTGAGCAATCTCCTATCCATCATATCCCACACGTGCTCAATTGGGGATAAGTCGGGAGATCTTGGTGGCCATGGTAACAATGTGACATCATTATGTTGGAAGAAGTCTATTGTGACTTGCAACATGTGGTCGGGCATTATCTTGTTGGAAAGTTGGATCTGCCAGGGTGTCAAGATAGGGTAAAAGATGGGGTTCTAGAACTTCGTGGATATAACGCTGCGCGTTCATGTTACCTCTGATGAAGATTAAAGGTGACCTGTAACTATAAGCTATAGCACCCCAAACCATAACTCCAACAGTGTGATGAACATGTCTTTCAACAAAAAACTGTGGATTCCTCCTTTCACCACGTCGCCTTCTAACCCTGGCACGACCATCGTGCATGCCTAAACAAAATCGAGACTCGTCACTAAAGACAATACTGTTCCATTCCTGATCCCAGAGTGACCGTTGTCTGCACCAATCAAGTGCGGTGTTCTCGAGTTAAAGGGAGGACCCAGTGTGGCCGGTATGAAAACAAGCCAAAACTTCTCATTCGTCGGTAAACACTTCGCATGCCAATAGGTCTTCCGTGTTCTGTAAACCATTCATTTGCAATGGACCTGGTAGTGGAGAAACGGTCCCTTAAGGCCAATAATCTTAGGCGGCGATCTTCACGGTCTGTTGTTCTACGGCGGCGTCCAGTGCCCCTTGCTCTTTGCGTACGGCCTTCTCGAAGCCATGCCTGACAACACCTAACCACAGTGTCTACACTTCTTTGCACTCTAACTGCAATTGCCCGAAAAGAAAGTCCAGCTTCCCGAAGTCCCACTATACGGCCCCTATCGAACTCACTAAGTTGACGAAATCGTACAGGTCTCCGTACTCTAGGCATCGTAACCGATCGTAAAGGATGTCAAGAACCAAAATCCGCCAACGTTGATTCTTTACTGCGGCTGAAATATTCATTTTTCGAGCGTTAGTGAATTAAAAAAAAGCAGTATAAAAACCGGAATGTCCAACTGATAAGGCTGAACATTTTTTCACCTGTTATTTACAGTACGATAAATACATTCACCAACTTTTAAAATAAAACCATTTAAACTGGGTGTTCGGATTTATATGTCACTTAGTATATTTAGCATTAATGCTACAGTGTCAATTTTGTATAACTATTCGTTTACACATTTTTTGAATCCATTTTCTGTAATTTTAAATTCTTGTCTATTAAAATTACATCACTATGCATTTTGAGTATACATAAATGAATGACACTGTTTGATATCATTATTCAATTTATCAAATTCAAATACTCCCTTTTGAAATACAGATTTCGTATATCCTAAAAGTTTTCGCACAAAATATTCATCGGATTTTTTTTTTTTAACGAAGAAATTTATTTAAACACTAATAGTTATCATAAAGAACAACTCTATAAGTAACTAAACTATACTATCGAATTATGTGGAGTGGCCTATACTGCTCTACCAGACGCAACTTTCTTGGAATGTTTCTCATGAGGTCCTGGACGGAATTCAGACCAATTTCTCTCAGTTTTTCTTAAATTCGCCGTCTTCATTGTTCTTCAACTTGGCCTTCCCAGCCTCCATGATCAATCTTCCTAGACAGTAAAAATCCTCTATTGGACGAGCCTGTGACAGTTATCAATATAGCTCTGACTATTCAAAGCTTCACCCCGCACTTTTTCCACAAAAGGTTGGGATACACCCCTGTTAAAAATTGCGGACCAGACAAGGATTTTATCTGCAAATTTCGCTTTATGTTTGCTTCCAACATTATCTACGATGTCCATATAAAATCCCTCGTTTTCCTTCATTTCAGAATTACTCAAAGTGAAATACTAAAATTATGATTTTTCTACTGGCAAAGGAATTTAGCTTGAGAGGATTTGGGGCACTTAAGTATCTTTCGATATTTAAGACCATTCCTCCTCAACTCCAACGATATCGTACTCTAAGAAGATCTGTACTGACGAGCCAGTCTCTCCGACCTCTGCGCAGTAAATGCACGTGGTCTTTCACTTTTTTATACCAAAACTTTTATCCATTGCATGAAAATTTTCTTTCTAGACGAATCGACGAGACAACAAGAGCACGAAGCAGCCTACGGCTTACTCTCCCTCTCTCAGAAACCGACATCCGGCAACACCGTCGCTGTCCAACCGAACAACTCTTCGGAAATCTTCATGAGCACCGAAGAGATCGCGTATGTGTCGAAGACCAGCTACGCAAAGAACAAGATCCTGGACGAAAGGAACGTCGGCGGATTTAAGAAGATGAACGAGGTTCCTGTTTCTGCAGTTTCCGAGCACGGGAAGCAGCAAGGAGTTACCGAGTATTTGGGGAAGTGTACAGTCAGGCCGTTGACGTATCCGTACACCACCGTTTTACAGGATAAAGAGGTAAGTTGTAAGTTTTTAGAATGTTTGTGATCTTGGTTTGCTACTTGCCGCTGTTTGCAAATTATGAAAGAAATCGTGGAACTGTTGCGTCTTGTAGAACTTCGAATTTCGCTGTATTTTCACTTGAAACTTAAAGAGATCATTTTTAATGAAAGCACGCTTGCCTAGAACATTTTTTCCCAAAACACTGTATTTGTAGCAGTTATTTTTACCATTATTTCCACCGCCATCGGCCATATGACGTTGACATCTGTGCATATGTCATGTATGAGAGGCGCTTGCCTGCGGTGTTGCCGGATTGGGCTCCGCATTTAGGAAAAAATATGAAAAGTGGAAAATTTATAATACATACAGGGTGACAGGTAAATAGGTGTAAAACATTTTAGGAGGTGATAGTACAGCTCCTTTGCTATCAAAATTAGTATATAATACCATACCCTATATTCAAAGGTTAAAAAGTTATGGAAGATTTAATTTTTTTTAAAAACAACCCAGATTAAAGAGTAAAATAGTTGAGATAAAAAAAAGTTGGTGATTAAACATTCTTTTTTTGGTGGTTTCAGGTTATTATTTAAATAAATAATTCTCATAAATTAAAAAACATATGAAAACACTACTGAAAACGTATTTATTTTCATTTAAATGTTAAATGAAAATTTTCATTTTCAACTTTCACATTAAGAAGTCTTTTTTTTTCAAAAAAATCATAATAAAGAAAATGTACAAATAACTGCAAAAACTTCCTCGTTTCATTAGGTTTCTAAAATGGTATAATAACATATCAGTAAGTAAACCATTTAACAAAACAATATTACTTTGCTAGAAAGCGCATTTCATTGTACTGAGCAGGTAAACCGAGCCTTTCATGGTTCGACCCTTTTTGTTATTTTTTGTGCCCTGTGCCGTTATTCGGGTTTAAGTATTCGGAATCTGTCGTCGCTCCTCGGAAGCAAACTCTGCGTGTGTTATGAATCGACACAGCTGACGGATCAAGGAAAGGGAACGAACGCTTAGGTTAGTTAGTAGAATATCAACCTTTAACGCGGTAGGACGTACTTTTACTTTTTTGATCAGTTTTAATAATGGCGAGTTACCGTAACGAAGAATACGCTGATATTCTGTTTTGTTATGGTTTAAGCGATGGAAATTCCGTTGAAGCCAGGCGAGAATACGAAAACCGTTTTCCGAATCGGCGAATACCGAGTCGTCGAGTATTTGCTTCTGTGTACGAACGCGTCAAGGAAAGTGGACAGGTTCATGAGAGACGTCATGATGCTGGTAGACCTCGGTTGTTTGACGACGAAGATCGAGAGGCAATACTGGAATGCTACGGCAGCGACCCGACGAGGTCTACACGAGTTATAGCAAAGCAGCTTGGTTTAACTCAGTGGAAAGTTTGGTTCGTTTTGCATTCGGCGAGACTTTACCCTTTCCATTACACACCGGTTCAAGTATTAGAAGAAGGAGATCCCGCAAGAAGAATTGATTTTTGTCGATACATGCTCCATCGGTATCAAGAAGAAAACGACTATTTAACTAAAATATTGTGGACCGACGAGTCTAAGTTTGACAGAGAGGGGACAACAAATTATCACAACTTACATTATTGGGCCCCACGAGAGGCAAATCCCCACACGGCAAAGCCAAGAGCCCATCAAAGAAGATTTTCGGCAAACGTGTGGATGGGAATCATTCATACGTATCTAATTGGACCAGTTTTTTTGCCTGACAACCTGAATGGCGAATACTATGAAAACTTTTTGAGATCCGAACTCTGGGAGTATCTCGAAGACCTGCATCTGAATATCAGGATGCAGATGATCTACCAACACGATGGCTGTCCCGCGCATTTCCGTCTGGGTGTTAGACAGTGGCTGGACGAGAAATATCCTTCGTCGCTGGATAGGCCGAGGTGGACCGACACCGTGGCCAGCGAGGAGCCCAGATTTAACACCGTGTGACTATTATTTATGGGGGCACATGAAGTCACTGGTGTACGCTGAGCCCATAGACACTCTTGCACAGTTGAAAGAAAGAATTATTGCTGCTGCTGACACTATCAGAGGACAACTAACTGGCCGCATCACGCGTACCAACATGAGAAAAATACTACGGGCTTGCATAAGAAACGGCGGGCGTCAGTTCGGACAACAATTGCAATGAATTTTACCTTCATTTCATTATTGTATTTTACTTACCAATTGTAGTAACTTTTAGTCAGTTTTTATTATTCTGTAGTACAATTACAACTGTGTAAATAATCTAATCGTGTAACTTAACCGTAGTTTAAAATAATAACTATCCCATAGCTTACAGTTACATTATTTTCACAAAAACACTTTCTTATCAGTCAGAGAGTTGTGAAAATAGGAGACAAGCCGTTGGTAAATTTACTCCCTATTGTTGTATTACAATACATTATGTTTAGTTTCACACAGTTTTTGTGCACTTATCATACCAATTTAGATTCCTTATGAAACAAGGATATTATTTAAATTGTTTGTACGTTTTTTGTATACTGATTTTTTTGTAAAACACCTTACTTACTGTAAAACGTTATTTGTTTTTCTTAGTTAAACATTTTTGAATGAAAATAAATACGTTGTTTGGTATTGTTTTCGAATCTTTTTTAATTTACAATAGTTAATTATTGAAATAATAACCCAAAACCACAAAAAACAAATGTTTAATCGCCAACTTTTTTCTCTCTCGACTTTTTTACTCTGAAATATGGATTGTTTTTAAAAAAAATCTTAAATCTTCAATAACTTTTCAACCTTTGAATATATGGTATGGTATTATATACTAATTTGGATAGCAAAGGGGCTGTACTATCACCTCCTAAAATGTTTTACACCTATTTACCTGTCACCCTGTATATTAATTAACACAAAAACGAAAAACTGAAACAAACAACAGTAGCAAGATAAAAAGATAATAAGTATAAAACAAAAAATAACGATAATAAGCTAAAAAACAATTGTTATAACTTATGAAAAATAAAAAGTAGTAAAACAAAAAACTATATTCCATGTAATTATAAAAAACAAATAACAAACAGTAAAATAAAAAGCATTTTTTTATCATTACATGGAATTGTTTTTCATTTTACTACTGTTTTTATTTTTTGTTATCACTTAGAATAACTTTGTATTTTACTGTTTATTTTTGTGTTTTATAATTACATGGTATTTTTTTGCTTTACCACTTTTTTTATTTTTTGTTTTTTATAATTATTTACAATTTATTGTGTGTAAGCTTGCTACTGTTATTTTTTGTTTTATACTTATTAAGAACCGCTTTTTATTTTGCTATTGTTGTGTGTTTCAGTTTTTCCTTTTTGTGTATCATTGATTAATGTAAATGTACATATATAGATTTTCATTTTCCCTAAATGTGGAGCCCAATCCGGCAACACCGTAGGCAAGCGCCTCTCATATATGACATATGCACAGAAGTCAACGTCGTCATATGGCAGATGGCGGTGTAAATAATGGCAGAAATGACTGCTAAAAATACGCCTTTTGGGGAAAAAATGAATGAAAAGCGTGCTTCATTATCACTTTTTTTATTTATTTAAGTTTCAAGTGAAACAAACAGTGAAATCCGGAGTTCTACAAGACGCAACAGTACCGAAATCGTCTAACTTCATCTAAATGATTTATTCTTTGTTTCTTTACATTGAATGCCTATAAATTTCATATCATCTATCTTTGGCATTTTTGTTAAAGAGATTCGCTTTTCTACCAATTAGAACCTAATTTTTAGGTAAAATGCCACCGGCCTGCTCTCAAGAGTAGAAGAAATTTACACTTGCACTTTTGAAAAATACGAATTTAATGACAGAACTGTCAAAAAATTGACTTATGTCTGAATATATTAAAGAAACAGAAACATTTTTTTTATATCGAATTTAAAATGTATATGTATATAAATGCCCAGTTTTATAGGATAAAATACCTTTTGAATACACTTCTTCCAACAATTGGAAAAAAAAACATTTTTTTTATTATATAAATATATTTATTAAGTATTTGATCTAAAATTACATGATCGTTAATAGGAGAAGTACGATTTCCATTTTCTCTACCATTGACTAGGGGAATATGGTTTTTTCGCACTTGGGCAAGGAAAACGTCACCCATCACTGCTAAGATTGATTGTATCAGCTGAAGAAAAATCAAGTCGTTCCACAATTCTCGCTTCATTTGTACAATCGAAAATCGCCAGCATGCCACAGTTATTAACCTAAAAAAAATAGCATTGAAGTAACGGTTTATCCGAGGGTCATTTTTTAAGTAAGAACCGTTTTGTAATCCAGTCAGAGAAATTTTATTTATGAATGTAAATTGTATCACAAACTAAAATGAACATTTTCCCATTTTTCAACATAGCCACCGTAAACATTCAAACACGAGTCAAGCCGTAGCTCCAGTTTTTGTGTTATTGTAGCATCTGAAGCTTATCCTGCGGTTTTCATGACGACTATTTCCCTCGTCTTAATTTCTACCAATCACAAACGCGGAATTTTGAATTACAAATGGTTTCTAGACGGAAAAATTGTATGTCAGCATTTTTACCCGCGGCAAAACTTGTCAGCTGTTGTCACCAAAAATTACAATACCTTTGATAACTAGTAATTATGGCCTCCCAGGACAGCAGAAAACGCCGCTAAGCTAAATTTTGTAATATCGTGCTAGTCAGCTTATGTAGTGAAAATGAGTAGCTTTGGAAGTGATTCTCTTTGACTAATATTGATCTGGCGATTATGATATACCTTAGTATATGACTAATCTCTCAGTGTATGCAATGTGCGCAATTTATTAAAAAAAAAACAAACATAGGATGTCAACCCTAACACACAACTAGATGAGTATGCAAGACTCACCTCGTTTGTTGCGCAGATATCCTGTTTCCCTCAGAAGAGGTTGAGGTAGACCCAATTTCCACTTTGGATACACTTGACATCCACGTCACAACACTAAAACACCAAAACAATACTGAGAGGCAATCGAGAACCCTATAGTGAACAGCACTACTGAAAAAAAGTAGCTAAACCGAATAGAGCTCTGTGAACGCGTGGACATTCCGCTGCGTCGACGGTTGCCGAGAGACTGATGCATGTGTGTGCTGCGGTCAACGTAAACATCGAGTCGCTTCGGGAGCAGACGCACGGAGTGGGAGCTGAAAAGAGGCGTAGCTGTACTAACCGGCCGTACCGTATCGCCGCAGCGAGTTCCGCTGCGCCGACAGTTGCCGAGAGACTGATGCGTGCGAGTGCTGTACCTCGCTGCGGCGATACGGTACGGCCGGGTAGTACAGCCACGCCCCTTTCCAGCTCCCACTCCGCGCGTCTGCTACCGGTCAACGTAAACATCGAGTCGCGTACAGCACTCGCATGATTCAGTCTCTCGGCAACCGTCAGCGCAGCGGAATGTCTAGACGTTCACAGCTCCTATTCGATTTAGCTAGTTTTTTTTCAGTAGTGGTGTTCACTATAATAATAATATTTTTTCACTCAATGTACAAAGATAACAAACAATATGAGTAAATAAATATAAAATCAAAACAAGCCCAATAGAAGGCATCACCTGTACATGGACCAATAGTTTAAGTTGAAACTGTAGAATGCAAATGACAAAAAAAGACAAAAATTAGCTACAGTAGGTTATGTATTTAGTTGATGTTCGTATTCATGAGTTTATGAATTTCAGTCCTAGATATAGAATGTAGCCACTTTTTTAAATTTCTTTTGAAACAATTTCCGAAACGTAAATCTGTTAAGTCTTTAGGTATAATTTCATAAAATTTAGGCGCTAAATAGAGATATGATCGCTGAATTATAGATTTATGCGGTTGAGGAACTATTGTGCCACGAATTTTGTACCTGGTATAATGATTATGTTTAATTTTTAGGTCGGTGTTTACAAATTTATGGTAGTGAGTGATACTGTGTAAGAAATAAAGCTGTCTTATATCATACATTCGAACATCTGCGTATAATTTTTCAGTGGGATAGTTTCGGTTTTTTAAATATCATTTTTAGAATACTTTTTTGAAAACATCTAAATTATAGATATGTGAGGAACATGCAGCTCCCCATGCTAATATACCATATGTGAGATGAGGCTCAATCAGTGCATGGTATAATGTTCGAAGATATTTTTCTGTCAATATATTCCCAAGGTATTTAATTTTGTAGGATACAAATCTAACTTTCTTTAAAATATAATTGACATGGGTGTCCCATCGTAAGTGAGGATCCAAGCCCACTCCAAGGTATTTTATGTTGGGCACTCTATTAATTTGCATTTTTTGATCATTAATATTAAAGGAGAAATTTGTGTAATTTGGCAGATGTCTAGCATAAGATCCTAATGGTAAAAAATGTGTTTTAGAGTAGTTAATGCTTAATTTTCTACTGTTAAACCACCGAATAATTTTGATAAAATCATTTTCAATTACATTTTTCAGATCAGACCAGTCAGTGCCTTCATATAATGTTGCAGTATCATCTGCAAAACTAGTTATTTTGCCAACACAATTAATTTGGAAAATATCATTTAAATATATATTGAATAACAGCGGACCTAAGACAGTTCCTTGTGGGACATCACACTTAATATACATTTCTTTACTAAATGATCCTGATATCTGCACAGATTGTGGGCGATTTGACAAATAACTTTCGATCAGTGAGTACGCGTTTCCTTTGAAACCAATTCTCTCCAATGCTTCTAATAATAATTTGTGATTAACTGTGTCGAAAGCTTTCTTTAAATCAACAAAAATGCAGATTGAAGGGATTCTGTTATCAATATTTTGATGTATTTGATTTACAATTTTAGTTATTGCGTCCGATGTAGCATTCCCTTCTGTAAATCCGTATTGATTTTCACTTAAAATTTTGAATTTTGTGAGGTATCGAATCATTCTAGTAGATAAAACTTTTTCAAAAACCTTTGCTACACTGGATATTATTGATAATGGTCTATAGTTGTTAACATCTGTTTTTGTTCCTGATTTATGTATCGGTATTATATTACCTTTTTTTAAAATTGAGGGATATATGCCAGATTCAAAGCATTTGTCGATTAGGTAAGTGAGTGGTTCTGTTATGTCCTCGGCTATAATTTTCAAATGCTCGCTTTTAATACCATCGAACCCAGGACTTTTCCGATTTTTTAAGGACATAACAGTGGTGTATACTTCACATTGCTCGACTTTATCCAAAATAAATGAGTTCAAAGTTCTTTTTGGAGGCTGAGTATTTTGTACATTTGCTTGTATATTACTTGCTAAATTTTCGCCTATGTCAGTAAAGAATTGTACAAATTCATCGCATATCTGTTGAGTATTTTTCAATACTGTTCCCGATGTTGTATTTAACTCAGTGACACACTCTTTAAATTTTGTTTTCCCAGTAATCTCATCAATAGTTGTCCAAAGCCGCTTAGGATCATATAAGTTATTATTCAATTTGTTTAGGTAATGTTTTCGTTTGGTTTGCCTTACAAGCTCTATAAATTTATTTTTATATTGGTTGTAGCAGTCGGTATTCTCTGTAGTTGGCGTTAGTTTCATTACATTATATAGTCTTTCTTTTTCTATTGCCGATGATATTAATCCTTTGGTAATCCAGGCATTTCTGCTTTTCTCTTTGTGACTAATTATTACTTTATTGGTACTAATATCTATTAGTTTTTTTATTTTCTCTATGAACAGTCCCGTTGCTTTGTCTATATTATTTATAGAGTATAATTGTTCCCAGGATTCTTGTTTGACATTTGATATTAGTTATGGGGTTCTCGATTGTATCTCAGTGGCGCCTTGGTGTTGTGACGTGGGGGCTGTTGTCATGTGTATTTTAAATATTTCATTTAATGAAACTTACTTAGTGACTTTTGGACCATGGGTCATATGAACTTTTTGACTTGTTTTGACCCATTTCAATAATGCCTACCATAACGTTCACACCCCGTATAACAAAAATGTCGTTCCTATTTCAAGCTTTCGCCGCGGACGCCTGATTGTGAACCGCCTCGGATAGAAACGTCAGTAACACCAGAACCTCCAAAATCTATCAAGCAGTTTCACGTCATCCAGAAGTACGTTCAACCTCAGTTATCACCGAAGTTGCAGGACACCAAGAAGATCGAGCTGTCACCTAGGAAAAAAGAGAACAATACGGCTGTACCGGAAAGCGTTATATTGAATAACAAGAAGAATCTGAACATCACTGTTAATAGGTAAGGAAACCAAATCGCAGTATAAACATCTAAAGATTTGAAACAAAAATGAATTCATGAGACATTTTTTTTACAGGGTACTGCCAACGCTGAAGATCAACGACGTCATCGTCGCGAACGATGGCGTAGTCGATCCAAGAAAAAGGAAATACCCGCCGGTTGAAAACAGCCATAAGAACAAGATACAGAGGAACGAAGAGGTCATGGATCTGTCAAAACCTGACAGATTGAACGGCGTCGCGGAACCTGTGTTGAATAACGTTCAGAGGGCGGTCGTCGAACCGCAGAAAAATGTTGCCAACGAAATTTACAACACTTTGCAGAAAGTTTCCGACAGTCCGAATAGGTGAGTCTCGGTAATTTGCACAATGTCTATTTTGTATAATTATTCGTTTACCCTTTTTTTTTAATCCATTTTCTGTAATCTGAACTGCTACACTCTCATTTCTTGACTCAGTATATTGTGGGGTTTGGGTAACAGTCGTATCTGAATTTACCCTCGCATTTTGTATTACGTATAAAATATAATGATTTTTTCCAGGTATGACTTGAACGAGGATACGGATGATTCTTCGTACGGTTACAGACCAAACGAATCGTTTATGAACAACAGGACGGTGGTGATTGTTAGGCCTCTGCAGTCCGAGAACCATCCGAACGTTAACTTTACCAACCCTAGAGGACATTCTGACGACGGTTATGACAACAGTGCCATGGAAACGTTGGCAGATGTCGCCACTAAACAGGTGAGAAACTTGTAGTTTGAACGGGGGAATTTTTCGTTTTGACGGAATATCAAAGTTTTGCTTTCTAAAAATGTATTCGGGATGTTTTAATTTTTTCTATGGACGAGATGAATCAACACTTACTGTCCAAAGTTCAAACGGAAATTCGTACAAGGTCTGTAAATTAAGTGATGAGACTGATTTTTTTAATTTTTGTATTCACATAAAATTGTAATTTTATATAATGGGTGATTTTTTTGCTAGTATCTTTTTTGGCAACACTGTTTTTGACAGATGACGCGTGAATCGTGTCTTGTGTCATTGTCAAACTTGTTCAGTTTGGTCTATAATTATTTAACCATGAATCGACTTACGAACGAACAACGCTTGCAAATTATTGAATTTTACTATCAAAATTCATGCTCGCTTAAGAGAGTGCATCGAGCACTGCTTCCAATTTATGGGCAATTTGGTCGGCCTACTGAGGGAGCTATTCGGAAGCTTGTGACTAAATTTCGAACCCAGTTTACATTATTGGACATTATACCACCAATACGCAGACGTAGAGTGAGGACTGAAGAAAATATTGCGGCTGTATCCGCCAGTGTTAGTGACGACCGTGAAATGTCGATTGGCCGCCGTTCGCAGCAATTGGGCCTCTGCTACTCCATTACGTCGAAAATTTTACGACAGGATTTGGGTGTAAAACCTTATAAGATAAGAATTGAAGCCACACGACCTCCCACAACGTTTCCCATTTGGAATGCGCGCTGGCAAAGTTGGAGGAAGATCCACATTTTTATCGAAAAATTGTGTTCAGCGACGAAGCTCATTTCTGGTTGAATGGGTACGTTAACAAGCAAAATTGCCACATCTGGAGTGAAGAACAGCCAGAAGCATTGCAAGAGCTACCAATGCATCCCGAAAAAATCACTGTTTGGTGTGGATTATGGGCCGGTGGCATCATCGGGCCGTACTTCTTCAAAGACGACAATGGCCGGAACGTAACTGTGAATGGCGAGCGCTACCGTGCGATGATAGCAAACTTTTTTTTGCCCAAAATGGAAGAGCTGGACTTGGCTGACATGTGGTTTCAACAAGACGGTGCCATATGCCACACCGCACACGAAACAATGGCCCTATTGAGAGGCGAGTTCGGTGAACAGTTTATCTCACGTTTGGGGCCCGTCAATTGGCCGCCTAGATCGTGTGATTTAACGCCGTTGGACTATTTCTTGTGGGGCCATGTTAAGGCTAATAACTACAGGGATAAACCAGCAACGATTGACGCACTGGAAGCCAATATTGAAGCATTTATTCGTGAGATACCGGCCGATATGTTGGAGAGAGTGTGCCAAAATTGGACCTTGCGTATGGGCCATCTAAAGCGGAGCCGCGGCCAACATTTACATGAAATAATCTTTAAACATTAAATTATATCGACCGTTCTATCGACTCAAATAAAGATTTAATCGTTTATTCAAATTTTTTGTGTTTTTTTTTTAAAATCAAATCCTATACCTCTTAAAAAATCACCCGTTAGTTATGTGGTATGTATTAGTTATTAGTTTATTTAAGTTTATTAGTATGAATTAGTAAAATAAACATGTATGTCGCATACAACACTATAACTTCATTTAAGTTGGCATACATTGCTTACGACTAGGTAGGCTCACTGTTTATTCTGAAATTATCAAAGTAGCTCAGCACACTGAAAAAAGTTGGCGACCACTGGTCTACACTATGCACAGGTCGAATCCAGGCCTTTGTTTCTGGGGTATATCAAGTGCAATGATAGATGTATTTATACGCCAGAAAAGAGCGATCAGAAGCATTGCTAAAGTAAATAGGAGGGAACTGTTTAAAATCTTCTTACTTATAGTTTAGGGAACACTTTGAATCGAAGACACTCATTAAATTCCTATCATTTTACTCACCACTATGAAAAATCTTCAGTAATCCCTTTGGTGACTTAGGAGACCTGACCGCCAACTCCCGAGGTTTCTCATTCTGCACCGCTCCAGACTCCATCGGTTTCGAGGCAAACAGAACATGACTTTTTTCGAGCACTAGCGGAGACTCAGGTTGGACCACCATGCTTTGCACGGGTCTTCTTATCGCTATTATATTACTAGGCGGATACGGCGTTTCCGCAGGCTCCTCCGGGGTTATGGGCCCAGGCATACCGGGCACGTGCCTTACGACTTTTCCGTTCACGAACAGGTTCAACGGGTTGCAAACGCTGCTCGTGGGGTTCGGAGAGATATGATTTGGCTCGTAAAAGTTCTTTTTGTGGATTACGGGCTCGGCGTCAACGCGAGTATCTATCGTGAGATTGTTGTATAAAGGTTTGTTTCTGAGTGTTACTATCGGTTGTTTGATGTTCGGCGTTAGTTTCTGGACCGCCTTTTGACTAAAATCCATTATATTAGTATACTTCGTAGGGCTTGACTTAGGAACGGTAGTTACGGATTGTATAATAGTATCATTGACACGATCGACTTGCCTGTCAAAGCTAAATCTCGACTTAGAAAAACTCGCTAGATCAATACTCGGCGATATCGACGTGTTTTCGTATATCCGAATAACCTCCTGAGACATCTTTAGATCTTGTTTATCATAGTTAGTTTTGTTGGTCAAAACGGTGCCTCCTGAATGCAGACTCGATTTCACAACCCTGTTTTCACTCAATTTTCCACCGTACTCTATGTATTTAGAATCTGGTTCGTAGCTATCCACTTCTTTTCCATCAATCTGGAAACTTTGCGCCTTACCGGAAGGCGGATGCACTCTCACCTCGCCCCCGTACAATTTTACCCCAGGTTTCTTTTCTTTATCGAACGGTAAAGGCGATAGAAGGTAGTTCGGTGACGGCGATGGCTCGCTTGGGCTAGCCAGAGCCATGTTTCCTCCATCGAACGAGAAAGATTTATTTTTATCGCTATCTACGAGTCTGGTTTTACCCAAAAACGGCCCGGGCGAGTTTAAAGGGAACACTGTATTCTGAAACTGCGGTATGTTATCGAAAGCATTCTTGTTCTGGGTTAAGATGGACGCTACGTTTACAGAGCTGCTCCTCGTGTACTTAGCTCCAGAGGGTTTGCCTTTACAGTTCCTATATTTATGAATATCCAGTTCCGTAACGGTCCGAAATATCATCTTGCAATACGGACATTGCATATCGGAGGACGAGAGATTCTTCAACAACAACTCTTTGATGAGGCTTTTATGAATGACCGGTTCCGTGACTTCGCTCATGGATCGTTTCCGACTCTTGCTGAGGTTCAAAGGTTCGTCCGGAGGACTTTTAGGTTCCGTGAAGCTGTTCTGGTAGGCGGTTTCGCTGTTACAATCGTCGTTGCATCGTTTCATCGTCCCACTGTTCACTATCGAGTTATTTTTGTTGATTATTTCGTTGATGTGTTGCGAGAGCATCTCAGAAGCGGGATGGCGACCCGACGCTACCGGAGGTTCGTCTTCGGTTTCTTTCTCGAAGAATTCCTTCGCGGCCGTGTGGAAACGAGGTTTGTACGGTTTCTGAGCCGAGGAAGAAACCTCGGCCGAAGGTTCGCTGGGTTCAGTCGACTCGCTGGACTCGTTGCCTATCAGCTTGTTGCCCATGACGCGATTGGCGTGCGTTCTCGACCTGCAGTGCTTGTAAAGGTTGGATCTCGTCTTGAAGCTGAATCCACAGCTTTTGCAAGGATATGGTCGCTCGTTGGTGTGGGCTCCGATGTGTTTTTGCAGCACGCTCGGTTTGGAACATACCAGGTTGCAATACGGACAGACATATTTGCCGTTTGAGACTTTGTCGACCGTAGCAGCGGGTTGTGTATCTTCGGATCGTTCAGGGTTTTCTTCCGGTGATTTTTGGGAGTAATGCGGGTTGTAAGTAGGGTAAGACTCTTCCGGCCTGCCGTATCGATCTTCTAAAATGGAAGACGGATAATTGGTCTGTTGATCGCTATATCTCGTATCAAAACTAGCCTGATCTTCACGACGTTATATTTTATACAATAGGAAACGGACAATCAAATGACTCGACTGAGTTCAAACTTGTACTGAAGGCGGATCACATGTTCCCGTGTCTCCGCTGCAAGCCCGGCGCCTCCAGTGTTGCCAGATCGAACGCTACGTTGCCATTCACTTCACTTACAGACCTCGTTGGAGGCGGCACGAAACGGAACTAAGGGTCGTCACCGTAGTGCTATTTCTTTTTTGTTACAGGTTAAGTTGGAGAAGAATATGCTGGCGAAAAGCGTAGCGTCGGAATTCTTGAAGCTGGCCACGAAGAACGACGGTTCCGACATGAACAGGGAAACGACGAATTTCACGCCTACTTCAAAAGACGTCAACGATATCATCGTGAAATCGGAGGGGAACAAGAACTGCACAATTTGCTCGAAAAGCTTCAACAAACCTTCACAGTTGAGGTGAGAATGTTCACTGTATCTCAACAAATCACAAGAATCGCCCGAGATATTTTGCATTCGTTTTGACGTATTTTTTCGTTTCAGGCTTCATATGAATATTCATTATCTGGAAAGGCCGTTTCGTTGTGATTCCTGTTCGGTCAGTTTTCGCACGAAAGGACACTTGCAAAAACATGAAAGGAGTGCGGGTCATCACAACAAGGTGAGCTGTGACTTAATGCATATTAAAAATTATAATTTGAAAAATAAGAAAATAGATTTAGGATAGAGACTATATTTTACTGATACGGTATTCAACATAAAGGACAAAATATCTTAACATAGCAAACTTATTTCAAATTTTTGCTACATATGTTAAATTCAAATTAACAGTCTTCAGTCCATGAAACCCGAATCCATGATTCTAAGTTTTCGATGACATTGGATTGGTTCGATTGCTGCTCAGTGTTGTGAGTTTGTTCGCTTTCATCGGATTTTGGAATGTCTACGTCGTTCTCATCGAGCCATTCAACATCATGGTGCTCTAAATTTTGAATAATGCATATCAGTTGATTAGCAGGACGAGCAGCGACTCTTACAGGTCTAACTTTGCTATCAGTGTGCGTGTTTACTTTTTTATGGATATTTTCGATGTGACGATTTAGTGACTTGACGGAAGCATGATAAAGACCACACGTTTTGCATGTTCGACTTGATAGCCTCAATTTTACCGTCGGACAAACATAATCGTAGGGCATTTGCAGGAAATCTTCGAGTGAAGCAGTTAAGCGTAGAGCTAAATTGACTGGAAGATTAAGAAATTGCCCTCCTTCATCCAAAACCAAGTCATCAACTGTTTGTTTTACTTCTACAGGTGGTGGAAGAAACCTATTGTCTAGTAATCTAAATAGGCCACTTCTTGGACGACAGCATTCTGTATTTCTACATTTTACAATTTGAAGCAAGTATTGGGTCTCACGCACATGTACTGAATACCATTTAATGTCTGGAAAATCAGAAAGATCTTGTTCACCTGCCTCAACATATTTTGCATTAACATTATAGCCATCAATTTCCATTGAACTCCATAACTTCAGCTAATAAATACATTTCCTGCAAATTCGAAATTGGATCTTTCTAAATGTTTATCAATGTAACGCCACGTTCATCCAAATGAGACCCAAAATGGTCATGAGGCAATATTAAACCAGCCAGTTCCCGACTAACAGGAGCCATTCTGCGCTCTACTCTGGTATACGCACTTCTTCCAGGAGCATTGGTAGCTAAAAACAATGCATCGAGATCATGTCGCTTGAAGTGTTGTATAGCCTTTTTGATAACGTGGATTTTCATCTGGCCCTCCATCAACCGTCATGATTACCACTGGTTTTACTAGTCCATGGTCAATTTTAGCTAATGGTCGAAACTCTTCAAGTTCGAGAAGCGTCTCGAAATCCTGCGCATGAGTATTAGCAGTAGATGAACTATGCTTTCCACTTCGAATAGCGATGTATGTTGGTCCAGAATATCCAACGGCTTGCGGTTGTCCTAGCATATTGGAAGTGATTTTGATACCAGCATAAATAGATGGTATTAATTTATGACGCTCAGCGATTACCCAATCGTGATCAGGCAATTTGATTCTATATTCCATGTGCATTAGAAGAGGTGCTTGCTTATTTGCCGCAGTTACGCCAATAGGGACTCGAGCTTTATCATCTTGAGATATGAAAAATACTTGATCTGGTCCAAGTATGGATGCTATGTTCTCTAAATAAAGGATTGATGTTGCAGCGAACTTGCTATCCAAGTGGCTCTTGTGGTGACCAGTTTGAGCCCGAATGAGCTTAACAGGGACTGTCGATATCAATCAATCAATCAATCAATAACCTTTATTTCCATACAGACAATATATAATTGTATTGGAATTGTCAATTTTTCGTTCGCTACGAACCTACAACTAATCTCAAATTGCTATGTTCAAAAATTCATCAACACGATAAAAGCACTTGTTTATCAAAAATTCCTTCAACAGGAACTTAAAGGCGTTAATATTTTTAACCGAGGTAATGTGGCATGGTAAATTATTAAAAAGAAGCGGACCAATTTTATTAGGTGATCGAAATGTCGCTTTTGATTTGCTAAAGTTTACATATAAATTATTACAAGTCCTTGTATCATAATTATGCATATCACAATTTCGCTTGAATTTTTCATTATTTTTAAAAACATGTAAGCACAATTCATATATATACAACGAAGGGACAGTTAAAATGTTGAAAGTTATAAAATATTTCTTGAAACTTTCTGTTGGTGAGATGCCTGCTAATGATCGGATGCATCTTTTTTGAGACACAAATACATCTTCAGAGCGCGTTGACCAACCCCAGAAACATACTCCATATCTTAATCTCGAATCCACATTAGCAAAATAAACTTGTATCAATTGTTCAGCTGTTAAGATGGTTTTTAATTGCCTCAACACATAGCTTTGAGAGTACATTTTTGATGTGAGAAATTCGCAGTGGGCCTTCCAATTTAAGTTCGAATCAAAATGAACTCCAAGAAATTTCACTTCTCCTCTAAAATCGAGTTGATCGTCACCCAATCTAACTTGAAACCCTTCTACAGTTTTTTGAGCGTGATGAAAACGAATAAGCGTTGTTTTGGAAGGATTCAAGTAAAGTGAGTACTGGTTAAACCATGTATTGATATTCCTAATTAAGTTGTTACATTTATCTTTCAAAATTATATTTGAATTACTTGATATTATCGCAGAAACGTCATCAGCATATGCTGTAAAATGGGTATCTGGATGAACACTATCAAACCGATTAATGTATAAGAGGAAAAAGATTGGTCCAAGAATAGAGCCCTGAGGGACTCCAATCGAAATGTCTAACGTACTTGACACAAAGTTTTTCATATTGTTCCCTGCATCAAGATATTCTAGTGAAACATGTCTTCGTCCCTCTGCAGAATTAGATTTTCTGGGAATCAAACGAAGATATGTCGCACTGCGACTAATGTCAAATCCTATTTTACGTAATTCTTGTGTGAGTTCATCAAGAGTTTTTACGCTGCGAAATGATTCCGTTCGTCCTCTATTATCTGCTGCACTCCCAAATAAAGCTATATCCGCGATTGTTTTCAATAGTGAATGTTGATTGCTTTCAAGATTAGGACGTCCCACTGAATCCCTCAAAGATAGTCTTTTTTTTATTTCTGGATTTTCATGACAAATATCCTCTTTTTTTTCATACCATCCCTGTGTTTCTTCTGGGCAACTGCGTTTCGAACCTTCCTGTTTAAAGACTGTTTTGCTGTTTTTATTTCCTCGCGCAAATTAATGATCTGTTTATCAACTTCAGCACGGCTTGGCATAGTACCTCTGGCAGAATACAAAGCATTTTTTTCGTGTAGAGCAATCTTATTTTTCATAGCTTCCTGAGAAGGTTTTGCTCTCTGTTTATCTGTATTTTCATTAATTTCGCATTGCTGTTGTGAATCATTACCGGGTTTTATTTTATCTTCTTCCTCTTTTTTAATATTTGAAGCTGACTGTATAATTTGTGTTTTTTCTGCAGGTTTACAAGTTGCCTAAAAATAAAAACTTTCTATGGCTTCTGCTAAAGATTCTCTTATTAAGCTACATAAATACAAAGTATGGCAATATATATGGTAAATACAAAACCCTATGGCTTTAAATCTAATATGTTTAAACGAACAATTCGTTCCGGTCACAAAATACAGGGTGTTAGTTTTCTGTATATATGTATAAAACTAACATCCTGTACTTTGTGACCAGTTGACGGAATCAATCATAAGAAATAAATCTATAATATAATGAATATTACCTCTATACTTTGAGATAGGCCATAATATTTTCTAATCAGTAAAGAGAAACTTTTTGGCGATTTCTAATATTTCTAGTACTCATAGGTACCTAAAATGATTTCGTCACTCACCTTAGAAAAAAAATTCAGTAGATTGGATTTATTCTTAGTCGCCGCTTGCAATTCTTCTTCGATTCTCTTAGATACAATAATATCTAGTTCCTTGTCGGATTCTGCTTGTAATTTGTAATTTCGCCACACTTCGTTAACTAACTTTTGTACTTTCGTACTTGTATGAGATTTTTTAAAACTTTCAAACAATTTTTGGTATAACTTGGATTTGTCTATGTGAAACGTCATCTTGTTTAAACATTAAACTTTGGCTAATGGAATCAATGGTAACACAAATGTTAACTTGCTTTACTATGCTTACAATACGTCTACTCGCTATAGTATCCAAACGAAACAATACACTGATAGAGAAAATTTACACCGCGCGGTAATCCCCCTACTCGGTTCTAAAGCTGTTCACTAAACGTATGCATTATTTGCGGGAATCCCCGAAAATGCGTTTAGTTTGTAAAGACAATGTGAGGGTTGACATTCGTGTAAAAAAGTAAATAAATACCGATGACGTAATAATCATCTAGACCTCCCTACCCCCCATGTCATCCAAAATAAGCAAAGCAAAGACCCCCCGCCTCCCCATAGTGCTCACGTAATACTTGAACGGCCCCTAACCGATTTTCTCAAAATCAGTCCGGATGGACTATTTTCGTTATTCCCCTTCAACTGTTTTAGCCTCTCCCATTCTTAATACAACTCAGCATGGTATTTTGGTTTCACTGTTCGAAATCTGGCGATGATAAAACTGATGTTTTCACGATCGTGTTCGTTTCAGCTGTCGTCAAGCCCAGCGCTGTCCACTTCCGAGCCGAGGCCGTTCAAATGCGCCGATTGCAACATAGCGTTCCGCATTCACGGCCATCTGGCGAAACATCTGCGCTCAAAAATGCACATCATGAAGTTGGAATGCTTGGCGAAGGTGCCGTTCGGCCTCTACGCCGAATTGGAGCGCTCGAACAGTTTGCTCACCGAGATCAACACGTGTGACGGGGAGCAGTGTCTGGAGAGTCTTAAGGTAAGGATACCTTATTTGTTTGTTCAAGATTGAGTAGCTGACGACACACTGGTGAACTAAATTAAAATATCACTGGTCAACACTGGTTTTGCCACACGAACTTTGACAGCCATTTTTGTTTTATCAGTCTACCCTCATTATTACATGACAGCTGTCATATGTCTATTAGCCTCATATTTGTTGTGATACGGTAATACTCATAACTAGTACTACGGCAGTAAATTAACAGAAACGCTTACAAGTAAATCCTTATAAAAATATTTGTTGTTGAATTTGAACACTTTTTTGTGATTTATTAACCCTGTGAATATGTCGAGGAAGTGTAATAATGATCCTAACTCTTTTTGTTATGTCTGCGGAGAACTAACATTCAAAAAAAAACGACGAAATTTTACGAATCTTGTGTTGGAGTGTTATCACCAATGTTTTGGTTTTTCTGTCGCCCATCAAGACAAATCCTGGGCCCCTCATGTCTGTTGCATAACGTGTGTGAAAAATTTAACTGACTGGAAGAAAGGTGCACGATCTATGCCGTTTGCTGTACCCATGATATGGACTGAACAGCGAGATCACGTTTCAGATTGCTATTTTTGTCTCACAGACATAAAAGGTATAAATTACAAGAAAAAAACCACAGTTATTTACCCTAACTTATCTTCGGCTATAAGACCAGTCTCTCATTGTAAAAAATTGCCAGAACTAATACCAGTTGCAACTACGTCTGTTGAGAACAATTAACAACCGTCCACTTCAGGTGAATGTGTTGACGAGGACGATGACTTTGAGTTAAAAGGAATCGTAAACGAGCCACATTTGATAACTCAAGGAGACCTAAATGATTTGGTTCGGGATTTAAATTTGTCAAAAAAGCAGTCAGAACTATTAGGATCACGTCTAAAAGAATGGAATTTGCTACATCATAATACAAAAGTTAGCTATTTTCGAAACCGTGATCAACACTTCAGAACGTATTTTTCTCAGGATGGAGATTTGGTGTTTTGCAATAACATAAATGAGATTATGAAAATGTTGGACATAGATTTTGATCTCTCTCAGTGGCGTTTATTCATTGATTCTTCGAAAGCAAGTCTAAAAGCAGTGTTATTGCATAATGGAAATAAGCTTCCGTCTGTACCTCTGGCCCATGCTGCAAATATGAAAGAAACCTATGAAAATATGAAACTTTTACTTGAAAAAATAAATTACAGTACATATTCCTTCAAAATCTGCGGTGATCTTAAAGTTGTTGCACTATTACTTGGACTTCAGCTGGGTTATACAAAGTTTTGCTGCTTTTATGTGAATGGGATAGCCGAGACAGAACTAATCACTATATAAAAAAAACATGGCCTACGAGTGCATCGTTAGTTCCTGGGCAAAAAACGTAAAGTATTTACCCCTTGTACAGCCAGATAATGTGCTTCTACCACCATTGCATATCAAATTAGGATTAATAAAAAAATTTGTGAAGGCAATGGATCGCAATGGGAGTGGATTTTTGTATCTAAAAGAAAAATTCCCTAAAATAAGTGATGCAAAGATAAAAGAGGGTATTTTGGTTGGCCCTCAAATTAGGGAGTTAATAAAAGATTCAAGATTTGAAGAAAAATTAAGCGATTTAGAAACATCTGCATGGAAGGCTTTTAAAAATGTTGTTTCAAATTTTTTGGGTAACCACAAGAGTGACAGTTACAGAGAGTTGGTTAGCGAGCTATTATTGTCATATCAAGCATTGGGTTGCAACATGTCACTTAAGATCCATTTTTTAGACTCGCACCTGGATTTTTTTCCTGACAATTTAGGGGCTGTCAGCGACGAGCATGGTGAGAGGTTCCATCAGGACATTTCTAATATGGAAAAGCGGTACCAGGGCAAATGGAGCCCAAATATGTTAGCAGATTACTGCTGGACAATTAAAAGGGACCAACCAGAAGCTAAATATTCAAGAAAATCTTAGATTATTAGTCATTTATAAAAAAAATAACTTTTGATTTACGAGATCTGTGTTTTTCTTAATATTTTAAATTACTCAATAGAATAAAATCCTTGTCTAGCAAATTTTTTTAACTGTTTATTTTTTCTTACAATCACCAATTAAAGTAAAAAATATCAAAAAAGTCCGTGTGGCACGACAAAGTTAAAATTTTGTTGACCAGTGTAATTTTTGGTCACATCGGCAAGGTGGCTATTATGTAAAATGTGCCCCCAAAAAGCCGGAAATAGCATTCTATTTTTTCTATCACCCACGGTTTTCTTCCGATAAGGTAATTTATTTGAAGCTTTTACTCGTAAAATATAAGGATATGTGTGTAAGAGCACTAATAAACACTCGAATAAACATCAATCTCAGAATGTTGTTGTCGATGTTTTACGGCGATATGTTGCTCCTGAAGTATCTCTTAACAATACACTGATCAACAGCCAAAAAATATCCTAAATAAAATCAACAAAATATTACTATTTTTAATGTGCTAAAACCGGAAAGAAACTTATTTTTTCAATATTAGTTCAAGTTTTAGAGATACGGTAATTATATGTGTTCCTGCTGTGACAGTGTTAATATACTGTAATTCACAAGAATGCACGTGCTACATTTTTATATTCGGCAAGGAAAGATGATGTAATCGGCATGATTGTGTTACGTTATACATACTTGTACATTATATTGTTTTATATTAGCCATTTTTGGTATGGTCCACGACCTTCATCTGAACCAGTTTCCTCAAAACGATTAACTATCCAACGAATTCCAGGCTCTGGAGAGCGTCCATGTCGGCCAAAAATAGTGCGAAGTTTGCGTAAAGTATTTTTTATATTTCGACCGTTTTCATAATAAGTTTGGATAACCAAAATGCGTTGTTGTGTTGTAAACGAATCCATGACTATAAATACCTTTGACAGTTCATTAGTATATAAGTAACATAAAAACAAATAATAGGTGGCGCACCCAGTACAAAACTGAAGATAAAATCGCAAAACTGAGCATAACTGATGGTTTCTTTGTTGCAGACTTTAGCCAAGAAGGTGTTTATGAACGACCCAAATAAACTAAGTCAACTAGAGACAGCAGAAACTGTTAGTGCTGATTGTTAGTCTTAATTTTATATACAGTTATTAAGTAATTTCTATTTACTGCCGAAGACTGAAAATTTAAAGAATTAATTAGAAAGTATACATTTTATAGATAATATTTTATTGTTGGAACATTCTACTTATAGAATCGTAGTCGATATCCTAGATGAGTAATTGTCTGGTTTTCAGATGTGTCAAATATGATAATTGTGATATACTTTTTAAGTTTTGTACATACGATTGAGGTTTTATTTTGCCAGAAATTGTAATACTTTATTTTTCTTTAACAAAGATGCAATTTATTTACTTTCTAACTAGAACGAACTTTTACCGATCTTATTTTTAAGATTTTTCTGTTTGTACAAGATACTATTTACCTGTTTTTAGGTACGGACTAGAATGTTTCACTTCGGATAAAGTCGCCAAACGTCCGTCATTTCGATTTTGTACTGTTCTTTGCAATTTTTATTGTGATTTTTTCTTCTAGGATTTCCAGATTTGCTGTCTAGTCCGAAACATACAAAGGGTAGCATAAAAGTTTTTATTAGTCGGAACTTCAAACTCCGTTTTTAAAAACTTTATTTGGTTCGAAAAATAGTGTGCATGGACCGAACCGGAATTACAGTGTGTGTGTTCGCTGTGACTGAGATTGAAAGACTGGCTCATAATTAAGATAAAATCGTGAGCTAGTAAAAAGGAATACAATGGAATTATTATATCAATTAATAAAGTGTAAAAAGACAGCAACTCCTCCACCCTTAAGATGAAGTTTTGGCGGGCACAAACACCGTAATCCGGTTCGGTCCTTGTATACTATTGTCGGAACCAAATACAGTTTTTTTTAAAACGGATGACTACATACAGGATTTGTCCGGAAAGGATAGGACTGAGTCGATTTAAAAAAATTTATTGAGCCAAGGCATTCTACGGAATAGCCTTGAGAGCCGCGGTGCATGCTGCTTGGATCCCCTCTGTCGTCTCAAAGTGCTTGCCTTTCATCGAGGAAACAACAAAAAGTCCGGGGGGAACATCTGGGCTGTAGGGCGGCTGCGGAAGCGTTGGGGTGCCGGCCTTGGTCAGGTAGCTGTTCACAAGAAAGGCGGTGTGAGCCTGGGCCTTGTCGTGGTGCCACTTCCAGTCGGCTGCGATGTCTTGTCGGACCCGACTGACCCTTCGTTTGAGTCTCCTGAGCACTTCCGCGTAAAACTTGGCGTTGACGGTTTGTCCAGGAAGAAAAAATTCGTGGTGGACGATGCCTTTGATGTCAAAAAAGACAATGAGCATCGTTTTCACTATGGATTTGCTCATTCTTCCCTTTTTTGGGCGAGGAGACGCCGTCGTGTGCCACTCGGAAGATTGCCTCTTTGTCTCGGGATCATACTCAAAGATCCACCACTCGTCACTTGTGATTACGTTTTCCATAGACTCTATGACTTTAGGCAGACACTGTTCCGTGTACCACTTCTCCTCTATCTGTTGGTATGTCACTCTCCGGTCTCCGTCAAGCATTTTGATATCCGACGTTCGCGGCTTTCCTTCCCTCCAGAGTGAGATTGCCACTTTGGAATTCTCCGTGCCACCTGAATATAGTCGTACGATAGGACAATCATTCTTTAATGACTGCGTCATTTCTTCTATGCTTAAACCACGCGTAAAGTTATACCGTAAAACTGCCCTTGTCTCACTACGTGACCACTTTACACTGTCAATACGAATGAACAACTAAATCCACAAACGCGCTGTTGGCGGCTACTACGCACTCATGGACATGCAGCCTCCTGCGTCCATTTGTTGTCACATTGCAAATTTTTTGTAGTACCCTTTGTACGTTTCCCATTTTATAATCGGTAATTTTTCGACGTGAATGGTGTACAAAATCGACAAAATGTCCGGACATTTCAAACTTTTATCGTAAGTTTTACGTTCTAAAGCATATGTTATGCTATATAAAGGTTTAAGTATGCTGAAAGTGTATTGAGTTGATGTATAAAAAAATTGTGTTGACCTTTATTGTATATATTTGTTTGTATCAAATCGATAGGATACATATTTTGTTAAATGTTGTTTCCACTGTTAAAAAAGTACAAAAATGTTGGAATGCTCATTGCGGTTTTATTTTCTTCCTATTCATGATAAGAAGTGGTACTAGAATTTGAAAAATTATAATTATAAATAGCTGCTTTACAACGGAATTACATCCTTGAGGATACACGCTCTCAGAGGAAGTCGCTGCTATTCACATGAAACACGGTTTTCAAAATATTATTCAAAAGACTAACTTTTGGCTGTTTTTCCCGACCCGAGATTTTTTGAAAGGAATGAAGACAGGATAATAAACTAGTTTTTATATTCCAAAAAATAATAATCAAATATATAACAATCAGTGGCGCCTTAAAAAAATATCTATCACAGCTTCAAAGTATCTGAGATTACATATCTAAAATTAGAAATTTAATAATGCATATAAAATAAATGCGATTTAATACGAATTATTTGACTGGTATCAATCATTCACTGTCACTTGAACTGATAACCCGCCTCCTTTTTATAGGTTTCGTTTCTGCCTTTGATTTCTTCCTGGCTTTTCTTTGCATCTCAAGTTGCCGTTCTAAAATCTCTAGCTGTGAAAGTTCCTCGATTTCTTCAACTTCATCTCCTTCCACAACAAAAGAGTCCTAAAAAAATATACCTAAAGGTAATAACCAACCATATCCGAAACACAATTGTGTCGTATGATAACCATTCGTATCAAGTATTCAAAAATGGGTACATTTTGGACAAAAATGACAACTTTCTAAGCTTGGGCTGTCGAAAAATAATCACGTAAAAATGACGAAGAAAATTTAAAATGCAGATACAAGTTTCATGGATGCAATAAATTTGAAATTTGAGTTACTTTCAGGACCAAAAACCCCGTTTAACAGAACGTGATCTTTTATAGTTATTTTTAGATGCTTTCATTATAAAATTCAGATTTATATTTTGGGATACAAGTACTTACATCAAGGTCTGCATATGTATCATCTTGTACCACCGTTTGGGAGAAAATATCTCCTCTAAATGGAGGTGGCTTGTTAGGCATTTTAAACCTGCCTCGGTTCACAGACCTGAAATGAAGCAGAACGTTTATTAAAGCTAGTAAAACTTTTAACACATTTGTTTTACGATGCTACACGTCTGCTGAAAATTATATACCTTACAGATTGCAGATATTTTGCATGCATTTGTGTATCATTATGAATTGTTTCATGCGCTACGAAACTTTCATCGTAACAATCTTGCGATAATCCGTCTCTTTCATCGTCGGAAATTGCATAGTTACTATCTTCTGATAACTGGGCTTCGTCTTCTATAAATTCGTTCCTTCTCTTCGTCTAAAAAAATATAATAATGTTGCTGGGAAAAATTAAGCGCAAATTCAGTTAGTAAAAATATCCGTCGTATCATTCCCGATATCGGAATGTTTTGTAGAATACACAGAAGACTATCTGAAACTGAGAGTTTTAGCATAGTGGACATCACGTGGTGAGATCACCAGAATTAGAGGAAGCTGTTTGAGGAACATCCAGAAAGAGGTACTAGGGAAATTGAGGTAATGTTTCCCATTTTCTTATTTGGAAAATACTTGATAATTTACTATACCCCAAAGGGTTCAAGCACTACTGCCACGTGATTTTCCATTGTGTTTAAATTTCTGCCGATGGTTTTTACAAAAACTTGCTGGAAATTCGTCATTTGATATCAAAATACTCTTTACTGACGAAGCTAGTTTTTCCCGCGATTTCATTCGAAATCAGGAGCAGTTTTCCGTGAATGTGTGGGCTGGAACAGTTGGAGATTTCCTCATCGTCATTTTCTTGAAAACAATTTGCCAATTTTGTTCGAGGATGTTGAAGAAATATGAAACATGCATGATTGTGGTCTTGCACATTTTAGCATTCAAGCTAGGGAATTTCTAGATGAAGCAATTACGAATCGTTGAACAGGACGTGGGGGAACTCAATCTTGACCTCCCAGGTCCCATGATTCAAACAGCTTAGACTATTTTTTGTGGTGGCACCCCAAGACTTTAGATTATACTACACCGTTTCAAACTGTAGAAGCAATATACTAAGTGACATATAAATCCGAACACCCAGTTCAAATGGTTTTATTTTAATAAAAGTTGGTGAATGTATTTATCTTACTGTAAATAACAAGTGAAAAAATTTTCAGCCTTATCAGTTGGACATTCCGGTTTATATACTGCTTTTTTTAATTCACTTATGCTCTAAAAATGAATATTTCAGCCGCAGTAAAGAATCAACGTTGGCGGATTTTGGTTCTTGACATCCTTTACGATCGGTTACGATGCCTAGAGTACGGAGACCTGTACGATTTCGTCAACTTAGTGAGTTTGATAGGGACCGTATAGTGGGACTTCGGGAAGCTGGACTTTCTTTTCGGGCAATTGCAGTTAGAGTGCAAAGAAGTGTAGACACTGTGGTTAGGTGTTGCCAGGCATGGCTTCGAGAAGGCCATACGCAAAGAGCAAGGGGCACTGGAAGCCGCCGTAGAACAACAGACCGTGAAGATCGCCACCTAAGATTATTGGCCTTAAGGGACCGTTTCTCCACTACCAGGTCCATTGCAAATGAATGGTTTGCAGAACACGGAAGACCTATTGGCATGCGAAGTGTTTACTGACGAATGAGAAGTTTTGGCTTGTTTTCATACCGGCCACACTGGGTCCTCCCTTTAACTCGAGAACACCGACGTAATCGCCTTGAGTGGTGCAGACAACGGTCACTCTGGGATCAGGAATGGAACAGTATTGTCTTGAGTGTGACGAGTCTCGATTTTGTTTAGGCATGCACGATGGTCGTGCCAGGGTTAGAAGGCGACGTGGTGAAAGGAGGAACCCACAGTTTTTTGTTGAAAGACATGTTCATCACACTGTTGGAGTTATGGTTTGAGGTGCTATAGCTTATGGTTCCAGGTCACCTTTAATCTTCATCAGAGGTAACATGAACGCGCAGCGTTATATCCACGAAGTTCTAGAACCCCATCTTTTACCCTATCTTGACACCCTGGCAGATCCAACTTTCCAACAAGATAATGCCCGACCACATGTTGCAAGAGTCACAATAGACTTCTTTCAACATAATGATGTCACATTGTTACCATGGCCACCAGGATCTCCCGACTTATCCCCAATTGAGCACGTGTGGGATATGATGGGTAGGAGATTGCTCAATTTGCAACGTCCTCCTCAGACTCTAGAAGCACTTCGAGAGGAGTTGGTGGTTGCCTGGAATGAGATACCACAGGAGGACATTGACCACCTGATCAGAAGCATGCCTAGGCGCGTTGGAGAATGCGTAGCACATCAGGGTGCATCCACACATTATTAAAGGTCAAAGGGCTTTAAAGCAGTGCAATCATTTTGAAATTTTTATCATTTACTTATTATGCTTCATTAAGTACTTATACAAAATTTTATTAAAATAAAACCATTTAAACTGGGTGTTCGGATTTATATGTCGCTTAGTATAATTCAGAAAATTTTACCGGGAGGGAGGAGGTCATTTTCAACAATTCTTGTGATAATTATATTAAATAGTCATCCATATAAATTGTCAAAACTTGTTTTTTCTTAATTCATGCATTGCAAAATCGCTAAAATCTCATGTGGTTTGTAGGTAAGCTGTGTTTTTATTTCTTATTCAAGTCACCTGATCAAAATGGTTTTTATTTTTTACGCGAAAACGGTGCATTGGACGAAAAAAAGTCAAAAGGTCAAATTTGTTGCAAAATGAATGAGAATTTACAAAGTGACTTTTATTTTCTAAAAAACAATGGCGTGCCATTTTTTTTTTAAATCTCTGATATACATCCCGTACGGACGCCACTGGTAAAAATATTAAAAAATATTCTACATCAAAACATACTTATTGCTGCTTAGTAGATGCACGTCAAATTTAATGAACATATCTAGAATAGTATTAAAGTTATGACAATTTTAACACCTTGTAGCTCAAAAGTTAAGGGATTTAGGATATATGTTCATATAAACTTTTCTTCCTAAAATGAGCTAAGCAATCATATCCTGTATGTTTATCCATCAATTAAATCCTTACCTTTTTCCGAACCGGCGGTTTTGACACATCTTTCCTCATTTTCTTGCCAACGTTCATCTTCGGTGACACTTCCTTTCTTTTCTCACTACGTCCTTTCGCCCTGATCCACCCTGTATCCGGAGGTTTAGTCTCGAACTCTTCATCGCTATCCACCAATTGTGCCAACATACTATGCGACAGATTCCTTATAGACTCGTCCAAATTCGGCTCTAACTGATCGCTATCGCTCAAGTGCAGATCCAACGAGGTTGTACAAGCGCTTTTAGGAGAGATTCTGCTATTATGAACCGATGACTCTCTTGAAACCTTTTTAAGATCGCTCCGCTTCAATTCAAACACTTCAAAATCATCTTGACTGTCAATCGCATACAAATTCGCTTTGGATTTGACATTTTTATTTGAAACGTATTTTTTGACTAGATCCGGTGATGTCGCAAATCGATCTCTATTAGGAGAATTGACATTTACTAAACTCAAAATATGTGACGTGTTTTTACCCTCTATATTTTCTTGTATCTTCTCTGTGTTTATATTTTCTTTTTGAGAAGACTCATCGACACTCTTTGCGCCTCCAGGTTTGTTTATCAAAGATAGCAATTGAGTAACGGTAGCTTGTGAAGTGTCATATTGAGTGACATTTTTCGATCTCCTATCGTTAGTTAAGATAAAGTCACTTGTATCAAAAATGTCGGATACATCCAAAACGTCTAAAGTATCATTGTTTGTATTGGTCGAAACAGTATCCTTTTCTACCGCTTTTGGTTTCACCCATTCAAAATCATCAAGTTCTTTACACGCATCAACTTTTATACTAGTTTCAACTCCTTTTTTATTGTCTTTTGATTTAGAGGTGATCATCTTCTCCTTGTTTTCGAACGATTTAATATTTGAGTCGTCTAATTTTTGAATATCGGTTGCCCTTTTCACTAAATCTGTAGTGGGTTCGATTTCTTCTTCATCGTCACTGATAGTTATTGGTTCCTCTTTGGCCGTCTCAAACTTTGAAGATATGAGATCTTCTTTTTCTTCAACTGGTGATTCAGAACTGGGATGGGTCACTTTCTTCTTCGGTCTATCGCCAGCCTTCGACCTAGAGCTGTTGTTCTTCATCACTTCTGTCATTGATTTTTCTTTACCATGTTTCAAGGCTTCATTATTTATATTATCATCTACTTGAGTTCTTGGTTGAACTTGTGGATTAATATTGCAAGTTTTTTCGTCATTATCGAACCTTTTACTAACTGAGTTCTTCTTGTCCTTCACAGAAGATTTCAACCATTCAAACTCCGAATCATCTAGAAGATCCGCAAACTTATCTAACGAATCCAACTTCGACTCGTCTCTTCCAACTTGCGTACTAGTAACTGCAGTCTTCTTCGGCGAAGCTTTGAAACCCAAGTACGATAGATCGCAAAAACTACTAAGTTCAATGTCATCTGCAATATTCGTTGCGGGGTCACAGTTTTTCTGAAACGGTGTGCTAGAAGTCGCCATGTTTTTGTCTTCAGAAAGGAATAGCTTCCTCTGGGTCTGTTCTTTCTTTCGGAGAGTTAAATTTCGATTAAAAGTGCACAGTATAGGAGAGCCTGAATCATTATTACTAACAGGAGGTTTCATAGGAGGAGGAGTACTAACATCAAAAATTTCAGGTGAATACAACAAAGTCTCTTGTGAATCACTGATGTTAGAATTTCCGAAAAGATCGGTCAATTTCTCGATTTTGAAGAAACTTAAAACAGATTCTCGAGTTTCTGGCACAGACAAGTTTGTTTTTTGAGATTGTTCAACTTCGACGATGGTGTTGCTGAATTTATTCAACAATGCGTCCAAAGTGTTCGGTGCTTGAAACCCAAAGGACTTATCCACCAATTCTCCTAAGATGCTGCTATCAATCCCATTAGCATCCAGGATTTCGTCTTCAGTCTTGAGTTGCGGTGTTTCGTCAAGGGCAAAGTTCATAGTTTCGTTAAATGTGAAATCGGGTTCAGCTTTATCCATGTTCTTTCCATAAGTTTTGAGATCCTCCAGAGTAAGCGAGGTAAATACTGAATCATCTAATTCAATCCAGTTTAAGGCTTCTGTGGTATCGGTTTTGGATGGATTTGTGTACAGCTCCACGCAGTTATTGGTAGGACATAGTTTGCATTGTTGGTCGTACTCTAAAGATTGAATTGTCAGGAAGTTTAGTAGTTCATTGAATAATTCTCTTGAGCCAAACGTGGTTTTTTCTTCAGGAGTAGGTGATGACGCTTTTTGTAATACTGAAAAATGAAAGAGAATAATAAAAAGCTGAAGACAAATGACTTTAAACTATGGGGTTGTCCGCAGGAAAGTAAACGCATATTAAAACAAGAAAGATTGATATTAAAATCAAGTTGGGTACTTTATTTTGAAGGTTCATTTATACCATTTATGTATGAAAAATAATATCGCTCAAATGTTCACCACGACTGGATTTACAGACGTCCACGCGATGGTCGAAATTTTCAATGACATTTTGCAACATGGTCGGTTCTAATGCAATGATGTTGTTTTCGAGTTCTCGGAGGGTGGCTGGTTTGTTGACGTAGACTTTGCTTTTCAAATATCCCCATAAAAAGAAGTCCAAGGGAGTCAAATCGCACGATCTTGGTGGCCATGGCACATTTCCTCTGCGCGAAATCACGCGATCACCGAAGAAGGACTGCAATCGATGGACATTGACGTTGGTTGTGTGGCATGTTGCACCGTCTTGTTGGAAATAAACATCATCCATATCCATTCCTTCAAGTTGCGGCAAAAAATAATCCTCTATTATCACGTGGTATCGCTCAGAATTGACGGTAACGGCGTCCCCGGCCGCATTTTCGAAAAAGTGAGGTCCGATGATGCCTTTTGACCACACAGTCACTTTTTGAGGATGCATCGGCTGCTCTTGATACTCACGGGGATTTTCGTTCGCCCAAATGCGGCAGTTTTGCTTGTTTACCGTCCCATTCAAACAGAAATGCGCTTCGTCGCTGAACATGATTTTTGATGAAAAATTGGCATCAATTTGGCGGTGTTCAAGGAAAACGTTCGGCGCGAAAAATGGTCGGCCCGACGCAGCTCTTGCGTCAATTGGACCTTGTAGGCGTGTACATTCAAATCCTTGTGGAGAATGCGGAGCAAACTGGTTCTCGAAATGCCCAATTCTTGGGATCGACGCGTTGTTGATTGTTTCGGATCGTCTCTCACACTCTCCTTCACAACAGCAATATTTTCCGGTGTGCGAACGCTCCTTGGCCGGCCAGAGCCTGGCAGATTTGCAACAGAACCTGTTGCCTCGAATTTACGCACCAGACGACCGATGGTCGTTTCGTTTGGGCGGTTGTTGCGACCGAAATGTTCACGAAGCGCGCGAAACGTGTTTTTTATTTTTGCACCATTTGAATAACTTTAATGCGGTCTTCAATCGAATACGACTCCATAGCGATCAATGGTAAACATTCAACTAACAAAGTGACATGTCGGTGACAGAAAACAAAGATGGCGTCTATGTCAAATTAACGTTTACTTTCCTGCGTCCCTATTGGACAACCCTTTATATTACCCTGTGTGGAAGGAAGAACAAAATCGTTACAGCTATCGCTTTTGAAAAACATGTTTCTGATATCAGTTTGCTTCAAATTTTTCTGCGACTGTGAGTTTCCTGCAATGATAAACCAATATTTATTTAAAATACATTCCAATTGTTTACAAACTATACCTATTTGAGACATAGGAATGTTAAACTTCTTTGAATCAGCCAACTGAAGTAAATTCACCAACAATTCAGTTTCTTTGGAATGCTTCACTATATGAGAATCTTGGAAACTCCTTTGTTTTTGGATTTGCTTACAAACTAAAGACATTTCGGGACCCTTTGAAATACCTGCAAACATTACAGTTTCAGAACAGAACTTTAAAAATTATTTAGGTTTTCACCGTTATCCAGTAAAAATTCTGACTTTGATATCCGTTCTTCTATCTCGATAATCTGTAGACTTGGAGAGTATGATGGCTCGGATCCACCAGAAGAGATTTTACGGAACATATCCTACAAAAAAATATTTGAATCCACTGCTTCAACTTGCGTTCTTCAACTTACCTTCAACGTGACATTCTTCTTTGGTAAAGGCTCTTTCGTCACAGTAATGAATATTTTTTCACATTTCGGCGTTAGATCTTCAGGTATAAGCCGGGGACTTGTCGAACTAAGCCCTCTGGCCAATTCTCTAGAGCCCATAACGTGAGATGTGACGTTGTTTTTGTGTATTAAGCAATCCTTTAAAGTTTGCTGCTCCTTGCCTTCTGTTACGAGTACAATAATGCTACCTAAGTTGAAAAATAACCCTATTTAAACAATGCACTTGGTTTTATATACTAAGTGACATATAAATCCGAACACCCAGTTTAAATGGTTTTATTTTAATAAAAGTTGATGAATGTATTTATCGGGTTTTTATACTGCTTTTTTTTAATTCACTAACGCTCTAAAAATGAATATTTCAGCCGCAGTAAAGAATCAACGTTGGCGGATTTTGGTTCTTGAAATCCTTTACGATCGGTTACGATGCCTAGAGTACGGAGACCTGTACGATTTCGTCAACTTAGTGAGTTTGATAGGGGCCGTATAGTGGGACTTCGGGAAGCTGGACTTTCTTTTCGGGCAATTGCAGTTAGAGTGCAAAGAAGTGTAGACACTGTGGTTTGGTGTTGTCAGGCATGGCTTCGAGAAGGCCGTACGCAAAGAACAAGGGGCACTGGACGCCGCCGTAGAACAACAGACCGTGAAGATCGCCGCCTAAGATTATTGGCCTTAAGGGACCGTTTCTCCACTACCAGGTCCATTGCAAATGAATGGTTTGCAGAACACGGAAGACCTATTGGCATGCGAAGTGTTTACCGACGAATGAGAAGTTTTGGCTTGTTTTCATACCGGCCACACTGGGTCCTCCCTTTAACTCGAGAACACCGACGTAATCGCCTTGAGTGGTGCAGACAACGGTCACTCTGGGATCAGAAATGGAACAGTATTAGTGACGAGTCGCGATTTTGTTTAGGCATGCACGATGGTCGTGCCAGGGTTAGAAGGCGACGTGGTGAAAGGAGGAATCCACAGTTTTTTGTTGAAAGACATGTTCATCACACTGTTGGAGTTATGGTTTGGGGTGCTATAGCTTATGGTTCCAGGTCACCTTTAATCTTCATCAGAGGTAACATGAACGCGCAGCGTTATATCCACGAAGTTCTAGAACCCCATCTTTTACCCTATCTTGACACCGTGGCAGATCCAACTTTCCAACAAGATAATGCCCGACCACATGTTGCAAGAGTCACAATAGACTTCTTTCAACATAATGATGTCACATTGTTACCATGGCCACCAAGATCTCCCGACTTATCCCCAATTGAGCACGTGTGGGATATGATGGGTAGGAGATTGCTCAATTTGCAACGTCCTCCTCAGACTCTAGAAGCACTTCGAGAGGAGTTGGTGGTTGCCTGGAATGAGATACCACAGGAGGACATTGACCACCTGATCAGAAGCATGCCTAGGCGCGTTGGAGAATGCGTAGCACATCAGGGTGCGTCCACACATTATTAAAGGTCAAAGGGCTTTAAAGCAGTGCAATCATTCAGAAATTTTTATCATTTACTTATTATGCTTCATTAAGTACTTATACAAAATTTCATTAAAATAAAACCATTTAAACTGGGTGTTCGGATTTATATGTCACTTAGTATATGAATGATATAGCCACACCTTCCTTTTTTCTTCCAGTTCTGCCCATTCTCTGTACCATACGAATTGGAGATTTGTTTGAAATATCAAAACATATAATAAGGTCGACCTCTCCAACATCTAAGCCTTCTTCACCGATACTGGTCGAAAGTAATGTATTGCAATGTCCTTCCCTAAACGCTTTCACAACCTTGAATAAGACCGTGTAACTAGTTCTTATAATAAAGGAAATCTCATGCAATTTGTCTATACTTACGCTAGTTTGTATTCTTTGCGTTATCCCAGACTTCTGACCTATGAAAATTCTAGGTCTGATGATCGGTCCAGACTGTCTCAGAAGTGCATATGCTTCCATAACAGATTCGCGATATTCGAAAAATACTATGACCCTACTGGAAGATGATTCTCCAAAATGAGTCAACAAGATATCTCGCAATTTGTAGAATTTCGGATGGCCGAATTTCACATCTTTAGATATCTGCAATAAAATGAACGCGTCAGTTCGAAAAGTCAAAATTTTAATTTTTAAACTGTACCTCGATGGATTCTCCATCGGGCAAGTCCTCAACAACAGGTGGCGGGCCTAAGTATTCTTTCACATGTTGCATCAGCTGTATGAGCCTCATGTTGTGCCTCAAGGTGGGTTTATCAATGTGTTCTATAAAATAATATCATTTATTTTTTTATAATGGAAACCGAAGAAAAGATTACCATCAAAGAATGAGGTGAAGCTTCTTAGTCCGTGTCTCACTAGCAGCTCCCAGGCATGGTATAATGTCATGCATATATTGAAACACTTCATTATTTCCCCATAGTTTGCATTTCTAGAAAAAAGTAATAAAAACCACGGAGATAAAACAACATTTTTATGATACATAAAACAATAAGCCATCATATGATTCTTAAAAAACCTGGACACCTCCTTTAAACGGATAGTTTCTCATGGTCCCGACTGACTCTAATATAAGTTGCATTGTATTAAGCCTCTCTTGGACTTTTTTCATTAAAAACACAATGTTTGCTGTCCATCCAAAGATTTCATTGTACTATATTTTGTATCTGTACTTACCCACTACTTCTATTTTGTTGATATTGTTTCATAGTCATGAAAATTTTTCCTTTGGTTAAGCTACCACAACTCCCTTGGAAAACCTTGTATTTCATTAAAGTTCTGGTATTTATCTCTAAGATCTACAAAAGCCACGATAAATAACTCACTGAACTTTGAATACTTCTAAGTTACATACCTTCAAATATTCATTTACAACTTCTTGTAATTTATCACCAAGTGGAACCACTACTGTTGTTAGATTCCTTTTGAACACATATTTATTGACGTCTAAGCTTTCTTCAGTTCTGAACTCTAAATGAGATATCATCAGGTTTTGAACAACCTAGGAAAATCATATTTACTTTCATTCAAATTCAGGTTCAGCACAAGTTAGACGCTATCAAAATAAGGCAGTGCCATAGACCTTATATCCTGAATACATGATAGTTGCTATGCTTTTGTTCTTTGTGACAGAGACCAAGCTGATTAGATGCCAAAAAAACATGACACAAAAAAAATCTTAAACAAACTGGACAGACAAAAGCAGCTAGTTTATGTTAGGTCCTCTGAGTAAAAAGTTGCAAACATGTATACTAAGTGACATATAAATCCGTACACCCAGTTTAAAGGGTTTTATTTTAATAAAATTTTGTATAAGTACTTAATGAAGCATAATAAGTAAATGATAAAAATTTCAAAATGATTGCACTGCTTTAAAGCCCTTTGACCTTTAATAATGTGTGGATGCACCCTGATGTGCTACGCATTCTCCAACGCGCCTAGGCATGCTTCTGATCAGGTGGTCAATGTCCTCCTGTGGTATCTCATTCCAGGCAACCACCAACTCCTCTCGAAGTGCTTCTAGAGTCTGAGGAGGACGTTGCAAATTGAGCAATCTCCTACCCATCATATCCCACACGTGCTCAATTGGGGATAAGTCGGAAGATCTTGGTGGCCCTGGTAACAATGTGACATCATTATGTTGAAAGAAGTCTATTGTGACTCTTGCAACATGTGGTCGAGCATTATCTTGTTGGATCTGCCAGGGTGTCAAGATAGGGTAAAAGATGCGGTTCTAGAACTTCGTGGATATAACGCTGCGCGTTCAGGTTACCTCTGATGAAGATTAAAGGTGACCTGGAACCATAAGCTATAGCACCTCAAACCATAACTCCAACAGTGTGATGAACATGTCTTTCAACAAAAAACTGTGGATTCCTCCTTTCACCACGTCGCCTTCTAACCCTGGCACGACCATCGTGCATGCCTAAACAAAATCGAGACTCGTCACTAAAGACAATACTGTTCCATTCCTGATCCCAGAGTGACTGTTGTCTGCACCACTCAAGGCGATTACGTCGGTGTTCTCGAGTTAAAGGGAGGACCCAGTGTGGCCGGTATGAAAACAAGCCAAAACTTCTCATTCGTCGGTAAACAATTCGCATACCAATAGGTCTTCCGTGTTCTGCAAACCATTCATTTGCAATGGAGCTGGTAATAGAGAAATGGTCCCTTAAGGCCAATAATCTTAGGCGGCGATCTTCACGGTCTGTTGTTCTACGGCGGCGTCGAGTGCCCCTTGCTCTTTGCGTACGGCCTTCTCGAAGCCATGCCTGACAACACCTAACCACAGTGTCTACACTTCTTTACACTCTAATTGCAATTGCCGGAAAAGAAAGTCCAGCTTCCCGAAGTCCCACTATACGGCCCCTATCAAACTCACTAAGTTGACGAAATCGTACAGGTCTCCGTACTCTAGGCATCGTAACCGATCGTAAAGGATGTCAAGTACCAAAATCCGCAAACGTTGATTCTTTACTGCGGCTGAAATATTCATTTTTAGAGCGTTAGTGAATTAAAAAAAAGCAGTATAAAAACTGGAATGTCCAACTGATAAGGCTGAAAATTTTTTCACTTGTTATTTACAGTAAGATAAATACATTTACCAACTTTTATTAAAATAAAACCATTTAAACTGGGTGTTCGGATTCATATGTCACTTAGTATATAATTTTCCACTCTGGAATTATTGACTTGATTCTTAATTACATTTCTAAATCTGAGTTACCTCTAGGACATCTTCTACATGACTTCCTGGAGTAGCACTCAAAGCCAGTACTCGAAAGTACTTGTTTGTCCCACACATTTTTCTGATAACTTCACAATACGCATGGTTTCCCCTAGCTTTGTGAGCCTCATCAAAAACAAGACATTTAATTGAAGAGCTAAGCGTTACAATTTTATCCAAATCATTCTGCAAGATTTGGGGTGTGATGAAAAATACTCTTTTCTCATTCCATAGGTTTTCTCTCGAAGCTGACATATTGGATCCTCGAAGAAAAATACAATTATACTTTATGTTTTAATAACACACTCGAGTTAAAAAAATCTGTTTTAAAACAATATAGGATGTTTTAGTTGCTTCCATGATAACTTTAAGACATAAGATATCTAAAAATAGAATAGAGATGCTAGTACAGAGGAACCTTTTCCAAATGAACGCAAAAAGGTAATATCCGATGAAAAGTTGACCAATATCGTTTTTACAAAAAATTAATTACCTTTCACCCTTTTTTTTTAATATTAAAAGATACTTTTGTGCACCAACGTATTTTCTGTAATGTTAGCCCAAATTTCAAAAAAACTGGTAAATAGTTTTCATCGAACCTTGACCACAGGTAGGGAGAGAATTTTCAGCAATATTATTCTTTGATACTAACTCACCTATTAGTTCTGCTGTATTTTCTTTTGGAATACCCATGATATCGTAGCAGGCATCCATCTGCTGCTTCACTAAAGGTCTTGTCGGCGCCATAAATACAATTTTTCCTGTTGGATACCACCTGTAGAAATTAAACATCACAACTGCTGCTATGAATGTTTTTCCTAGCCCTGTTGGCAGGCTTACCTAGAGCAACATGTTAATGTTAAATAGTACTTTATAAACATCTGGTCGAATACTTGCCAATGTGTTCTTGAACAGTGAATTTTGAACTATATTAAACTGATATTCTCTAACCGGGTAGTTCGTTGGGTAGATCCATGTTTGGCCTGCCAGCATATCAAACCCTTTTGTTTCAACATTTTGGCAAAGAGATCTATAAATTTATTGAAGTTATAACTTAAAACTCGTGAATAATTATAGTATAATGTCTTACGCTGTTTGATCAAGATCAACGTCCATTATTTCGACAAATTTATAAATAATAAGTCATGTTTTTTTCAGGGAATCATAATTTTTACTGGAAACATTTTCTTATTTATTCAAAACCACCTCCTTGTTTATATTAGATTTGACGACAAGGTTTGGTTAGTTTAAAATTCAAATTCGCATAACTGAAATTTTATGTCAAATTAGTTTGACAACTGTCATTTCTGTGTTTGTTAAGGGTATAGATAGAAGAACAAAATACGCCACTATTACTAGCTTATACTTCTCTCGTAGCTATTCTGGGAGTTTCTCTTCTTTAAGGTTTCTGCTCTATGATAAGCTGTCACGGTGACGTTTTCGGGTGATGTGGATGTTGCTTGCTGGCTCAAATCTTTCAAATGGATCTAAATTAAAAAGTACATAGTTCAGTGGACGTGGAAGCATTAACAATCGTGAGGAGAGCTTAAAAGCCCTTCTACACAAGATGTCGACGTACGAAGAATACATTCAGCAAAACGAAGATCGAGACGGTATCCGATTCACCTGGAACGTATGGCCTTCCAGCAGGATAGAAGCGACACGGCTGGTGGTACCCTTAGCGCACCTTTACCAACCGATTAAGGACCGTCCAGACTTGCCTCCTATTCAGTACGATCCGGTATTGTGCACTAGGAACAATTGTAGAGCTATCCTCAACCCTTACTGTCAAGTGGACTATAGAGCCAAATTATGGGTCTGCAACTTCTGCTTTCAACGAAACCCTTTCCCTCCGCAATATGCTGCAATCTCGGAGCAACACCAACCCGCAGAACTGATGCCCATGTATTCAACGATCGAATACACAATAATGAGAGCTCAATGTTTGCCCCCCATTTTCTTGTACGTAGTGGATACTTGTATGGACGAGGAGGAATTAGGGGCCCTGAAAGACTCGCTGCAGATGTCTTTGAGTTTACTGCCTCAGAACGCTTTGATTGGTTTGATAACTTTTGGCAAAATGGTTCAGGTTCATGAGTTGGGCACCGAAGGATGTAGCAAGTCGTACGTATTTAGGGGTACAAAGGATCTAACAGCAAAGCAAATTCAAGAAATGCTGGGTATCGGAAAGGTTCCGGTGGCACAGCCTCAGCAACAGCAGATGGGCAGACCAGGGCAACCACAGGTAAGAGATGAAAATTAATGTCCTTTAGCATTTTATATTTATTCACTGCTTTAACTTTAAATATTAATGTATACTTGGTTTAATATTTTCATTAAGAATTGATAATGCTAGAATTTGGTATGCTTTGTTTTTCAGACTTTGAATGTACTGTATTTGGGTTTTCAGCTTCAGCTAAGAAAAATAGCTTATTTTGTTTCTATATTCATTATGTTACAAGACATAGATAGTAGTAGTAGAAAGATTTATGTAGCATGATTGGCTATATAAATGGAATAATTAGAAACAACTTAGAATTAGTAAATTGAAGCCATATAATAATAATAATAATAATATTTATTTACTCAATGTACAAAGATAACAAACAATATGAGTAAATAAATATAAAATCAAAACAGGCCCAATAGAAGGCATCGCCTGTACATGGACCAATAATTTAAGTTGAAACTGTAGAATGCAAATGACAAAAAAGGACAAAAATTAGCTACAGTAGATTATGTTTTTAGTTGATGTTCGTATTTATGAGTTTATGAATTTCAGTCCTAGATATAGAATGTAGCCACTTTTTTAAATTTCTTTTGAAACAATTTCCGAAACGTAAATCTTTTAAGTCTTTAGGTATAATTTCATAAAATTTAGGCGCTAAATAGAGATATGATCGCTGCATTATAGATTTATGCGGTTGAGGAACTACTGTGCCACGAATTTTGTACCTGGTATAATGATTATGTTTAATTTTTTGGTCGGTGTTTACAAATTTATGGTAGTGAGTGATACTGTGTAAGAAATAAAGCTGTCTTATATCATACATTCGAACATCTGTGTATAATTTTTCAGTGGGATAAAGTTTCGGTTTTTTAAATATCATTTTTAGAATACTTTTTTGAAAAACATCTAAATTATAGATATGTGAGGAACATGCAGCTCCCCATGCTAATATACCATATGTGAGATGAGGCTCAATCAGTGCATGGTATAATGTTCGAAGATATTTTTCTGTCAATATATTCCCAAGGTATTTAATTTTGTAGGATACAAATCTAACTTTCTTTAAAATATAATTGACATGGATGTCCCATCGTAAGTGAGGATCCAAGACCACTCCAAGGTATTTTATGTTGGGCACTCTATTAATTTGCATTTTTTGATCATTAATGTTGAAGGAGAAATTTGTGTAATTTGGCAGATGTCTAGCATAAGATCCAAATGGTAAAAAATGTGTTTTAGAGTAGTTAATGCTTAATTTTCTACTGTTAAACCACCGAATAATTTTGATAAAATCATTTTCAATTACATTTTTCAGATCAGACCAGTCAGTGCCTTCATATAATATTGCAGTATCATCTGCAAAACTAGTTATTTTGCCAACACAATTAATTTGGAAAATATCATTTAAATATATATTGAATAACAGCGGACCTAAGACAGTTTCTGTGGGACACCACACTTAATATACATTTCTTTACTAAATGATCCTGATATCTGCACAGATTGTGGGCGATTTGACAAATAATTTTCGATCAGTGAGTACGCGTTTCCTCTGAAACCAATTCTCTCCAATGCTTCTAATAATAATTTGTGATTAACTGTATCGAAAGCTTTCTTTAAATCAATAAAAATGCAGATTTATAATAATAATATATGATTTAACTAGTGATTCTTTAATTTTACTTTGAGTTTTGTCAAATTATTCTGATTTTTTATAGAATACACATTTGTAGCAAATATACTTTTTGGGCATTAAAATGGATGTCATTTTTAAAAATGTTGGGCTTCATAAAAAGAAATACATCTGAATTTACTAACATTGGAGCTATAGTAACTCTCTATACTTCACTGGTGCGATCTCATCTAGAAAATTGCAGCAGCGTGTGGTCTCCATATTATGTAACTTATCAGGACATGCTTGACGGGGTTCAGAGAAAATTTCTACGATATATAGCTTACAAAAACACATTTCTATTGAGAATTTAGACTATAATGCTCTTGAAAAGGAGTTAAGGATTGGATCCCTAAGAGCCAGGAGAGATTCAGCAGATATTGTTTTTGCTTATAAATTAATTCATGGTGTTTACCACTGCCCAGACCTGCTTCTAAAGCTAAATTTTTATGTTTCTCCTAGGCATTTAAGAGAACGCAGATCCTTTGAACCTTGTCGGCATAGAACTTTGTATGGCTCGAATAGTAGCATGGATAGGATAATGAGAAATTGTAATGACTGTGATATAGACCTTTTTAATACTTCACTATGCTCTCTCAAAAAGTTCCTTAAAGATAGAAATCTTAGCTAAAGTTTTAAAATGTCTCAATTGCTGGTGATGTTTGCTGTGTTGTTTAGTTGTTCAGTTTTTTTTTAGTTTTTTTTTTTTTTTTTTAGTATTTGTTTGTAACTATTTTTATGCACGTTTTAATATTTTAATATTTTAATTTAGTAAATAGTCAAACTTTATGTTCATATGTTAGATTCTTTATTTATGATGTGTGTGAATTTTATTAGGTTAAGATTGTACTTTTACAACCTGTAACCGAATGGGTTTATCCCGTAAATTTGTAAATAAATAAATAAATAAATAAATTTCTGGTATTATGTAAATTTTGGTCACATTTGATGATGTTTTTAGTTAGATATGGTGGAAATACGAGCCCCTTCCCACTTCAGTTGACCCACTTCAAGATTTTTACCAAAATATGCCTTTATAAACTAAACATGACGAAAATATTTACTTCTATAACAATTTATTTTCTCAAAAACATTTTATATACACTCTAGTCTTAAAAATACATATTTGAAATCACTTAGACCTATAACTAATAGAACATCTAAACAAATAAATAATGTGCAAATAAATGCGAAGTTAACAAAGCAACAATTGAAAGATTTTTTATTACGGCTGAAATTCTTTGGGGCATAGTGTTAACCAAGTTTTGGCAAAAATTTGATGTAAAACAATCCCATATTTCTTGAAGCTTTTGTCTCAGTTCAGTGATTGTACAAGCAGAATGTTCTTGTACAACCTTTTTCATCTCGTGCCACAAAGTTTCAATAGGTGATAGATCTGGACTGCTAGAAACCCATTTCAAAAGTGGTACATTACTTTCTTCCATCCATTTTATAGCCTTTTTTGAGATATGGCATGCTGCACCATCTTGCTGAAAGACAAAATATTGGCAGCATGTCCAACATTCTTCCATCACTGGTAAAAGCGATTCTTCTAAAATTGACAAATATTTGTTTGTATCCACATTTCCATCAATAAAATGTAGTTTTCCTACTCCTTTTGATGACATACTGTCCCAGACCATAATGGATGCTGGAAATGTCACTTTTCTCTTCAGACAGTCAACGTGGAATGCTTAATTTTTTTTGCGAATAACTCTACTGCTACTGTCACCAACACAAACTTTGAATCGGGCCTCATCACTCCATTATATTGCACACCATTGTTGAGATGTCCATTGTCTATGTTCTTTAGCCCATCTAAGCCAATTCTTCTTTTGCAGTGGACTTAATAGTGGCTTTTGTTTGGCCTATAAACAAGTTGTGCAACTTTAGGGTTTTTACTTCACTTTTTTTTTATAAGAAAACTTACCTTGCAAGTGCTAAATCTCTCTCTATGAGTTGTGAACCTCGAAATTCTCCTTCCAGCAGCATCACTACACAGAGCACTTAATTGTAAATAATTGGCACGCTTGTTTTTCACGATTATTCTTCTTAATGCTCTTTGGTCGGCATTTGTGATATTACTTTTTTTCACATATCATGACTTAATATTAACTGAACCAGTTACGTTATATCTTCTAACAATATTTCTTACACTGTACCGCGATAAGTCTAACAAAGTTGCAGTTTCTGAGTTTGATTTCCCAGAATTAAAAAATTTAATTATCAGTAACCGAATTTTCTCACTAATAACCTTTCCTCTACCCATTTTGAAAACCTTAACTACCTAAAACTATTTTAAGCGTATTCTGACAGCTGTGATTAACAAAAACAATTGTTATGGCTTTTATTTTTCACAGCCACCTATGCGTTATAGACTTATTTTACATTGAAATGAAAATAGGTTGATATGTTGTAATTGCAACATGTGTTATTTTTATGCTGCAAATTTGATTAGGGAGTGATAAAGTTGGTGTTTTCTACTATATATTATATAAATATTCATTGACAATATTTTAAACCTATAACACCCTGCTACATTTTTATTATTTGTGTTTGATAAGAAAAAAACTAAGATTTCAATAGTTGGGCCAACTGAAGTGGGAAGGGGCTCGTACATTATTTTTTACTTTGTAAATTGATATCATTGCAAGATATTTGTTAAAAATTTTCACATTAAGCCTTTCTAATTGGAGTATTGAACAACCTCTTCATAAATATACCACTTTACTACTAATCTTGTTTATAATTTTATCATATAGAATACTTGACAGGGCCAAATGGAGGATTATACATTTTGTTAATTTTCAAACATATTGTACCTAAGTCTGAATGGTTATATTAATTTCCTCATATGTTCCAGTCAAAGCAAGATATTTTACACCACTTGGCTGCTTTGCTTCCACAATTCGTCGATTTGCTTAAGATTGAAATACCAAATATTCACCCTTATCCACATCCTTGCTGCCATAACAAACATTTTATGATTCCAGGCCGCGCCTCTACCTCCAGCCCACAGATTTCTGCAGCCAGTCTCAAAATGCGACACGAACCTAACCGATCTCATAGGCGAATTGCAACGCGACCCTTGGCCTGTACCTCAAGGCAAACGTCCCTTAAGATCGACCGGCGCAGCCCTAGCGGTTGCTGTAGGCCTGCTAGAATGCACTTACGCGAACACTGGCGCTAGGGTCATGCTCTTCGTCGGTGGTCCTTGCTCCCAAGGTCCTGGTCAAGTCGTCAACGATGACCTGAAGCAGCCCATAAGGTCGCATCATGATATTCAGAAGGATAACGCCAAGTATATGAAGAAAGCGATAAAGCATTACGATAACTTGGCTATGAGGACCGCTACAAACGGGCATTGTATCGACATATATTCCTGCGCTTTGGATCAAACCGGTCTGATGGAGATGAAGCAATGTTGCAATTCCACCGGCGGGCATATGGTTATGGGAGACTCGTTCAACTCGTCACTGTTCAAACAGACATTCCAAAGAGTATTCGCCAAAGATCAGAAGGGCGAACTGCGAATGGCATTCAACGCCACGCTGGAAGTAAAATGCTCGAGAGAACTTAAGGTGCAAGGCGGCATAGGCCCGTGCGTCTCGCTTAACGTCAAGAGTCCCTTAGTATCAGACACGGAGATCGGAATGGGCAATACAATACAGTGGAAGATGTGCACCTTGATGCCGAGCACCACTATGGCGCTGTTCTTTGAAGTGGTCAATCAGCATTCAGCGCCGATACCTCAAGGAGGAAGGGGGTACATACAGTTTATAACGCAGTATCAGCATACTGGTGGACAGAAGAGGATTCGCGTGACAACGGTCGCTAGGAATTGGGCCGATGCTACTACAAACATGCATCATATCAGTGCCGGTAAGTTGGAAAATGGATTTGTCATAAAATTACAAGAAAATAACATTTCAGATATTTTAATCTCCTCAAATGATTGTGTCCTTGATCATCACCTTCGCCACTACGATCAAGGACAAGCTAATACAGCAGACGCTCGATAATGTAAACTAATTTAATCCAAGTGTGGTTCACATTATCGAAATGTTTACATTAGCGAACGTGATTTATATAATATTTGATTTATTAAAAGAAACGTTTAATACATACTATTTATAACAAAATATTCTAACAGCGATAAGTATTTTTTTAATTAGAAGAAAAATAATTAACAATTTTTGTCTGCGTAAATTTGCGCTTAGCATCGTCTTCCAGTGCCTGCGCCCGTAATTTACGAAGAACTAAAATATCCGTGTATGAAACTTCTTTTCTTTCAGCCCAATCTAAAGCTTGGTTAAAAACTTGTATAGCTTGCGCGTCAGTCACTACACTTCTGACTTCAATGGGATCGTTCTCATCATCCTCACTGTCCATATCCTCCTCCTTATCAGCATCGTTCGTCTGCTTATCTTCGTTCCATAAATTAATATCAGCAGGAGTACAAACAATGTTGGGATTCACTGTTTTCAATAAATCAACACCATCCAATGACACACTAATAACATTATCATTATTGGATCGCAAACGTTCTCTAATTACGCTTAAGGGGACATCGTCTTCTTCATCATCTTCATTATTGGTACAAAAGAGATAGTTCCAACATTTTTGAATAGTTTGCTGGTTAAGTTCTTTCCAGGCCATATGTACATCTAAAACAGCTTCTCGTAATGTTACTTTTTTTAAAGCCTCAGATATGTTTTCAGGATTCTTTGATAAGACAGACGAAAGTAGAAACTTCCTATAGTATAGTTTGGTGAGTCTTATTATATTCTGGTCCATCGGTTGAATTAACGGTGTTACGTTGGGCGGCATGTACATGACGAAAATTGACCCATCCCTGCTCCTCAGTTGTTGCTCAGGAGGATGACTTGGTGCATTATCCAATAGTAACAACGCTTTTATTGGAAGCTTCTGTTGTTTTAGGAAACCATTTACCTACAAATTGAAAACACATCTTCAAATTATGAATAGAGCATTTGTGATAATTGATTGTCATACCTGAGGGACAAAGCACCTGTGGAACCATTTCAGGAATATACTGCTAGTCATCCAAGCGGTTTTTGAACAGTCATAATCAACAGGGATATTAACATTTTTAAATGAGCGCGGATTTTTTGCTTTCCCAATTACCAGTGGCTTTATTTTGTGTGAACCATTAGCATTAGTGCAGGCTAGAAACGTTATTCGTTGTTTCTCCGGCTTTCTTCCCGGGGCAGATTTTTCAAATGATGCAGCATAGGTTTTCTCTGGTAACATTTTCCAATAAAGGCCACTTTCATCTGCGTTGTAAATTTGTTCCATTCTTAAATCTAGCTCGGTAATTGTTTTCATCAATTTCTCTTTGAATGGTTGCACTAATTGTGGTTGTGCTGATAATTTTTCACCAGATATAGACAACAGTCGGATTCCATATCTTGTTTTGAATCGTGTAGCCAGCCATCACTAGCTACGAAATTTACAGTTTCTTTCAGTTTTTCATTTAACAGTCTCGCTCTCTGTTTAAGTACTTCGCTGGGACATGATTTTCCCGTTGTTTTAAAAACCACTTATACAGGGAATTTTCCATTTTAGGTGCCTTCGCATTTTTTAAAGTTTTTCTTTTTCCCGGACCTCAAAATTGTAAAATTTGAGTTTTCATACGCTTAATTTTACAGATTGTTGCTTTCGATACTCCATATTTTTTTGCTAACTGTGTCACTCCCGCACCTAGTGCAACTTCGTCTATGATTTTCACTTTCTCACTCAACTTTAAACACTTTCTTTTATAGGATGTGGATGCCATAGTCGTAAAATATATTAACGCGTGCAATGTATTCACTTAAGTTCAAAAATGAAATACATACGTACGTATAAACGTATCCTAAACGATCATACGACTGATCGAGTTTGTCGTATTTTATCGCAGAGGTGAATCCCCTACAGTCTACATCATAAATCGGGGACTCCCCGACGCCCGACATAAATCATCGAGTCTTCAGCATTTTACCGTCGCCGCTGTTTCCGTGCGCCGAGAGTTGTTTACGTTATCGAGCGTACACATTGTTTACGATATCGCGCGTTCCGTTTGATCCTATAGAACGAAGTTTGTGTTTACATTAGCGCAAGTTTTCATTATCCCGTGTTTACGTTATCGAGCGTCTGCTGTATGTTCAAACTGAACTCCCCCTTTTTTACACTGGAATTGGAAAGAGGAAAAAATGTACGTCATGTGCTTCAAGGTCAAGACAAAAATTTTCAACAGCACAGTTGTGATGGTCGCCCTAAGGTGACCTTGGCCATGACCTTCAAGGTCAAGCCAAAATTTTTAAATCCCTCATTTTTATCATGGAGTTGGAAATGAAAGTCAAGGTCATGTCCGTAATTGTTATGTTTTTGTAAGGTAACCTCTTGATTTTTATGTCAAAATTGCAGAGAGCTAGAACACGTTTATGTATAAATTCACAATTTCTCACAACTTTTTTGAAAATCCTACTTTTCTCACTCTGCTTTGGCCCCTGAGGCATTCAAACATGCAAAACTGTCGCGAACCCCCAGCGCATCGTAAAAATTCCTGACATAGATTTCGAGTTGGGGATTTCAAATTGTCTCTTTTCAGGATTCGACCAAGAAGCAGCCGCGGTGATCATGGCTCGAATGGCAGTGTACAGAGCTGAAAGCGACGACAGTCCAGACGTTCTCAGATGGGTGGACCGAATGCTGATTCGTCTCTGTCAAAAGTTCGGCGAATACAACAAGGACGATCCAAACTCATTTAGACTTAACGAAAACTTCAGTTTGTATCCTCAGTTCATGTATCATCTAAGACGTTCGCAATTTTTGCAAGTGTTCAACAATTCTCCAGATGAAACATCGTTCTATAGGCATATGTTGATGAGAGAGGATTTGACTCAGAGTTTGATCATGATCCAACCGATTCTTTATAGTTATAGTTTCAATGGACCTCCGGAGCCGGTACTGCTCGATACTAGTTCTATCCAGCCAGATAGGATCTTACTGATGGATACTTTCTTCCAAATTTTGATTTTCCATGGAGAAACGATAGCGCAATGGAGGAAAATGCGATATCAAGAGATGCCGGAGTACGAAAATTTCAGGCAACTGTTGCAGGCACCCGTAGACGATGCCCAAGAAATCTTGCAAACGCGATTCCCAATGCCTAGGTACATAGATACTGAACAAGGCGGGTCCCAAGCTAGGTTTTTGCTTTCAAAAGTCAACCCGAGTCAGACTTACAACAACATTTATTCTCATGCTGGTGATTCAGGTGCACCTGTACTCACTGACGATGTTTCACTGCAAGTGTTTATGGATCATTTGAAAAAATTGGCAGTATCCTCCACAGCTTAGTTTTAATTATTTAATGTAAGATTATATTCTGATTTTAGTTACAATTGTAAAATTAATTATGTATGTTATTTTTTTAATATATATCTATTTATCTGAAGGTGTTTTGTTTTTGAGAGATGACAGACCTAAAAGATTGTTGTTTATCACCAAGACTGTTTAGAGTTAAATTGTTATGGTTAAATTCACAATATATGAAAGCATGTGGATATGTTGAATGATTCAAATGCCATTTCAAAGGCATATAAATGACGTTTTGAAAATATTGTGGATGTATATACAGGGTGTCCCAGAAGTCGACGTCAAGCCGAAACCGGGTGATAGGCAAAGTCATAACAGCTATCAGAAAAATATTTAAAAAAATTTTATGTATATGTTTTGAAAATTATAGGTCTTTGAAAAAAATATAGAAATTTCACACCCTACGGCAGTCTGTCAACTCCTGTTACTACAAATATTAACTTTTTTTGGATTTTATTTTTACAATGTAATGATGAATAATGCATCTTCAAACTGGTGTCTCAACATTACCGCCAACTTTTCTCGTTCAGGAAAAATTGCCACTTATTTCCCAACCAAATATTCCAACGTAAAACTTTGCTCAACTTTAACTGGCTGTACTGGAAAAAAATGTACTACGAGAGTTTGGCAAGTAACCTTAAAAGTTGGCGCATTTAATAAGGATTCCAAAATGGTATAACACTTAGAAGATTACTCGTTAACTTATGCACAATTTTTATTTGAAGAAAAACTGGTGAAAATTTTTCAAAATTTCCCAATTAAACAGCGATTATGAAAACGCACAAGTACCCTTAAGGATAACTGTTTACACAACAGTGGGCGTCAAAATGCTGCTGATGATGATTTTACCTTACAGCAAATGCTCAAAATGTTTTCTTTCAGCCGCAATACACGCTCGACATCTTAAAAAAGATCGGGTTATTAAACGACCGAATCCACGGTTATTAACAAACTCAGCTGCTTCCAATAGTCTTTGCCGTAGCTCAGCTACGTTTTGAATCGGCTTGAAATACACTTTTTCTTTTACAGTTACCCAGTAAAAAAATCTAACGGATTCAAATCTGGTGACCGGGCTGGCCACGGTATTGCACCAGACCGCCTTATCCATCTGCCTGGAAAGTTTTGATCGAGATACTCTCTCACTGAGAGTGCATAGTGCGCTGGGCAGCCATCATGCTGAAACCACATGTCCCTATAAATACTCAGTGGCACGTCCTCCAATAAATTTTCTAAATGATTTTGCAAAAAACCTAAATAAACCTCAGCAGTCAAAGTCTCTGGGAACTCAAACGGACCGATTATTTTACCATTTAAAATTCCTGTCCAATGGTTTATCTAGAAGCGATATTGAGATTTATCTTCTCTCATCAAATGTGGGTTTGCTACGTGCCACTCGTGTAAGTTATGCAGGCTCATGTACCCATCTTTCTTAAATGTGGTCTCATCTGACCATAAAATTTTTTCAAAGAACCGTGGATCTTTCCTGTGTCTTTCTAACATTGTGTAACAAAAAGCAACTCGGGGCTCATAATACCGGGGCAGAAGAGCTTGAACACGCTGTACGTGATATGGATGCATTATTCATCATTATATTGTAAAAATAAAAACCAAAAAAAGTTAATATTTGTAGTAACAGGAGTTGACAGACTGCAGTAGGGTATGAAATTTCTATATCTTTTTCAAAGACCTATAATTTTCAAAACACATACATAAAATTTTTTTAAATATTTTTCTGATAGCTGTTATGACTTTGCCTATCACCCGGTTTCGGCTTGACGTCGACTTCTGGGACACCCTGTATACTAAGTGACATATAAATCCGAACACCCAGTTTAAATGGTTTTATTTTAATAAAAGTTGGTGAATGTATTTATCTTACTGTAAATAACAAGTGAAAAAATTTTCAGCCTTATCAGTTGGACATTCCGGTTTTTATACTGCTTTTTTTTTAATTCACTAACGCTCTAAAAATGAATATTTCAGCCGCAGTAAAGAATCAACGTTGGCGGATTTTGGTTCTTGACATCCTTTACGATCGGTTACGATGCCTAGAGTACGGAGACCTGTACGATTTCGTCAACTTAGTGAGTTTGATAGGGGCCGTATAGTGGGACTTCGGGAAGCTGGACTTTCTTTTCGGGCAATTGCAGTTAGAGTGCAAAGAAGTGTAGACACTGTGGTTAGGTGTTGTCAGGCATGGCTTCGAGAAGGCCGTACGCAAAGAGCAAGGGGCACTGGACGCCGCCGTAGAACAACAGACCGTGAAGATCGCCGCCTAAGATTATTGGCCTTAAGGGACCGTTTCTCCACTACCAGGTCCATTGCAAATGAATGGTTTGCAGAACACGGAAAACCTATTGGCATGCGAAGTGTTTACCGACGAATGAGAAGTTTTGGCTTGTTTTCATACCGGCCACACTGGGTCCTCCCTTTAACTCGAGAACACCGACGTAATCGCCTTGAGTGGTGCAGACAACGGTCACTCTGGGATCAGGAATGGAACAGTATTGTCTTTAGTGACGAGTCTCGATTTTGTTTAGGCATGCACGATGGTCGTGCCAGGGTTAGAAGGCGACGTGGTGAAAGGAGGAATCCACAGTTTTTTGTTGAAAGACATGTTCATCACACTGTTGGAGTTATGGTTTGGGGTGCTATAGCTTATGGTTCCAGGTCACCTTTAATCTTCATCAGAGGTAACATGAACGCGCAGCGTTATATCCACGAAGTTCTAGAACCCCATCTTGACACCCTGGCAGATCCAACTTTCCAACAAGATAATGCCCGACCACATGTTGCAAGAGTCACAATAGACTTCTTTCAACATAGTGATGTCACATTGTTACCATGGCCACCAAGATCTCCCGACTTATCCCCAATTGAGCACGTGTGGGATATGATGGGTAGGAGATTGCTCAATTTGCAACGTCCTCCTCAGACTCTAGAAGCACTTCGAGAGGAGTTGGTGGTTGCCTGGAATGAGATATCATAGGAGGACATTGACCACCTGATCAGAAGCATGCCTAGGCGCGTTGGAGAATGCGTAGCACATCAGGGTGCATCGACACATTATTAAAGGTCAAAGGGCTTTAAAGCAGTGCAATCATTTTGGAATTTTTATCATTTACTTATTATGCTTCATTAAGTACTTATACAAAATTTTATTAAAATAAAACCATTTAAACTGGGTGTTCGGATTTGTATGTCACTTCGTATATTTGGCCGATAAATTCAAAATATGAGCTAAACAACCAAATTGAACTATGATGAATTGTTTTTCTAATGCGGAACAAAACTTACTATAATGTGAAACTGGCTTTCGGTGATTTTATTACAAGTGCTGTATTTTTAGGGTACTTTGCAGTATATGATTCTGCTCTTACTAGGGTAGTGTCTACCAAGAATGACAATATTTATTTACCAGACGCTCATTATGAATAATTTTGATGGTCAACGTTGTAGATATGGGTGATATAATTCATGAGGTCCAATAATGAAATACGGTTTATATACTAGAGCTATATTTTCCATAGACTTCTCCGCAATTTAATACTTAAATACATAGTTACAAAATGTGGTAGTCTTAAAGGTACAAATTATAATAAGTTATAAATACAGTGCTCTTTACTTAAGTAATCACAAGTCTTAAAAATAAAGATGAATCCTCAACCCCACAGGTCCTCGGATCTGCCAAACTTGTAGATTATGGACGACACAAAAATCAAGGTATTTTGTAGGAAAAGTGAAACCCCTGCTCTGTGGTGACCTAAAAAAAAAAAAGATTCATTTAAAAACTTTTTTGCAGTAAAATCACATTTTAGATTATCCAAATGTAAAGATGTTTTTGAATCAATTTGATTTTGTCTTTCCTTATGCTTTATTGTTAAGTTACAACGTGAGGCGTAGGCAAAATTAAATGACGGTATATGTGATGTTCGTAAGTACAAACCTTCCTCCATAAAATTCGCAAACAGAATCCAGCATGAAGCAATGACTGAGGCAAATCCCATGACAAATCCTAAAAAGAGCCAAATCCTTGTTCCTCTTGATCCCATACAACCTCCTTCATAAATATCACCCCTCATCTGCAACACAATTTAATGCTATAAAAATTGAAATGCAATAAGTAGAGTGCTGAATAGTTTAGAAGGCAAGATACAACTGGAGCTTTTAAGGTGACCTTATAGAAAGGTATTGTGCTGACACATGTACAGGACTTAGGCCCATATCGTCAGTCGTCCCTACAATTGTAGGGCGCGTTTATGGCCTCCTTGATTGTCATACCCCTTTCTCTCCTTCAAAAATTTCTAGATTACACTTGTCCCGTGTCAGCGTCAGCGCTCTCCTATTGTGAAGATGTTTTCTTTTTAAATTGTAGGAAATTTCAGGCTGATAAAACATGAACTCAAGCACAATTTGATGCAAATAGATGTTTGTGACATAACCTCAAGATAGAGCGCTGACATGGAGAAGTAGGAAACTATGACAATCAAGGAGGCCATGAAGGCGCCCTATAACTGTAGGGACGACTGACGATACGGGCCTTAGTATCAAAATATGTTATTTAAATTTTTGTACTCTGGTGTTGCTTAATACAGAAGCTGAGTGCAGTCTATGGTTAGATTTCATTGCTATTGGGCATGTTATGATTGTCACCTCATACAAGTATATTTTGTTAATAGACACCAGTCTTTGTATAAAACCTACCTGAGCATTCGATACAGAGTTGACCATTATCAAAGACAATGTTCCTACAACTCCACACATGTGGTATCCTGCCTTTATGTAAGGAGTCGTGCTTCCTGCATCGATGATCGCCCACCAGCCAGAGAAAAACTGAAAAAGTCTCGTGAAAAGATGGAAAAACGCTTAGGATGTTAGCGCCTTACCAAAAGTCCAGCTAGCATCGAAACGTATGCATTTTTCTTGTTACCTGTTTCGAACCAGATGCACGGTGGAAGACTCATGTTTTCGAAACAACTACTCAAACCCATCCTAAATTGCGGAAAAAGGAAAATATGTGGAAATTTGTTTATTTTTTGTGTGATTACTCAGATGTTAGCACGGAACATCACTGTCATATGATATCATCATAGACCACATATGCTCTAGAAGTACATCCCTCATGTATACCAGAAAGTGTGCCTACCCGTCATTTTCATCCCTGTAGATGAGTTCTATTGAAGATTTGTTATAGATTAGTTTGTTCCGCTCTGATAAGTATCAAACTCGTGTTTTTTCTACAATAATGACCTTTTTACAAGTATATTGTCGTGATAAAAATGACGGATTTGATTGTCTTCTATGGTGTGGCATGAGTTCATCTAGCTGCACCCTTAGCTTACTCTAGAACATGGCCGCCTTTATAGTTCTTGATGTTCAGCTTTGTTCAATCTGTTTTGTAGATTGGTCTATGTCTTTCGCTGCTGAAATATATTTTCTGTAAATTTGGAAGTTTCGCGACTTGGCTTAGCAGATTTTCAGATGCGAGAAAATATCAACCTCATAAAAGCATTAGCATTCATCTTGCCGTAGTTTTATAATAAAAACAAAAATTATACTGATAAAGGATATATTTGAGATTTCTTTGTATTATATATAAGAATCATTTAAAATATAATAAGGAATCTGTTTTTCTGGTGATGCAACCAAGTACTGATATGACAGGATAGGATTGATTGTTAGAAAGAACATCACTGTCATATGACATGATCATAGAACACGTAAGCTGTAGAAGTACATCCCTAAGGTTTACCAGAAAGTGTACCTACCCGCCATGTTCACTAAGGTAGATGAGTTCCATTGAAGCTTTTTTATAGATTAGTTTGTGCTTCTCTGATAAGTATCAAACCCGTAATTTTTGTACAATAGTGACCTTTTTACAAGTACATTGTCATGAAATTACGGATTTGGATATTGCTTTCTATGGTGTGGTACGAGTACATCTAGCTGTACCCTTAATTTACCCTAGAACATGGCCGTCTTATTTTGTTCTTGACGTACAACGTTGTTCAATCTGTTTTGTAGTTTCGTCTATGTCTTTCGCTGCTGAAATATATTTTCTGTGAATTTGAATGTTTCGCGGCTTTGCTTAGCAGATTTTCAGATGCGAGAACATATCAACCTCATAAAAGCATTAGCATTCATCTTGCCGTAGTTTTATAATAAAAACAAAAATTATACTGATAAAGAATATATTTGAGATTTCTTTGTATAATATATAAGAATCATTTAAAATATAAAAAGGAATCTGTTTTTCTGGTGATGCAACCAAGTACTGATATGACAGGATAGGACTGTTAGAAAGAACATCACTGTCATATGAGATGAGTTCCATTGAAGCATTTTTATAGATTAGTTTGTGCTTCTCTGATAAGTATCAAACCCGTGGTTTTTGTACAATAGTGACCTTTTTACAAGTACATTGTCATGATGAAAATGACGGATTTGGATATTGCCTTCTATGGTGTGGTACGAGTACATCTAGCTGAACCCTTAATTTACCCTAGAACATGGCCGTCTCATTTTGTTCTTGACGTATAACATTGTTCAATGTGTTTTGTAGTTTCGTCTATGTCTTTCGCTGCTGAAATACATTTTCTGTAAATTTGAATGTTTCGCGGCCTTGCTTAGCAGATTTTCAGATGCGAGAAAATATCAACCTCATAAAAGCATTAGCATTCATCTTGCCGTAGTTTTATAATAAAAACAAAAATTATACTGATAAAGGATATATTTGGGATTTCTTTGTATAATATATAAGAATCATTTAAAATATAATAAGGAATCTGTTTTTCTGGTGATGCAACCAAGTACTGATATAACAGGATAGGATTGTTAGAAAGAACATCACTGTCATATGACATGATCATAGAACACGTAAGCTGTAGAAGTACATCTTTAAGTTTTACCAGAAAGTGTACCTACCCGCCATGTTCACTAATGTAGATGAGTTCCATTGAAACTTTTTTATAGATTAGTTTGTGCTTCTCTGATAAGTATCAAGTACAATAGTGACCTTTTTACAAGTACATTGTCATGATGAAAATTACGGATATGGATATTGCCTTCTATGGTGTGGTACGAGTACATCTAGCTGTACCCTTATTTTACCCTAGAACATGGCCGTCTTATTTTGTTTTTGACGTACAACGTTGTTCAATCTGTTTTGTAGTTTCGTCTATGCCTTTCGCTGCTGAAATATATTTTCTGTAAATTTGAATGTTCGCGGCTTTGCTTAGCAGGTTTTCAGATGCGAGAAAATATCAACTTCAAAAAAGCAGTCGTCTTGCCATAGTTTATAGTAAAACAAAAATTATACTGAATAAAGGATATATTTGAGATTTCTTTGTATAAAATATAAGAATCATTTAAAATATAATAAAAAATCTGTATTTCTGGTGATGCAATCAAGTACTGACATAACAGGGTTAGGAACAAATAACATGTCAACATGCAACCAGTTAAAATTTTTTATGTGTAAAAATTCGATAATAAAAAGTTTATCACACAACAGATTGGGTCATGTTGGAATGTCAAAATTTCCTAACTTAACAGGAATGATATTTTACGAAAAATAGCAAGTTATATAATTGAATATATAAAATTACGAGTTTCTTACAAATACACGCATGAGCAAAAATTAATGCCAAGCAGGTAGTTAAATTACATACCGAGCTTTTACAACAATTAACAATGAGCCCAATTGCAGATTTCCATTTCACTCCAACATCACAGTTCATTTTGAAAGTAATAAATAATTATACAGTTTAAAAAATGTTTATATTCGTAGTCCCAAAAGCTACAAAGAATTTAAAAATGCGATTCTGCAAGATGTGAACATAGTATTTTGATATTAAGATTTTTGGTCGGTACACTCCTAGGCCCATAACCTACATCATAGATATTTTGAGTGTTTCTTGCCTTTTGGAAAATCACTTTTTTCGAAGGAACAGTATCCAAAAATTGATTCTCAATAATGATAATTGATAAGGATAACCCGAAGTAAAGTTGGTCGTTTTTATGCATATATTTTTTTATATAAAAAACTACCTCTAAAGGGATCACCTGTTAATATGCAGCTTACCGAACGTCTACTAATCGAAATCACCATAAAATATTGCAAGTCAGCAATGTATGTAAAACACTGTCTTTGCCAAAGTGAAAGAGAAACCTTGCACTAACTATATTTTGGCCTACACTGGAGCTAAAATTACATATCGGCATGATTTCATAAGTCAATATAAAATATGAATTATCACTCATCCTCGGTTCTCCTCTGAAGTTTCTCGGGATGAGAACATGCTAACCTAGAGAAGTCCCTAACTACGTCGTTGAATGTGTCGTCACCTGTGACTCCCATCTCGGAATCTTTCATTTCTTCGTTTAACCTGCCTAACCTCAACCTGAAACGCGTTAAAAGTAGTTTCAAAGGTGCGTGAAGGTATTTGTGATTCATATCGAGCGGCTAGGGGATATGGCACCTGCAACGCGGACACAAAAAATGTTCTCCTAACCGGACAAAAAAAAACACCTTGTCTTATTTAGAGTATCGCTATTGCAGTTTTCAATATGTTAGAAATGATAAACTCACAATGTGACAATATCGGCATGTTCCTTCTGCTCAGCCATCGATAGAGGCACCTTTCCTTCGTCGTCTTCGAGATGTTGGTCAGCGCGATGCTTCAAGAAGAGACACACCTGCGCCGTATGACCCTCCTGCGTGGCGAGATGCAAAGGCGTTTTGCCGTTCTGATCCTGGGCGTTGATTTTGGCACCGTTCAAGATTAAGTATGCGCACGGCATGACAGATCCCTGTAAAAAATAATGTCGTCAATACTTCTCACACAATTCCGGACGGATCGACTTTGTATACGCGTCTGAGTCAACTCTTGTACGCTCTGGTGTCTTGGTTGTCCCTGGCGTGTACTCTGTAATGACTGCTCTTTAAAAAACTCATTAAAGTATCCTGTCTGATACAATAAAAAAAAAAAATAGATACAAGAATAAAATAAAAGCAGCATACAAATTTAGTAATTCTGAAATGAAGGGAAAAGACGGATTTAATACGGACAAGGGACAGGAATGTCCTGACAATCTTAAATATACTAAGTGACATATAAATCCGAACACCCAGTTTACATGGTTTTATTTTAATAAAAGTTGGTGAATGTATTTATCTTACTGTAAATAACAAGTGAAAACTTTTTCAGCCTTATCAGTTGGACATTCCGGTTTTTATACTGCCTTTTTTTAATTCACTAACGCTCTAAAAATGAATATTTCAGCCGCAGTAAAGAATCAACGTTGGCGGATTTTGGTTCTTGACATCCTTTACGATTGGTTACGATGCCTAGAAAACGGAGACCTGTACGATTTCGTCAACTTAGTGAGTTTGATAGGGGCCGTATAGCGGGACTTCGGGAAGCTGGACTTTCTTTTCGGGCAATTGCAGTTAGAGTGCAAAGAAGTGCAGACACTGTGGTTAGGTGTTGTCAGGCATGGCTTCGAGAAGGCCGTACGCAAAGAGCAAGTGGCACTGGACGCCGCCGTAGAACAACAGACCGTGAAGATCGCCGCCTAAGATTATTGGCCTTAAGGGACCGTTTCTCCACGACCAGGTCCATTGCAAATGAATGGTTTGCAGAACACGAACGACCTATTGGCATGCGAAGTGTTTACCGACGAATGAGAAGTTTTGGCTTGTTTTCATACCGGCCACACTGGGTCCTCCCTTTAACTCGAGAACACCGACGTAATCGCCTTGAGTGGTGCAGACAACGGTCATCATCAGGAATGGAACAGTATTGTCTTTAGTGACGATTTTGTTTAGGCATGCACGATGGTCGTGCCAGGGTTAGAAGGCGACGTGGTGAAAGGAGGAATCCACAGTTTTTTGTTGAAAGACATGTTCATCACACTGTTGGAATTATGGTTTGGGGTGCTATAGCTTATGGTTCCAGGTCACCTTTAATCTTCATCAGAGGTAACATGAACGCGCAGCGTTATATCCACGAAGTTCTAGAACCCCATCTTTTACCCTATCTTGACACCCTGGCAGATCCAACTTTCCAACAAGATAATGCCCGACCACATGTTGCAAGAGTCACAATAGACTTCTTTCAACATAATGATGTCACATTGTTACCATGGCCACCAAGATCTCCCGACTTATCCCCAATTGAGCACGTGTGGGATATGATGGGTAGGAGATTGCTCAATTTGCAACGTCCTCCTCAGACTCTAGAAGCACTTCGAGAGGAGTTGGTGGTTGCCTGGAATGAGATACCACAGGAGGACATTGACCACCATGCCTAGGCGCGTTGGAGAATGCGTAGCACATCAGGGTACATCCACACATTATTAAAGGTCAAAGGGCTTTAAAGCAGTGCAATCATTTTGAAATTTTTATCATTTACTTATTATGCTTCATTAAGTACTTATACAAAATTTTATTAAAATAAAACCATTTAAAGTGGGTGTTCGGATTTATATGTCACTTAGTATATGTTGAAGATCCAGATTCAGGCCAAGAAATTGAAAATCCAGATGAAATACAAGAACTTTCCGAAAATTTTGATGTCAATGAGGTTCCAGTACAAACAGAAGCTATTCCAAATTGGGGTAAAAAGTAGCAAAGTAGCTCAAAAATGTTGTCGAAAATCAGGGAGATACAGAAACTTTGGAGCTTCTTTCTAAATTAGAAATATGATTTCAAGGCGGCATTTTAAAGAAAAAGAGGAGACAAACGACAATATATGAATTTTTGAATCCTTAAAATGACTTTTTATTTCATTGTTTTGTGTTACTACATTCTTTGTATGTGGGTATTTACCTCAGTAAATTTCGAAATTCATGTGCATGGATTTATCATCAATTTAACATTTTTATTATATCAATAAGTACCTAAACTAATATTTTAGAAGCCAAAATGTAGATAATATATTGACAATAAAAATACGATTAATTTTTTAGTGTAAAAGTCGTTCCCTTATCTCGTCCCTGGGTCCGAAATTAAAAATAGAAAAATATATACAATCAAATCTGTTCATATTCTTATAAATTGAATATTACTACAATATTTGGTAATAAGTGTGGATTGTATAGTCAAGCTTTCATTGCTAAAAAATAAATATGTATATAAAAAAATCTATTTAAACATCGTGTCCTTGAAATGAAATTATTCCCTTTTATCATTTACTTATTATGCTTCATTAAGTACTTATAGAAAATTTTATTAAAATAAAACCATTCAAACTGGGTGTTCGGATTTATATGTCACTTAGTATATGTTGAAGATCCAGATTCAGTCCAAGAAATTGAAAATCCAGATGAAATACAAGAACTTTCCGAAAATTTTGATGTCAATGAGGTTCCAGTACAAACAGAAGCTATTCCAAATTGGGGTAAAAAGTAGCAAAGTAGCTCAAAAATGTTGTCGAAAATCAGGGAGATACAGAAACTTTGGAGCTTCTTTCTAAATTAGAAATATGATTTCAAGGCGGCATTTTAAAGAAAAAGAGGACAATATATGAATTTTTGAATCCTTAAAGTGACTTTTTATTTCATTGTTTTGTGTTACTACATTCTTTGTATTTACCTCAGTAAATTTCGAAATTCATGTGCATGGATTTATCATCAATTTAACATTTTTATTATATCAATAAGTACCTAAACTAATATTTTAGAAGCCAAAATGTAGATAATATATTGACAAAAAAAAAATACGATTAATTTTTTAGTGTAAAAGTCGTTCCCTTATCTCGTCCCTGGGTCCGAAATTAAAAATAGAAAAATATATACAATCAAATCTGTTCATATTCTTATAAATTGAATTTACTACAATATTTGGTAATAAGTGTGGATTGTATAGTCAAGCTTTCATTGCTAAAAAATAAATATGTATATAAAAAAATCTATTCAAACATCATGTCCTTGAAATGAAATTATTCCCTTTTATCATTTACTTATTATGCTTCATTAAGTACTTATACAAAATTTTATTAAAATAAAACCATTCGGATTTATATGTCACTTAGTATAGTTTAGTTAAGTATTGGATTGTAATCTGGATAACTAGTTAGTGTATAAATAAATTTCTTCATTAAACAAAAACCCGATGAATATTGTGTGCCAAAACTTTAGGGCATATGTTATTCTTGAGTGAGTAAATATGACATACACAGGTAAGTAAAAATAAAACAAGATAAAAGATCGCGTATATAAGCTCAATATACTCACACTTAATACTGCTGCATGTATAGGACTCCTACCTCTATCCTCAGGATTTACCCAGTTTTTATCTGCTCCCAAGGCTAAAGCTTCACACATGACTGGCAAATTATGAGCTGCTGAGGCTTTATAAAGCAATAGGTCAGGTTGGAGCTTAGAGATATCCTCTTCTCCTAGAAAGGCAGCCAATGAAAATAGATTTTACCTTTCATATCAATTTGTTTTTTCTTTCTAGCACGAAAAAGTTACATCTCAATTTCGCTTGCTAACGCATAAATATATGCATAGCCTTCAATGTTCTGGTTGAACAAGTTAATCAATGTTTACACTCAAATCCAAACATTATCTTTGTTAGCAAAATCACAGCGTTTTTGTACTTTTATTAGTTTTTCTTACCGACTATTTCGTTTTCATCTTCGCCGCCCGTAGATTCTTGATCGCTGCTCAAATCGATAGAGCCGTCAATTGGCTGTTTCTCCAAATCGTTACCAAACAACAAAACGCCGTTTCTTTGCCTGAGACTGTTTCTTTTGGAGGACTCGCTGTTAGTATCGTCATCTTTGCCGCTGCTGCTACAACTTTCCGTACTTTCGGGAATATTTTCGATTTTGGGCAGATCTAGAACGAACGAAAAACAAATGCGTTTTTTGGTAAAACAGCGCAGGGTCTGTGTTGGAAAGGCTCTGCCCCAGTTCGTCCTAAAGAAGTTTATTTGGCAAAACCATTTGGAATCACGTAATCAAAGAAACAGTGCAAAACTGCTTCCGCAAAGCAGGATTCAAGCATGAAAATATGCAAAGTGAAGACCAGTTAAATGAGGTTGATACACCTGACCCAGAAGATGACTTACCAGTTAATGTATTCTTTATCTGAAGTCACTTGAAATAGCATAAAAACCTTTGGTCGGCGCGTCCTTTGTAATTTCATGACGTATCATAGGCGCGCGGTCATTTATTTAGAACTATAATAATAATGTTTTTATATCACAATAAATGGATTTTACTATCTTCTTATTTTTTTGATTTGGGATAAAAAATACTTATATTGGGAGTTTAATTTATGTTGACTGAAAGTTAAGAAATGGAAAAATTACAGAATTCCAACGTTTGACATAGGCAAATATTTACATAGCAGGTAGGTATATAAAAAGGTATATAAAGACTTACATTATAGGTATTTATATATCATCCTCGCCTTCGGAGCTGTCGCTAGAGTCATCTTGTAGAGGAATTACAACGGGATTTACAGGAGGCAAAACACAATATTCATTTTCTTTTTCAATAATATGCCTAGAATACTGCTTCCATAGGTCTGTGGCAGCAATATGAGATACTGCATTTCTTATTGTGGCCAATAGCGATTCACTTAATTGAGGGGTCTGATTATGTTTTCTTACTTTTTTTTTAAAGCAGCCCAGACCAACTCAATCGGGTTAAAAATGCAGTAATAGGGAGGTAGACGTAATACTTCATGGCCATTTTGCTGAAGCAGATTGTCAACAACATACTCTTTTTCAAATTTTTATCTTTTAATAAGATCCAATAATATGGCTTTGGTTGATTTTTGTGGTATTTCCATTCCCTTATCCTTCATAAAATCAATAATGTCTTGTTTTTTTGTGCCTGTATTCGGAATTTTGTTTTTCTGTCGGGAATGGTATGGCGCATTGTCCATAATAATCACTGAACTTGGGGAAATGTTTGGTATTAACTGCTGCTCTATCCACTTTTCAAATAAGTCGGAGGTCATGTCCTCATGATAGTCGGCACATGATACTTTGATATTTTTGGCAGATAACAGCAAGGCATTAGGTATAAATCCATTTTCACTGCCAGCATGGAGAATAATGATTCGTTTTCCACGGTTGCATGGTGCATTTAAAATGCACTTGTTGCTGACGTCAACCCAGCCGTACTGCACAACATCATGGGTATCATACCACGTTTCATCCAGGTAAATCAGATTTCTTTTCTGCTCTCTATAGATTTTAACTTTGTGCAAAAATTCTTGGCGCAATTCAACGATTCGAGACGACTCCATAATCACCATTCTTTTATCTAATTTTTTGTATTGAAAACCACACAGTTTTACAATACAGTGCAGTGAGTCTAAGCATTTGTAATTATAAAAATCTTCAGGATAATCTTTTAATTTATCCCGTATCATTTCCAACGTGGGCACCAAATTTTCTTTATAAAATCCGTATATTATACGACGAATATCTTCCTGAAAACTCACGTCTATTCTTTTTAATTTTTGCCCTATGCGCTTTCTGTGGAAGGAATGGTTGACTACATCTCCCCTTTTTATAACCCGATAAATGGTAGACCGACTGATTTTTGTCAGGATACAAATTCTGTTTAAAATTTGATTTTGCGAGGAATCTGGATTTTCGTTTTTCAGACAATCATACATATTTAGGATTACTCTTTGGGTCTGTTCCTCTAAATCTTTATGAAAGAATTCTGCCTGCACAGGTTCATCAACCATCTCCTCGTGGCTTGGAGCATTTTCCCAAGGTCTCCAAAGAGCCATATTTAGGACACACAAGAACAATCAACACAACAATTAAATCAACAAATAAACTGAGTATTCAAAAGTCAAAAACACACAAACTAATAAAATCTATGTAAAAACATGGACAGACTAAAGAAAACACGTTTATTCACCGCTACACGGCACTGGCTAAACTGTTTCAATTTTCATTAGCCACCTGCACTTGTTCGGAGCTCTGAAATACACGCTTTCTCATTGGCTATGTCCACGCATAGGCGTGCTTTACTCCACGTGGACCGGTGAAACTGCCTTTGATCTTATACGGGGGATATTTGCTGCGAAATTTGGCGATTTTTGCAGCAACAGAGCGTGTTAAATATATATGTATAAAACGCACCCGGTATTTCACAGTGTTTCAAGTGACTTCAGATAAAGTATACTTTCAGATATCCTCAAAAATAAGGATTTATTGAAATTGACTGATAATGAAAACCTTTATGATTTTTTGGACCTAGATGAAAGTTTGTATGTTGAAGATCCAGATTCAGGCCAAGAAATTGAAAATCCAGATAAAATACAAGAACCTTCCGAAAATTTTGATGTCAATGAGGTTCCAGTACAAACAGAAGCTATTCCAAATTGCGGTAAAAAGTAGCCAAGTAGCTCAAAAATGTTGTCGAAAATCAGGGAGATTCAGAAACTTTGGAGCTTCTTTCTAAATTAGAAATATGATTTTAAGGCGCCATTTTAAATAAAAAGAGGAGACAAACGACAATATATGAATTTTTGAATCCTTAAAGTGACTTTTTATTTCATTGTTTTGCGTTACTACATTCTTTGTATGTGGTTATTTACCTCAGTAAATTTCGAAATTCATGTGCATGGATTTATCATAAATTTAACATTTTTATTATATCAATAAGTATCTAAACTAATATTTTAGAAGCCAAAATGTAGATAAGATATTGACAAAAAAATACGATTAATTTTTTACCGTTCCCTTATCTCGTCCCTGGTTCCGAAATTAAAAATAGAAAAATATATACAATCAAATCTGTTCATATTCTTATAATTTGAATATTACTAAAATATTTGGTAATAAGTGTGGATTGCTAAAAAATAAATATGTATATAAAAATTCTATTTAAACATCATGTCCCTTGAAATGAAATTATTCCCTCGCCCATTATAAATATTCGATTTGTAGTCACATCATTTGATATTTTTGATCGGAGCTGTTATGTTTTTAAAAGTTGGCAATGCTGCTAATAATGTCTACATGGCGGAATTACGTAATAGTGAAAAGAGTTGCTGTAAAAAAGCATTGGAATTCAATAATTAGAACATTACATTTCTCTGTGTCATTATCTCACTGTTTATATTAAAAGGTAAGTCATCACACTGTTCGAATGTTTTGAAGATTTTTTCTTGTTTTGGGGAGTACAATGCATTCCCAAAATGCTAAATCAATTTGGGGTGATGTACTGTTGTCTTGTCTTTAGAAGCTTTGCGCGAAAAGGGAAGATTAAAGTATTTAAATAAGAAGAGTAAAGGTCAGCTGCAGTAAAGAATCAACGTTGGCGGATTTTGGTTCTTGACATCCTTTACGATCGGTTACGATGCCTAGAGTACTTAGACCTGTACGATTTCGTCAACTTAGTGAGTTTGATAGGGGCCGTATAGTGGGACTTCGGGAAGCTGGACTTTCTTTTCGGGCAATTGCAGTTAGAGTGCAAAGAAGTGTAGACACTGTGGTTAGGTGTTGTCAGGCATGGCTTCGAGAAGGCCGTACGCAAAGAGCAAGGAGCACTGGACGCCGCCGTAGAACAACAGACCGTGAAGATCGCCGCCTAAGATTATTGGCCTTAAGGGACCGTTTCTCCACTACCAGGTCCATTGCAAATGAATGGTTTGCAGAACACGGAAGACCTATTGGCATGCGAAGTGTTTACCGACGAATGAGAAGTTTTGGCTTGTTTTCATACCGGCCACACTGGGTCCTCCCTTTAACTCGAGAACACCGACGTAATCGCCTTGAGTGGTGCAGACAACGGTCACTCTGGGATCAGGAATGGAACAGTATTGTCTTTAGTGAGGAGTCTTGATTTTGTTTAGGCATGGTGAAAGGAGGAATCCACAGTTTTTTATTGAAAGACATGTTCATCACACTGTTGGAGTTATGGTTTGGGGTGCTATAGCTTATGGTTCCAGGTCACCTTTAATCTTCATCCGAGGTAACATGAACGCGCAGCGTTATATCCACGAAGTTCTAGAACCCCATCTTTTACCCTATCTTGACACCCTGGCAGATCCAACTTTCCAACAAGATAATGCCCGACCACATGTTGCAAGAGTCACAAAAGACTTCTTTCAACATAATGATGTCACATTGTTACCATGGCCACCAAGATCTCCCGACTTATCCCCAATTGAGCACGTGTGGGATATGATGGGTAGGAGATTGCTCAATTTGCAGCGTCCTCCTCAGACTCTAGAAGCACTTCGAGAAGAGTTGGTGGTTGCCTGGAATGAGATACCACAGGAGGACGTTGACCACCTGATCAGAAGCATGCCTAGGCGCGTTGGAGAATGCGTAGCACATCAGGGTGCATCCACACATTATTAAAGGTCAAAGGGCTTTAAAGCAGTGCAATCATTTTGAAATTTTTATCATTTACTTATTATGCTTCATTAAGTACTTATACAAAATTTTATTAAAATAAGACAATTTAAACTGGGTTTTCGGATTTATATGTCACTTAGTATACATGTTCCTGACGTTGCAAGAAACAGACTTATTTTCGGAGGACTGTCAACGGACCTCAAGAAGAACTATGAAGATCTTGGAAGTAAGCATGGAGAAAATAAAAATATTAAAAAATGTTGCAAATAGTGCGAAAATACAAATTGCTATATAGATCGAACATTTTGTCAAAAACGACAGGTACAAAAAGAACTCTACCGAAGTTAGCACCAACATGCTGAAAGTTAAGGGTGATGTTGTTAATTTCATAGAGAAGGATGAAAATACGAAGATATGCCCAGGGAAGAAGGGCTATCTAAGCTCTCTAAAGTATAAAACAAATCTCAATACATCTATTAATAAATTAACTTATGTTCCTCATTGAAATTCAGCATCAAATTGTAAAAATCATTCCCCCATCCTGTCAGTCATTCCCTCATTTCAAAGTTTTTTAAAATCATTTTTCTACATGTTATACACAAAAATATGGAGGACCTTCGTTTCCAATGAACATCATTAAAGTAAATAAATAAAATATTCATATTCCACTGAAATAAAATCATACAATATCAAATAATTTTACCTAATTTTGCAGTTTTCCGTTTATCACAGCTTCTGGGTCTCCGCCTCATTTTCCTCACACTCCATTTCCTAACCTCCATCAGGCTTGACCGTGAACACCTGTTTGGCGAGTCCGCCTTGTCTTTGAAATCGGGCAGACACTTGACGAAAAGACGGTCGACATACTTCGCTTTGATGAACGTCTCCCTTACGGCCCTAAAACGAGGTTTTCGACGTCATTTTTCACCGTTTAAATGCCTCTTTTAACAAACAACGTCGAACACTTGTCGCTGAATCACCAACAAAGAAACGTCGCTGATAACAAACTATAACGTATTGAATTCTCACCCTAAGCACTGTTCATGGGGTCTAGCAAAATCCGGCGGAATATTTGCTTCGTATATTTTATTGACGAGAGAGTTTCCTAGTTCGGCCATAACTTTGATTATTTCCGGCTCCCAGTCATCTAAAGTCAACGAGCGGACTTTGCTGTAATGCACTCCTAAACTTCTGTGGACTCCGGAACATTCTGAAATCATACTGAGTTACCGAGATAATAAGAAATCGGAAGTGGCTTTGTACAAGGTGTCCCATAAGTCGACCTCAATAGTTATCAGAAAAATATAAAAAAATCCGGAAAAATCGACACCCTGCAATGATAGGTATTTCATTACTACAAATTTAATTTTTTTCTTAAACGGAGTGATAGTCAGCAAAACAGACTTTTATTAATTCATGAATGTATTCATTAAATGCACAATAAATGTTCAAACCACTTTCATTCAGCAGCAATGCACGCTTCTTAAGATGTGTTGTGTTAACACATTTCTACTTTCGAGCACGGTTTCGATCTATTTCAATTAGGAATATAAATAGTCTTACGTACCAATACACAAGGTGATTCCCAAATTAATACTAGCCCACCTAGGATTGGGACTGCCGCAGTCGCAACAGAAATTATTGCCAGGAATTTTCAACAGCTGTTCCCACATTCTGCAAAATTAACAATTAAAACAAATGATTCGATACCTCACAAAATTCAAAATTTTAAGTGAAAATCAATATGGATTTACAGAAGGGAAGGCTACATCGGACGCAATAACTAAAATTGTAAATCAAATACATCAAAATATTGATAACAGAATCCCTTCTGCATTTTTGTTGATTTAAAGAAAGCTTTCGACACAGTTAATCACAAATTATTATTAGAAGCATTGGAGAGAATTGGTTTCAGAGGAAACGCGTACTCACTGATCGAAAGTTATTTGTCAAATCGCCCACAATCTGTGCAGATATCAGGATCATTTAGTAAAGAAATGTATATTAAGTGTGGTGTCCCACAAGGAACTGTCTTAGGTCCGCTGTTATTCAATATATATTTAAATGATATTTTCCAAATTAATTGTGTTGGCAAAATAACTAGTTTTGCAGATGATACTGCAATATTATATGAAGGCACTGACTGGTCTGATCTGAAAAATGTAATTAAAAATGATTTTATCAAAATTATTCGGTGGTTTAACAGTAGAAAATTAAGCATTAACTACTCTAAAACACATTTTTTACCATTTGGATCTTATGCTAGACATCTGCCAAATTACACAAATTTCTCCTTCAATATTAATGATCAAAAAATTCAAATTAATAGAGTGCCCAACATAAAATACCTTGGAGTGGTCTTGGATCCTCACTTACGATGGGACATCCATGTCAATTATATTTTAAAGAAAGTTAGATTTGTATCCTACAAAATTAAATACCTTGGGAATATATTGACAGAAAAATATCTTCGAACATTATACCATGCACTGATTGAGCCTCATCTCACATATGGTATATTAGCATGGGGAGCTGCATGTTCCTCACATATCTATAATTTAGATGTTTTTCAAAAAAGTATTCTAAAAATGATATTTAAAAAACCGAAACTTTATCCCACTGAAAAATTATACGCAGATGTTCGAATGTATGATATAAGACAGCTTTATTTCATACACAGTATCACTCACTACCATAAATTTGTAAACACCGACCAAAAAATTAAACATAATCATTATACCAGGTACAAAATTCGTGGCACAGTAGTTCCTCAACCGCATAAATCTATAATGCAGCGATCATATCTAAAGACTTACGTTTCGGAAATTGTTTCAAAAGAAATTTAAAAAAGTGGCTACATTCTATATCTAGGACTGAAATTCATAAACTCATAAATACGAACATCAACTAAATACATAATCTACTGTAACTAATTTTTGTCCTTTTTTGTCATTTGCATTCTACAGTTTCAACTTAAATTTATTGGTCCATGTACAGGCGATGCCTTCTATTGGGCCTGTTTTGATTTTATATTTATTTACTCATATTGTTTGTTATCTTTGTACATTGAGTGAATAAGTATTATTATTATTATTATTTTATCACTATTTACGTCAACGTCAAGTTTCTCGTATAGACGAAAATTCTTTGCTTTGTTCGTTGTCAGAGGATCTGTCTCGTACTGATGATTTCCAATAAGGATGAAACGCCACACGATTGTCTCAAAAATAAGGTACACACATTTTTTTCAGGCACAGGGAATTTTTTATTTGAAAAACGAATCCACCATTTGAAACGTATTTTTTTTCTTACACATTTTTTGGGAACCACATTTTTAAGACAGCCCTTGACAGACTAACTGCGAACTTACTTTATTTTTTTCATTTTACTTGTATCTTTAGACAGCGGCCCGTTTTGACTCCTCCGCGTTTCCTTATTCGAATGCCTGTGCAAATTGCCGACATTGTTTTTGTGATTATCCAAATCGCAACTTTGCACTCTCTGAATCGCGGCTCCGATACCTTTCTGTAGCGCTGTGATCCAGGCATCGTACATTTCTTTCGAGTCAGCCTGAAGCATGTGACTTCTGAAACATTAAAATTGCATTAAACGGATGGGAAGAATAACGTGTAAAAAATAATGCCGGAGAATCCCGTAAGAAAATGTCCCCCATGGAGCATCTAAAGGATTATAATAAAGCTATAATTTAGCGCGTCTTCGAACTCTAGACACGATAATGCAATGAAACAAATGGAACGAACACAGAAAAATCACCGAATATCAAGCAAGCATGTTCATATTGTTCAGATCCTGATATGAACACAAAAGCCTCAACAAAAAAAGTACGGCTAGAAATGCCTTCAACATTTCATCTGCGTATACTATACGAGTACTAGCAAATAAGTTTTTATCAAAATTCAATCAAGAATTTTGGATGTTGCTTTTATATGTGACTTAGTATATAATCATAATTTTGGAGAAAACAAATACAATAGCGTTTTTTATAGCATCTATCAACACATTAGAATAAACTGTTAACTCACTTCGCAGGCGACAGCACCTCGAAACAAAACCGTCTCTCTCCATCTGACACCGGCTTAACTGTACATAACCTCAAATCATCCTCCATAACAGTCTCTTGCTCTTCACCAGATCTTTTTCTGAAACAATTCCAAAGTTACGAAAAATTAGGTAGGACCGCCGCTCATCCTGTGAAACGTTTGCCACATGAAATATAATGCCTACCTATATACTAGCTTATTGTCATATAAGTAGAACCATCTTCTGTTCCACGTCTTGAAAGCATTCGAGGTTCTTTTGAACAAATATCCCTCCATAGTAGGAGAGTTCTTTTCGTTTTTCCTGGTGACTAGTTCTATATTCGATACGGACGCGTGAGTATTCTCGAGGTCCTTTTGCAGTTTGTACGTTTCATCTCTCATTGTAGCTATCTGAAAAAACCCGCCACATTTAAAAAACTAACCTGACCTAACGCTAAGCTATTTGGTAGTGTTAAATCGGTGCCTGTTCCCTTAAAATAATAATATTTAAATAGATTGTTATCTAGCAGACATCAACCCCACAGGGAAAATCGTCCCAGTTCTCATTAAAGACATAAAACCGACACCATTTAAATATCTTATCTGTGGTATTTATTTCTGTAAATAACAAGTGAAAAAATTTTCAGCCTTATCAGTTTACATTCCGGTTTTTATACTGCTTTTTTTTTAATTCACTAACGCTCTAAAAATGAATATTTCAGCCGCAGTAAAGAATCAACGTTGGCGGATTTTTGTTCTTGACATCCTTTACGATCGGTTACGATGCTAGAGTACGAGACCTGGTACGATTTCGTCAACTTAGTGAGTTTGATAGGGGCCGTATAGTGGGACTTCGGGAAGCTGGACTTTCTTTTCGGGCAATTGCAGTTAGAGTGCAAAGAAGTGTAGACACTGTGGTTAGGTGTTGTCAGGCATGGCTTCGAGAAGGCCGTACGCAAAGAGCAAGGGGCACTGGACGCCACCGTAGAACAACAGACCGTGAAGATAGCCGCCTAAGATTATTGGCCTTAAGGGACCGTTTCTCCACTACCAGGCCCATTGCAAATGAATGGTTTGCAGAACACGGAAGACCTATTGGCATGCGAAGTGTTTACCGACGAATGAGAAGTTTTGGCTTGTTTTCATACCGGCCACACTGGGTCCTCCCTTTAACTCGAGAACACCGACGTAATCGCCTTGAGTGGTGCAGACAACGGTCACTCTGGGATCAGGAATGGAACAGTATTGTCTTTAGTGACGAGTCTCGATTTTGTTTAGGCATGCACGATGGTCGTGCCAGGGTTAGAAGGCGACGTGGTGAAAGGAGGAATCCACAGTTTTTTGTTGAAAGACATGTTCATCACACTGTTGGAGTTATGGTTTGGGGTGCTATAGCTTATGGTTCCAGGTCACCTTTAATCTTAACATGAACGCGCAACGTTATATCCACGAAGTTCTAGAACCCCATCTTTTACCCTATCTTGACACCCTGGCAGATCCAACTTTCCAACAAGATAATGCCCGACCACATGTTGCAAGCGTCACAATAGACTTCTTTCAACATAATGATGTCACATTGTTACCATGGCCACCAAGATCTCCCGACTTATCCCCAATTGAGCACGTGTGGGATATGATGGGTAGGAGATTGCTCAATTTGCAACGTCCTCCTCAGACTCTAGAAGCACTTCGAGAGGAGTTGGTGGTTGCCTGGAATGAGATACCACAGGAGGACATTGACCACCTGATCAGAAGCATGCCTAGGCGCGTTGGAGAATGCGTAGCACATCAGGGTGCATCCACACATTATTAAAGGTCAAAGGGCTTTAAAGCAGTGCAATCATTTTGAAATTTTTATCATTTACTTATTATGCTTCATTAAGTACTTATACAAAATTTTATTAAAATAAAACCATTTAAACTGGGTGTTTGGATTTATATGTCACTTAGTATAATTGTTTCTAGGGATTAGGCTAGAGTCACCTAAAGACTGGAAATTTTCTCATGTCCATCCAGTCCCAAAAAAGGTCTAACACCGATCCTTATAACTACAGATCTATAGCTATGCTTCCTATTATAAGCAAGGTGCATAAATCGGGAGCTTTCTGTGTACCTCGGCTTGATTAGCGACAGGCGGATAGCGCTTTAATTGATTCCGGTATTTTCTTGTGAAAAATGCAAATCAATACTGTATATGTATAGTTATACATACCTCATCAGCTAAGGTTTTGAAGAACGGTTCCAAATCGGCGCACAAATCAGATCCCTGATGGTAATACGTCGTGCAAGCATGCATGTATGACAGAAGCTGAAAATAATGTTTATTACTCAGAAAACAATATTGAGATAAAGTTAAGCAATCCTAAAATCGAAGTTGCCGAATTATCTCGTATCTACGGATATCTTGATTCAAATTATACATGATAACAACACGCTCAGTTTGTTTATTCTAGTGTTTAGAACGAGTGTATTGTGTGTATTGCAGGTAGTGAAGTATTACATCCAGAAAAAATAATGTCTTCAATGAGGTAGTCTTACGTCAAGAATGAAATGATAACATTTGGTGTTGGGCACCCCGCAGCTGAATACTCTCCTGTATATGTCTAGGGATCAACGAAATGAGATGATCGATGTCTAGTTGTGGCAGCTCATTCCTAGCATCTGAAACTTGGTGAAATAGCTGTGCCAGAGTCTGTGGCGGATTTTGTAAAGTGGTTATATATCACACACATGTTCGATGGGATTTAAATCCTGGCTCAACGCCTGCTTCTTGAAGAAAGTCCGTAGTGTGAGGAGCAATATGGGGTCGTGTAACGTCTAAATTTAGTTGTCAAACTGACATGATGAAATTCCAGGATCAAATTTTTTAAAGAGACATTATTATTGACTACGGCGTTTTTTATCATTGTTCACTTGGGAGAGAAAAGCTATTATTCAGTGAGGAATTGAGGTCAATAATGTCGATTTTAATAATTAGTACTTAAAAAAATTCCGTATATATACATTGCGAGCATAATTTGAACCTTCATTGTGAAATTAATGTATCGTTTAAATTAGTCAAAATTCCTTAAAACCAGTACCGCTGTATATCATTCTGTAAACACTATCGACACTTCTTTCCGATTTCATTATAGTTTTGTTGCAAATCACACTCCACTTGGAATACACATAGTAACACGTTTAATTAGAACAGCACGGCACAGCTAAGCATTTTAACTTGTTCACAAACAAAATCATTTTCTGAGACATACAATTATAATCTTTTGATGAATGATTTCGCATTTCTAACCAATAAAAATTTCATAATCACACGTTAACGTTTTCTGGTTTGAATATTACGTTCGACTATTGGATAGAGGAAACACAATAGCTAAATTACTTTTTGAAGCCGTATGAGTCACACATGTGCTTACGAATATCTAATATTTGTTAATCATCACGAACATCGAAGGTTCGTTAACAAAATTCCAAGAAGATACCAGTTGAAACGAATCTAGTTTTTAAAACCCTATACAATGATGTGTTAATGAAAAATTAATTTTGTTTATATAGTCTAGATTCACCTTTCTTACATAGTGAGGCATAACTGGAATATATCTATATTTCTTAATAAGCTGGTTTTGTCAAATATTTATCTCAAGAACAAAACATATATTTTTTAATAATATTCAATTCAGGTAGTTAGAAGAGTCAAGGCGGACTTTTGAAACGATTGTTCAAAATGAGGATGTTCTGTTAAACAACGATGTAATCCTATTGAAAAGCGTGTGTTCTCTTAACATACATATTTAATTTTCAATGCTACGCGCATCTCATGGCTTGATTAACGATTCTATTGTTAACGCTTTTTTTTTACAGACCCAAGTGGTATTCACCTCCTATAGGCATGAAAGGCAGCATAATTGCGAAAATATGTAAATAATACCTTTTGAAGTATATTGATACTGGTTTTAACAGAAAACGATAAGGAACAACGTACTTCGATATACATACGAACACTGTATGAGTTGCATGTGTTTGTCAAGGCCATTTGAAGATCAAATGAACTTTCAACAGAAAATATATTTTCAGCTACTGAAATTAAAATTGCGCACAATTTTATGTTGAAATATATAAATGCCAATGAACCTGAAGGTTATTTGAAACCCAGATAAATTTGCACGCAAGCTCGTTACTTTTTGTCGGGAATATAAAAAGCTACAAATTTCGCGGTCAAGGTCATTATCGCGTATTTGACATGACCTTGACTACGATCTTCAAGGTCACTTGGAGGTCGAGTGATTTTTAACGGGATAATCCTATTCAAGGTCAAATTTTGCAACTAGTTCCTACATTTTTCTCCAGGATGCATATTTTTCTGGTTATTTTGATATTTCCATACCCTTTGGAAGCCGTAAAATGACCTTGAAGGTCACAGTCAAGGTCATGAACAAGTACTTAATTGAATGTAAAATTTCCTGCATCTTACATTTCCTGTGTCATTAAGGAAAAGTGTCTTGACCTTCAAATGACCTTGAAAGTCATTGTCAAGGTCACCATCAGATCGCGCTCTTCAAATTTTGCAGACTTGTTCTATATTTTTCTCTAGGAACTATTTTTTTATATTTTATGTCGATACCTTCTGAACGCCGCAAAATGACCTTGAAGGTCATAGTCGACGTTATGGACGAGGACTCACTTAAATGTAGAATTTCCGATCTTTACATTTCCGGTGTAAAAACTATGAATTCCCATTTACAAAAATTGTTTTGACTATCAAATGACCTTGAAGGTCACAGCCAAGGTCACCATTAGATGACCATTTTCAAATGTTGCAACTTTGTTCTAAATTTTTCTCTACAAACCATATTTTTCGAGATATTTTGTTATCCCTATATTTTTTGGACTTCGTAAAATGACCTTGAAGGTCATAGTCCAGGTCATGTACAAGGAACGTAAAATTTTCCGCTCTTTAGATTTGCGGTGTCAAAATCAAAGGGTTTACAATCAGGAAAATTGTTTTGACCTTCAAATGACCTTGAATGCCATAGTCAAGAAGTCAAGGTCACCATCAGATGACGCTTCAAATTTTGCAACTTTGATCTACACTTTTCTCTAGGAATATTTTAGGAGATATTTTGTTATCTCTATATCTTCTGGACGCCATAAAATGATCTTGAAGGTCATAGTCAAGGTCATGAACAAGGACTTAATTGAATGTAATATTTCCTGCATTTTACATTTCCTGTGTCATTAAGGAAAAGTGCCTTGACCTTAAAATGACCTTGAAAGTCATTGTCAAGGTCACCATCAGATGCCGCTCTTCAAATTTTGCAGCTTTGTTCTACACTTTTCTCTAGGAACAATTTTTTATTTTATACCGATACCTTCTGAACGCCGCAAAATGACCTTGAAGGTCATTGTCGACGTTATGGACGAGGACTCACTTAAATGTAGAATTTCCGATCTTTACATTTCCGGTGTAAAAAATATGAATTCCCATTTACGAAAATTGTTTTGACTATCAAATGACCTTGAAGGTCACGATCAAGGTCACCATTAGATGACCATTTTCAAATGTTGCGACTTTGTTCTAAATTTTTCTGTAAAAACCATATTTTTCGAGATATTTTATCCCTATATTTTTTGGACTTCGTAAAATGACCTTGAAAGTCATAGTCCAGGTCATGTACAACGGACGTAAAATTTTCCACTCTTTAGATTTGCGGTGTCAAAATCAAAGGGTTTACAATCAGGAAAATTGTTTTGACCTTCAAATGACCTTGAATGCCATAGTCAAGAAGTCAAGGTCACCATCAGATGACTCTTTTCAAATTTTGTAACTTTGATCTACATTTTTCTCTAGGAATACTTTAGGAGATATTTTGTTATCTCTATATTTTTTAGACTCCGTAAAATGACCTTGAAGCTCATAGTCAAGGTCATGGACAAGGCATTTCTTGAACGTTTTGACCTTCAAATGACCCTGAAGGTCATAATCAAGTTCCCGTTCAAGGTCACCATTAGAAAACCCTTTTCAAATTTTGCAACTTTGTGCTACGTTTTTCTACGGGAATCGAAGTTTTAAATCTCATGAAAAAAAATTACAAATATCACTTACCGTACTCAAAATTTCATAGCGTTTCTTCATCTGCAAAACACTTATACTGTTGACATAGTCTAGCGTTTGGTGACCGAAACAGGATCTGACAGCGACCAATATATTTTGAACCTCTTCAACTTCTTGAGGTTTACTTTTAGGTGTATGCGAGTTTCTGATAAGAATTGTATCGTATTCGTTGGAGATTTTCTCGAAATGTTGCTTATAGTCACGCACTTGCTTGATATCACTGCAAAATTATATCTGTCAAACATCCCGAACACTCGGCAAGCACGAATTTTTTGAAAAAAGGAATTGCATTTTTATACTGTTTCCCAAATTATTACTTGGTGATCCATCTTTCAATACCTTACTGTAAACAGAAAATTTCAAAGCATGCATGTAAAATAAGAGCTTATTTCAAATTCATCAGACGACACCTGACACTTACTTTTTTATAAAAGACGTGATGTTTTTGAGAATCGTACGCGAGGCTTGATCCAACAAAATCGTGTGGAATTTGTTCATTTCCTGCAAACTGTGAATTAGCTTATTCAAAGAAGATAAGACCATCGGGTCTTCCCTGAAATGCGTGCTCAGATCCCATAGACTGTTCGCAAAAAGGCTGAAAATAAAATACGCGGATCTGAAAAATCGCAAAATATTATCAAGCTCAAGAAACTTGATAACAGACTAGTGCAAAAAGATTCTAAAAATGAGTAATGTTAAAAAAAATATTCATTTTCGAAATTTTTCGCTGATTCAATATTTGCTCGGCGATTGGCACCTTCAGTAACTGTCTTAACTACATCCATATACAGAAACAATGTGTACAACTTTTAAATATTGTGAAATATTATCTTTGTATTATGTAAGGAGTACCATCAGTTATGCATTGTTTATTGAAACACGAGGTCGTGCTGAATTCATAATTAGTTTTTTGAAATGATTACATTTATTAACAAACCTATATTTGCCGTCAATAGGCTATACCATCGCGGGAAATTTATTGGCGAGATTAGTCTCAAAAGTTCGTTGAACGCTTCCGATAAATACTGTTTTCAAAGCGATAATGAATATACTTGTATATTTAACAAAAAAAAAAATCCAAAATTCTAACCATAATATTCGTCGTATCAAAGGCTTTCCAAAGAATCATCTGCGCTTATTCCCATACTAAGTAAAACGATTAGAGAAAGATAATCCTACTTTCTAGGTTCAACATTTTATGAGGTTATTCATGCAAAATTTCAAACAAAAACGTTATGGACTTTAAACCAACCAAGGCGATAAATAAGTTAGTACATTGTTACAATTTTATACATTTGACTAGTATACTTATAGGAAATTTGTTGTCATTTTTTTATAATATAATGGGTGATTTTTTTGCTAGTATCTTTTTGGCAACACTGCTTTTGACAGATGACGCGTGAATCGTGTCTTGTGTCATTGTCAAACTTGTTCAGTTTGGTCTATAATTTAACCATGAATCGACTTACGAACGAACACCGCTTGCAAATTATTGAATTTTACTATCAAAATTCATGCTCGGTTAAGAGAGCGCATCGAGCACTGCTTCCAATTTATGGGCAATTTGGTCGGCCTACTGAGGGAGCTATTCGGAAGCTTGTGACTAAATTTCGAACCCAGTTTACATTATTGGACATTAAACCACCAACACGGAGACGTAGAGTGGGGACTGAAGAAAATATTGCGGCTGTATCCGCCAGTGTTTATGAACCGGTGGCATCATCGGGCCGTACTTCTTCAAAGACGACAATGGCCGGATCGTAACTGTGAATGGCGAGCGCTACCGTGCGATGATAACAACTTTTTTTTGCCCAAAATGGAAGAGCTGGACTTGGCTGACATGCGGTTTCAACAAGACGGTGCCACATGCCACACCGCACACGAAACAATTGCCCTATTGAGAGGCGAGTTCGGTGAACAGTTTATCTCACGTTTGGGGCCCGGCAATTGGCCGCCTAGATAGTGTGATTTAACGCCGTTGGACTATTTCTTGTCGGGCCATGTTCAGGCTAATGTCTACAGGGACAAACCAGCAACGATTGACGCACTGGAAGCCAATATTGAAGCATTTATTCGTGAGATATCGGCCGATATGTTGGAGAGAGTGTGCCAAAATTGGACCTTGCGCATGGGCCATCTAAAGCGGAGCCGCGCCCAACATTTACATGAAATCATCTTTAAACATTAAATTATATCGACCGTCCTATCGACTCAAATAAAGATTTAATCGTTTTTTCAAATTTTTTGTGTTTTTTTTTTGAAAATCAAATCCTATACCTCTTAAAAAATCACCCGTTATATAACTTCTGTTTGAACCCAAACACAAGTGTATACTTTTTTGGATATCTGTTTATTATTATTATTTATACGAAAACTCTGTAGTTAGACCAATAAACATTGTTATTATTATCCTTTCGGCAATATTCCGCCATAAAATAATGATGTATTTTATGTATTTCTGCATACTTTTCGTATTTCTGTCAATATCCAATGCGATTGTATTACTCGACTATTTCTATTCCTAATCATATTAGACGAGATGAAGATGTTGCATACGGCTTCAATTATCAAAAGTAAACAGAAAGCAGACCTGCCTTCTGTTATTATGTATTTATAAAAGACGGGTATACATCCTCTCGAATGAATCGCCGAGAATGCCATGATAAAGATCTAAAGTAGACTGGTTAATGTCGATGAGTCATCTTTACCTGATGGAATACGGAGTCGATATAGCAGAGGGAAAAGATAGAATTTGCAAGAAAGGACGTCCCTTTTTTATTACACATACCTTCAGCCAGGATAAAGAGGCATTTTGAACCATATTTGTTGTTATCAACACCTCCGCCTATAAAAATTTTTTATTTGACGAAATTTATCATTGGCAACGTTGATCTTTAAGCTATTTTTTTGTTTATTTATTATCCCCATTTCCAAATACTTGAATCAATCGCATATTTTCCGATCTATGCTGCCAACTTTGAACTTATTTAGTACCCAAAATAACTGTATCTTTAACTATTGTCTGGACTATAAGATTAATTTCATGCCATGAGGAATGTAAAATATTTCAGAATGCATTAGGGGAATATAAGGAACTCATTGTTAAATCTATTTTAAAACAGACTCAGCTTATTTAGGCTATGTAATGCAACTGAGAATCTCTGCAGAAAGTTAATATAAATATGTGTTAATATCTGTTTTCTCACAGATTATGAATGAGTCATCCAAAAATGTGTGGGTAGCACTGTTATATGAACCATTATTCCTAATGTGGCAGCAGTAAAGTTATCAGGAAAGAATAATCTATGCTATATTGTTAGATAATAAACACAACAACAACATTGTTTTAATATCCTCAATCCAGTGAATTATTCCAGATCAAAGACAGACTAGCAAAAATAAGGTTCTTATGAGGTATTAAAAAACAAACAATCGGAAACTGTGTGGCACATACAGTAATGGACAAAAGTATATAGACAAATATTAATATTTACCTAAATACTTTTAGAAAACGAATTCATACTTCATTGCTCCATAAACAAATGCGTTATTAGTAGAAAAACTAAATTTTTTACATTATCTGAACACGTCTGAATATAAGCATTTTTTTATGAGGGACAAAAATATGTAGACAAATTCTTTTCAACATTAGTTTAGTACAGTTTCGTGTCAGAAGAGGATTAGTTTGTATTGATCAAGTATTGTGGAATAAGTTGAGTGTTTTTAAGACCATGATGCCTGGTCCAGTAATTTCTTTCGATGTGAAAACTAAGATCATTGAGTTATACAAAGATGGTCAACGTCAAGTCGACATTGCCAAAAATTTGAAGCTGAAGCGTAAAGCAGTTTGGGCAATATTGAACAAATATAAACAAAAAGGTATCTTGGAAGCCACTAAGAGAAGTGGTTCATTACTGTATATAACAATTTCCCACTTTTAAAATATAAAATTGCTATAAGAGATAGCCATGCTTATAAGACATAAAAATGTATAGAACATTTTTTTATCAATGTGCACTTTTAACATGAATTTTTTATTACTGCTTACTCTGAATCATCAAACAGAGATCTTATCAAACAAAACTGTGCATCAGGATCAATAGGAAGTAGTGTTATTGTGTTGAAATTCTCAAATACATAGCACAATGTGTACTGGTTTACAAGCATAATTGCTAATTTAAGATTGAAGAAACATACAATCTGTCATGTGTGGGAACAATTTTGTTGAAAGATTCCTCTGTTAAATTAGCTGTTCACTGCTGTGTTTATATTAGTAATTAGGGCAATTTAAGTTTATTGAGGCAAACCTTTGTTGTCCAACATATGTTTTTCCAGCATCTATCATAGATCCGCAGACTTTCAATATCTTTTCTAGTTTGCCCTCAAGTTGATCTATGCTAGTTTCTTCTTCCTCTAAGACACTCCTACAATTTTATTTCACTTACTACGTTTACTAAGCGATGCGTAAATCAAATTATAAATGTTTACGTATATTTTTATAGTAATTACTTGCCTGAACTTAGGAGAATCTCTCAAGCATTCTTGTGGTTCGATTTTGTTAATAACCATATTGATGCTTTTAATAATCGACGTACTTAAAACACTACACTTGATTCACTTAAGCACTAACTATACATTTGAATTAACAGCTTGAATCATACTTTCAAGGGAATAGATAAGTACATAATAAAACAACTTTCTTCACGTTCGAATACAACACAAAACTAACGTCAATGTGACAGTTGATGACAAATTAATCAGTTGGGGAGGGGCGCTACTGTTAAAAAAATGATGTAGATACCTTTTTGCATTCGTATAATCATAGAATCTTCACCAAGTGATGGCGCTATCATCGTAGAATATCGTCAGGCAACCAGTATTGCAGTGTTGTGCTTAGAGGGTTGCTGAGGCTTACTGTTTTTGTATATTATTTCTACAGAAGCGAAGAAATCGGAGAAAACTGATTCAAAAATTACTCTGGGATTCTCTCGGTTGCTGAGTTGTACAACATTGGTCATGTATTTGAATTGTATAATGCGCTAGTAGAGTGTGCCATCTCTGGAGGAAGGATGTAACCTCGCAGTTGGTGTTTGTTCGAAGAACGACGGGATGGCACTAGCAGCGCAAGATCGAGGTAGGCAACTCATATTACTCAGGTTACATACGAGGGGTGGTCGATATATTTATAGACCATCGTTATTAAGATAAGTTCCAAGAAGATATTTAATTGTCACGATTGTGGTTTAAAATCAAAGGTGTCTACGTCTCATAACCCGAAAGTCATCATGCAACTGCAGATCCGAGATTTTCTCGTCTCTTGATCTCGTACCAACGACGATGTAAACACCGCTTGAACCATAATACATACCTAATTATAGTATAACATGGTAATTTGATTCTGGAGCTCCAAGATCGAAGTTGGCCATTGATCACCGTCATGGCTAGCTTTGATTTTGGTTTCCTAGCACATGACCAAGTTCGATTTTGGATGTCAGTAGGTTGATTTTTGTTTGTTCTTGATATTGATCCCTTTTCTCAGTGGTTGAGCTTTTTGATAGGTGAAAGGATAATGTGACTTTCACAATTTAATTGACGGCTACCCAAGAAACGAGTGCACATTTTGAATTCACATACTTTTTACTACTAGTTCAAGCATCATCCGGCAGGATTTCTGAGTATCTTGAAAGCTGACATTTTGTCGTTTTTTTTTGACATTATATAGGTCTCTACTTAATCAGTTCTTATTCAAAATCCCTTACTCCCTCGCGATATGATCTCGTTTCTAAGCAACCGGAATACAATCACAACAGAGGCATTACTACTGTTTTATAGCTGCCCTACCCGTATAACGAAAACCACGAAAAAATGATGAACGGTAAACAGTTTTTCCCAAAAAGCGCTGGTAACTAACTAACAGAATAAATTGCTTATCGATTTTGCTAACATCATTCTTTTAAGATAAAAATCACTCATCAAGCGAGATGGTAAACAATTTCCAATCTTTGGAAAGATACAACTGGCTCATGCATATGTTTCATGTAAATGGCGAAATGGACAGATGCAAAGAACTGATAAAGAAGGAAATAGCGCGTAGCAATGGAAAAAATGAAGTCGCGTTTTACAAACAGGTTTGTTGTCCAAATTCCGATCCAATAGGTATACATAATAAGGAATATGCACGTTTTTTCCATTTTCTGACAATTACTTAGATTAATATAGTACCGTCAACATACAATTAATTCTTAGAGATGTCTGCACTTTGAATTAAATATTGACCTATATTTAAACGCCCCATTTTTGGGGCACCTCACAGTGACGTCATAACACCCGACATGTTATTTGATTGTTTTTTTTTGTAACTTTTCTGTCGAGTTTCCAAAGGTTCTATTTTATATCCTACAGTTTTAATAAAAAATTATATTTTCACTTCCTGTGCCAAAAGTGGCGAAAAATTTCTAAATTGAAATATTATGATTTTTGGATGTTATACTGCCCATCGTAGAGGCTTCCGGCAAAAAAAGTTCTTACTAAAATGGTCAAGAGAAACACCTGGAAAATATTTTCAAGTTTCTGAAATTGTCGCTAGGGGGCGTAACTGCAATCTTGAATGTAATGGTATCTGATCTTTAAAGAGGAGAATAATGTGAACTTTTTTGTTTGACAATGTTTGCTGTATCTATAAAGTGGTGGGGTGTATTCAATATCTTGTTCCTAATCCAAAATTCAGACCAAAGATAGTTTTATACTGAAATCCCCAAAATTTTTATTTTCTTAAACTAATTTTATTCATCAGAATGAAATCAACATTCTTGAAAATATTACAAAATATCAGTTACCGTTGTTGTTGGAAAATGTGCCACTGGAAACACGGCAAAACTTGTTTTTGTAGTTGGATACTAGTCTTCTTTTTCCCAGCTCACCGGCTTGTTTGTCTTACACGTTATTTATACAACATCCAAAATACATAATCTTATTTACGAAGTTTTTGACGATTACGATACTTCCTCGCCGATTGCGTGGAAAGTAAAAATCGTAGATAAGCCACAATCAAGTTGTTTTAATTTCAACACTGAATCAAGCTCTTCATTTCGATGTTCAAAATTACGAAAAGGTAGTTCTCATTGCTGTCTTTTTTTACCTTTTCAAGGGCGAGATCTTGAAGGAAGAAGGTAAACTCCAAGAAGCGCTCGAATCATTTCAAACTTGTTTGAAACTGAATCCTGAAAGTGTGGATAACATGAAAGAAGTAGCTAAATGTTTGTAAGTATTTTTAGCGCAGAAAGTCTTTTTCTGTTTTTTGCATACAACATCAGCTTGTGCATGTCCGTGCCACATGAATTCAGTGTGCCACGGTTTTCTATCAATGACAGAAACAAAGGATTTTTAGATTGGATATTCAACTTCATTTCATACTGTGATCGAGCTACCCCCTTCAATTCCGGTCTGTATGTTCCAAATAACAATACCATGCCAGAAACTCAATTTCAGTATCTATTCTATTGACAAAATGCAATTTGCGGTTATATCCTATACGTATAGAGAGTGATCCAAAAAACTCCAAACTGATGAGACATCTAGTGCATGAGAGTCGATTGTCGAATTCTGACTAGGAGGACGATTCCCGAATCAAGCTCACGGTGAAGGAGGAATTTCCAAATAGAAGCAAGCACGGGAGTGTCCTAAAGTATAGCCCACCGAACATTGCGCAATAACGAGCTACACCCGTACCACGAACAGCGAGTACAATCTCTACAATCCCGGGATTATTGTCAAACAATGTTACGGAGATATCGGGAAGATCCGAGATTTTTTCGTGACTAGCCCGTTCACCTGACTTAAAAGAAGTGAATTCTATTCAACTCAGTCTAAATGTAGCGCTTTCTAAACATTTTATGGCAGTTTGGCAACACCGCCTCTATACATACAGAGCCACCTATGAGCGAATCGCGCACTGATGTGATACGAGGACGGTCCGATAAGTACTTGGCCTACAAAAGAAAACGAAAATATTGGAAAAGTGGCGATTTATTTCTCAACACAGTCCCCTATTTAACCCGTCTGAAAAATATGTTTTCTGGAGGTCTGCAAAATACGTAAGATGTGATTAACTTTTAAAGTAACCATACCAGTTCGCAATAATGTCAGATATATTTGCGATAATGCTGAGGAATCCCAAGGTCAATAGGGCCGACCAGCGGATCATAAAGACATAAACGAAGTGACTTCGTTTGGTGTAACTACGAGGGTTGTCTCAAAAATAATGTTCCTAACGCTGCGATCCCAACAAAAAACGTTACCACTCATAGCAATTCAATGCCACTTGAGTGAAGTATATGAAGAAAAAGCTAAGACGGAAAATTCAAAATCGTGCTAGGGGAAAACTCAAAAGGGAAAGACTGGACTGGACCACAACAATACGCATCCTCATGTCTCACAATAAAAGAAACGACTTAATCGAGCGATTCAGATGGAAAGTCATGGCCCATCCTTTGGTTATACTATGTTTGAATAAGCAATCGTTGAAGGCTCACCCTGTAGGCTAGAAATATTCTGATACAGATGCAAAACTGCGCTTGTTTTTGTGTTTCAGGTTAGAAATGAAACGGTACAAATTAGCAGCGGACGTGTATCTGCAGGCTGAAAGGAATTCCAAAAGCTCAGACTGGCAAATTTATTTCTATTCAGGTAAAAGCTGAAGTTCGAAGCTGGAATTGGTAATAAAAGTGGAGGTTGTTTAATGTTTTTGTGCACGTACGCTGCGGTCGACCTCATGTAACCAGTGCGGTAGCAAATACTTTTTGCTTTCCACGCTTCCTCTCGACAATTTTTGAAAATGATATGTATGTATATCACGAAATACAGCCATCATTTTTTTCTTAACAGATCGGGATTTTTAGACAGCTACGGGCATGTCCTCATCATCAAAGACCCAAACTTTGTTGTGAGCCTTAGTCGGCAGTAATACTCGTAATAGTCAAGTCTTGTCTACCTATGTGTCATTTGTCAATTTTATACTCGTGAAAAAGACAATACGTCGTGTGACAGTCTGTACCACTATCTTTTCTATAAATAGGCAAAGCTTCAAAATTTTCTTTGATGTACCTTAGGCTATTACGTTATCCCTATTGAGTGTAGACTTTTAACTAGAAAAAACTTCAAAAGTTTCTGAATATTCGAGCAACTACGCCTCTGCGTCTGACATCAAGGAAAACCGCTAGAACTTTGCGAATATGAGTATCATCAGAAAAATTACCGCTACGTGGTAGATTGCATATGAATATGATGATACAGTTTGTTGGAATTTACATACTGATGGTTATGCTTATACCTTATGGTTATGTAAACGTGTGATATGAATGAAAAGTAGAAGAGTTCAAGCGGCATGCAATTACCTTGTTGAGGTTTCTTTTTAAATGTAAAGCCTCCAGAAACGCAATTCGAATACGGCATTACAAGAGTTTAACATGTTTGAGATAATGCAATGCTACATTTCGTCGCTTTTGTGTAATAGTAACTTATGTACAAAAATGCGTCAAGTAGATTCACTCCAGTTGTGGCATACAAAGTGAAATGATATTTTACAAAATGTTTTTTGTCTTACATGCGTAAACAAAGTTCATAAAAGATCATGTTCTGTTCGCTTAAAAAATAGCGTCAAGTAGGTTGACTCCGAATTTTTTACGCAACGCTGTCATCAATTCAAAAATGATTATATTCGGTACTAGTACAGGGTGTTACTTAATGATTGGCTGTAGTTACAAGAGTGCATTCCTGATCCAAATTCAAGTAGAAAGGTTCATACTATCATGTGTTTCGGAAGCTTTCATTACCAGGATACAGGGTGTGTCAAGATTAAGAGAAAATTGTTTTGTTACAGAGTAAAAATGATAGCAAACTATCACATTCCAATCAAAACTTGTATTTCAATCCCAAGCGTTTGAAAAGTTTGTTTGTATTGTTGCGGAAAACTTGAGACCTGGGCTAATGCGAGGTTTTATTAAAAATATGTGACAAAGTTTTTCAAGTCCCATCTACTGTCACTTTTGTTTTAGCTCAGTGCCACTTGAAACTTGGAGATATCCCGAAAGCGAAGGCGTATGCTCAAAAAGCGGTCCAAATGGAGAAAGATGAAATGTGTTATGCTCTACTGTTGAAAGTTTTAACTCAGGAGGGTGATTTGAAGGCTGCTATTGACGTTTCGGATAGTGCAGTTATGTACGTATTTGATAGAAAAATATTCTCTAAGGACAACGTCTCCGCTGAAGTGGATCTCTGGTCTCACTGACTTTACATTCTACATTTTCCGGAAATCTGTTTTTTTAATAATCATTTTTAACTAATACAGGGTTTGTCCGGAAAGTAATAGGACTGAGTCGATTTAAAAAAATGTATTGAGCCAATCGTTACAATTCTTTAAAAACTTTCAAAATAGGCTCCTTCTGCGTCGATGCAGCGCTGCCAGCGCGATTTACAAGCATTGAAGGCGTCACGGAAGGCGAGGAAACAAAAAAGTCCGGGGGGGCCACATCTGGGCTGTAGGGCGGCTGCGGAAGCGTTGGGATGCCGGCCTTGGTTAGGTAGCTGTTCACAAGAAAGGCTGTGTGAGTCGAGGCGTTGTCGTGGTGCAACCTCCAGTCGGCTGCGATGTCTTGTCGAACCCGACTGACCCTTCGCTTGGGTCTCCTGAGTACTTCCACGTAAAACTTGGCGTTGACGGTTTGTCCAGGAGGAACAAATTCATGGTGGACGATGCCTTTGATGCCAAAAAAGACAATGAGCATCGTTTTCACTTTGGATTGGCTCATTCTTCCCTTTTTGGGCGAGGAGACGCCGTCGTGTGCCACTCGGAAGATTGCCTCTTTGTCTCGGGATCATACTCAAAGATCCACGACTCGTCACCTGTGATTACGTTATTCAAAAATTGCGCACGCTCCGAAGTACAGTCATGGCGGAAGAACATGAGTCCTATTACTTTCCGGACAATCCCTGTATAATTGTGATGTAAAGTAAATGATACTTAACATGTCAAAATAAATGGCATACGTTTTATAACTTACCTTTAGCTACTTTTCGATTCTTTAAATCACTATTAAAATGGAGGTATGATTCCCAAACTCTCCCTATCATAAGAAATAAATGATCCTAAAGTAATAACAATCTTGACGACTTATCTTGAAAAAATCTAGCACGATACCACTTAACAAATTTTTGTTTCAAGCATCATTAAAAGAAGGTTATTACTTGTTTATAATGGTGCTGTTTTAATTTTTAATTGTCTACTGCCTTTGGCCTGGTAAAACCTTTTATCAAATCATGACCATAGGGTGTATACGTTTATGAATATAAAAAAACTTCTGACGACGTCGGAAACATTTTCGAAGTCGTCCTTAAAGTTTAATGAAGCGCTATTCTGAAATATTAATCACTTCGGAGAATCAGCAATGTCTCTCTCAACGTACCTAGCAGTGGATGCTAAGCTCTGCAAATATCGCAGGTATTCAAACCTTTAACAAAAAAACAAAAGAAGATTCATGTCGTTGCTTATTCTTTTTTGTTTACAGTGATACCGACTCACTTATATAGAACGTGGTCATTACTTTTTTCTACTGAACCTTTTTTTTTTTTGTTAATTTAATTGCCTACTTTCTTTGGTTTGGGAGAACCTTTTTTCCAATCATAATTTGTCCATAAAATTTAATGGAACGCCATTCTGAAATATTTAAATATTTCCGAGATCCGGCAATGTTTCATCAAAGTATACTTTATCTGAAGTCACTTGAAATAGCATAAAAACCTTTGGTCGGCGCGTCCTTTGTAATTTCATGACGTATCATAGGCGTGCGGTCGTTTATTTAGAACGATAATAATAATGTTTTTATATCACAATAAATGGATTTTACTATCTTCTTATTTTTTTGATTTGGGATAAAAAATACTTATATTGGGAGTTTAATTTATGTTGACTGAAATTTAAGAAATGAAAAAATTACAGAATTCCAACGTTTGACATGCAAATATTTACGTAGCAGGTAGGTATATAAAAAGGTATATAAAGACTTACATTATAGGTATTTATATATCATCCTCGCCTTCGGAGCTGTCGCTAGAGTCATCTTGTAGAGGAATTACAACGGAATTTACAGGAGGCAAAACACAATATTCATTTTCTTTTTCAATAATATGCCTAGAACACTGCTTCCATAGGTCTGTGGCAGCAATATGAGATACTGCATCTCTTATTGTGGCCAATAGCGATTCACTTAATTGAGGGGTCTGATTATGTTTTCTTACTTTTTTTTTAAAGCAGCCCAGACCAACTCAATCAGATTAAAAATGCAGTAATAGGGAGGTAGACGTAATACTTCATGGCCATTTTGCTGAAGCAGATTGTCAACAACATACTCTTTTTCAAAATTTTGGTCTTTTAATAAGATCCAATAATATGGCTTTGGTTGATTTTTGTGGTATTTCCATTCCCTTATCCTTCATAAAATCAATAATGTCTTGTTTTTTTGTGCCTGTATTCGGAATTTTGTTTTTCTGTCGGAAATGGTATGGCGCATTGTCCATAATAATCACTGAATTTGGGGAAATGTTTGGTATTAACTGCTGCTCTATCCACTTTTCAAATAAGTCGGAGGTCATGTCCTCATGAAAGACGGCACATGATTCTTTGATATTTTTGGCAGATAACAGCAAGGCATTAGGTATAAATCCATTTTCACTGCCAGCATGGAGAATAATGATTCGTTTTCCACGGTTGCATGGTGCATTTAAAATGCACTTGTTGCTGTCGTCAACCCAGCCGTACTGCACAACATCATGGGTATCATACCACGTTTCATCCAGGTAAATCAGATTTCTTTTCTGCTCTCTATAGATTTTAACTTTGTGCAAAAATTCTTGGCGCAATTCAACGATTCGACACGACTCCATAATCACCATTCTTTTATCTAATTTTTTGTTTTGAAAACCACACAGTTTTACAATACAGTGCAGTGAGTCTAAGCATTTGCAATTATAAAAATCTTCAGGATAATCTTTTAATTTATCCCGTATCATTTCCAACGTGGGCACCAAATTTTCTTTATAAAATCCGTATATTATACGACGAATATCTTCCTGAAAACCCACGTCTATTCTTTTTAATTTTTGCCCTATGCGCTTTCTGTGGAAGGAATGGTTGACTACATCTCCCCTTTTTATAACCCGATAAATGGTAGACCGACTGATTTTTGTCAGGATACAAATTCTGTTTAAAATTTGATTTTGCGAGGAATCTGGATTTTAGTTTTTCAGACAATCATACATATTTGGGATTACTCTTTGGGTCTGTTCCTCTAAATCTCTATGAAAGAATTCTGCCTGCACAGGTTCATCAACCATCTCCTCGTGGCTTGGAGCATTTTCCCAAGGTCTCCAAAGAGCCATATTTATGACACACAAAAACAATCAACACAACAATTAAATCAACAAGTAAACCGAGTATTCAAAAGTCAAAAACACACAAACTAATAAAATCTATGAAAAAACACGGACAGACTAAAGAAAACACGTTTATTCACCGCTACACGCACTGGCTAAACTGTTTCAATTTTCAGTAGCCACCTGCACTTGTTCGGAGCTCTGAAATACACGCTTTCTCATTGGCTATGTCCACGCATAGGCGTGCTTTACTCCACGTGGACCGGTGAAACTGCCTTTGATCTTATACGGGGGATATTTGCTGCGAAATTTGGCGATTTTTGCAGCAACAGAGCGTGTTAAATATAGATATATAAAACGCACCCGGTATTTCACAGTGTTTCAAGTGACTTCAGATAAAGTATACCTAACAGCGGATGCTAAGCCCTACAAATACCGGAGGTATTCTAACCCTCAAGCGACCTTAAAGGTGACCGACATCTAGTGATTTAGTGGATGATAATAAAGATACAAGCAACATTTTAGAAACAATAGGAAATTCACGTCACATAATTTGCATTTTTATTATCAAAATTTGGATACTGGCTGCTCATTCTTTTTTATTTACAGCGATACCGACTCCTTGATATTGAAGGAGATACAATTTTTATATCAATATTTTCTCTATGATACCGGTTTCACAATTTCCCTCAAGGCCATCTTGACAATGTCAGTACTCAGTGCTGCCAACCACCCAACAAATTCTTGCTAGAAATCTCGATACCCTAGCGACAAAGGAGCGGTCGTATCGGCCAGTTCTGGGTGAACGGTTAGTACGTCATGATTAAGTAGATTGTTCTTTTTTAAGGTATTTCTAAGCAGATCACCTGTTACCTTGCCTCCGAGGCTGCTTCAGTATAAAAACTTGTAAATCAGTTCGAAAATTTGGGAATTTGCATAATCGAAATGAACCCCGTCCTGCATAAATTAATAGAGAGCGCCACGTAATCGTTAGAGCGATAGCTACCGGGTATTTGCCTACATTTGCATCGTAATGTTATGATAACAAGTTCGAACGCACTACTGCTCCAACAATGCGCTTTACAAGCGGAAGCGCCCTAGGCCGGAGCTTATTTATACGTCATGATTTCGTAAATGCCTTGAAAGAAATATAATTTCTATAAGTCTATTTATGTCTAGCAAAGAGTGACATATATTTTAATAACTGTGCGCTTTATTCGCTGCAATTTCATTCCTTCTTATACATTTTTTATCGAGATCTCTCAAGTGGGGAAAAATTTCATCAGTACAAAATATTAAAAAAGTTATATTCCTGTGCGGAAGAGCATTTTTCCCATTTCGAGAGCTTTACATAAGAGTAAAAGAGGTCTCTAGGTCTGAAAAATAAACGGCAGGTGACTCTTGAGATATTAAATCTGAAGTCTGCCGGAAAGGTTAAACATTGTATGACCTCAGTTCATGTTAGATACTTCAGTAATGCAGTATTAAGTCACTATTATTTATATGAAGCTCGGTAATGTCGGAAATTTTATAAATTCCACTGTTTACAACCTCCTGATCTGATAGTGTTGAGGTTTTAAAAACCTACATAGCAAGACGAATATACTTTTTTAGGTTCGGCATTTTTTATTCAAAATAACTTACGGGTTCGTTATTTGGGTACTGTTGCGTCTTGTAGAACTTCGGATTTCACTGTATTTTCACTTGAAACTTATAGAGGGTAGTCTGATAAATTATTTTTTCCCAAAACATTGTATTTTTTTAGAAGTTATTTCCCCCATTATTTCCACCGCCACCTACCATATGACGCTGACGTCTGTGGATATGTCATATATGAGAGGCGCTTGCCTGCGGTGTTGCCGGATTGGGCTCCGCATTTAGGAAAAAATATGAAAAGTGGAAAATGTATAATACATATATTAATTAATTAAACACAAAACCGAAAAACTGAAACAAACAACAGTAGCAAGATAAAAAGATAAGTATAAAACAAAAAATAACGATAGTAAGCTAAAAAACAATTGTTATAACTTATGAAAAATAAAAAGTAGTAAAACAAAAAAAAATATTCCATGTAATTATAAAAAACAAATAACAAACAGTAAAATAAAAAGCATTTTTTTATCATTACATGGAATTGTTTTTAATTTTACTACTGTTTTTATTTTTTGTTTTTTATAATAAAAGTGGAAAATTTATATACATTTGTATTAATGAAACACAAAAACAAAAAACTGAAACAAACAACAGTAGTAAAATTAAAAGTGATTCTTCCTAAGTATAAAACAAAAAATAACAAACAGCAGTAAAATTAAAAGCAATTCTAAGTGATTATAAAAAACAAAAAATTAAAACAGTGGTAAAACAAAAAACAATTCCATTTAATTATAAAAAACAGAAAATAACAAACAGTAAAATGAAAAGCAATTTGGATGGAATGAAATTGTTCTTCGTTTTACTACTGTTATTACTTTTTGTTTTGTGTTGTCATTTAGAATTGCTTTTTATTCAACATGGAATTGTTTTTTTTTGTTTTACTACTTTTTATTTTACTGCTCTTTGTTATTTTTCAATTTTTATAATTACATGGAATTAGTTTTTGTTTTACTACTGTTTTTATTTTTTTTTGTATTTATTTATAATTTATCATTTTTTAGCTTACTACTGTTATTTTTTGATATATACTCATTTGGAATCGCTTTTTATTTTGCTACTGTTGTTTGTTTCAGTTTTTAGTTTTTGTGATTCATTAATTAATATATACAGGGTGACTTCGAAGTTGACTCATTTATTTTAACAGTGAGTAGATCTGATCAAAAGAAATGTTTTTTTCCTTTACCATTTTTCTGGTAAAATTAAAGTAACAAAGTTATAGCCCTTTGGAAGTTTGAGTACCGCCCTGTCTCAATAATAATATTATGTGCTCGTGTTTGGCGACAACGGATATAATCCGCCGTATCGGTTCATCGCATCGGAAACAAAAAAGCGAAAGAATTTGGAACGATGTTTTTACAATTATTTTATTCATTTGTATACAGTCAGTGTCAGTGAATAGTGGTATCTGTTGTGTGGCTCAAACGAAATAAAAAATGGCACATGTTTATGCGGATCGGTTTCCCAATCGACTGCAACCAACCCCTCGTGCCTTTGTTAATGTAGTACAACGGGCTCGTGAATCAGGTGACTTAAGACCTCACAGGGGACCTCACGATCAAATACAGGTCCGCACTGAAATACTTGTCGGGAGGATACTTTATAAAACAAGGTAAAATTTTTTTTATATATTTTTTTATTTTACACACATATTTTGGTTTATCTTCCTTCTACAATCATTATCTGAAAATTAATGACTCAACTTCAAAGTATATTAATATATATAAATTTTCAACTATTCATATTTTTCCCTAAATGCTGAGCCCCAACCGGCAACACCGCAGGCAAGCGCCTCGCATATATGACATATGTACAGACGTCTACGTCATATGGCAGATAGATGGCGGTGGAAATGATGCTAAAAATACAATGTTTTGGGAAAATTTTTTCACGAAAACCGTACTTCATCCACACTTTTTGTTTCTAAATAATCTATCAGACTACCCTTTAAAAGTTTTAAGAGAAAAAACAATGAAATCGGAGGTTCTACAACACGCAACAGCACCGTTATTTGTTTTACAGGTCTTGTCCTGACAGTATCAATTTGCTAACAGAATCAGGACTATTGAACCTAAAAGCGGGACAAACTCAACAAGCGTTTGAAAGACTGAGTGCGACGTTAGCGTTAGAACCTACTTGTGTCAAGGCATTGCTCGCCCTTGGATACGTCACCCAAGTAAGTCTGCCTGATAAAATGAAATAAGTACAGTATATTCACTGAATCAAAGCAGTTACGTTACAACGTCAAATAATGACAGTGACGCACATGGTTGCCACATCACTCAAAACTACTAGATCCTAGGGAATAAACCACAACTAGACAACAGCCGTTGGCGAAATTACATGACAAGCTTTGCGACAACGCCACAACACAGAAAACTGTTAAATTCCAACTATACATTCTAATTTAGGATCTATTTTGCATTAAGGTTGGCATTCAAATTTACTAAATATGACGTAGCTGCTTTGTTTTTTAATTCCTTATCGCCACAGTGTTTAAAAAGTCCTAACACATTTTCAAAGGAGATGATGATGAATATGATTTGTCGAACATGGCGGACAAATTCAATTTTTCGGTGTTTTAGAGGTCGCTGATAAAAAATGTGATATTCATTTGTCAAAAATCAAATTGGAGGTTCCAACATTGGTTTTAGAGGAAAAGCATACTGATCGAATATCACCCGTCAAACCGCCCCTAATCTGTCCAGACATTCAAATCATTTAGCAACGAAATGTATATCAAGCGTGGTGTCCCACAAGGAACAGTCTTAGGTCCAGTGTTCTTTTAATATATACTTAAACGATATGTTCTAATTGTGTTAGCAAAATAACCAGTTATGCAGATGGCTGCAAAATTATATGAAGGCAATAACTTGTCTCACCTGAAAAATGTCACTTTGTCAAAATTATTCGGTGGTTTAACAGCAGAAAATTGATATGATATTCTAAAACATGGTTTTTACGATTTGCTAGACATTTCCCAAATTACAGAGCGAGACCATATTAATGCAGTATTTCAACAGCAGTGGATTGGAAGAGGAAGTATGTTTCCATGGCCTTCGCGATCAGCAGACCTTGTTTTGATTTATTTATTGGGGACGGATAAAGGGCATCAGTCTCAATCCCTAAATTATTATACGGTGAACATGTCTGCAACAAATGCTTCGATTACGCTTAAATTCGAGTCGCTGATAGTGAATTTGATATTAATTTTTTCCTAAATGACTGCCACACGTTTCTTACCTGATTTCATTTTCAGCATCCTTTTCTCAACACATACTAAGTGACGTATAAATCCGAACACCCAGTTTAAATGGTTTTATTTTAATAAAAGTTGGTGAATGTATTTATCTTACTGTAAATAACAAGTGAAAAAATGTTCAGCCTTATCAGTTGGACATTCCGGTTTTTATACTGCTTTTTTTAATTCACTAACGCTCTAAAAATGAATATTTCAGCCGCAGTAAAGAATCAACGTTGGCGGATTTTGGTTCTTGACATCCTTTACGATCGGTTACGATGCCTAGAGTACGGAGACCTGTACGATTTCGTCAACTTAGTGAGTTTGATAGGGGCTGTATAGTAGGACTTCGGGAAGCTGGACTTTCTTTTCGGGCAATTGCAGTTAGAGTGCAAAGAAGTGTAGACACTGTGGTTAGGTGTTGTCAGGCATGGCTTCGAGAAGGCCGTACGCAAAGAGCCAGGGGCACTGGACGCCGCCGTGGAACAACAGACCGTGAAGATCGCCGCCTAAGATTATTGGCCTTAAGGGACCGTTTCTCCACTACCAGGTCCATTGCAAATGAATGGTTTGCAGAACACGGAAGACCTATTGGCATGCGAAGTGTTTACCGACGAATGAGAAGTTTTGGCTTGTTTTCATACCGGCCACACTGGGTCCTCCCTTTAACTCGAGAACACCGACGTAATCGCCTTGAGTGGTGCAGACAACGGTCACTCTGGGATCAGGAATGGAACAGTATTGTCTTTAGTGACGAGTCTCGATTTTGTTTAGGCATGCACGATGGTCGTGCCAGGGTTAGAAGGCGACGTGAGGAAAGGAGGAATCCACAGTTTTTTGTTGAAAGACATGTTCATCACACTGTTGGAGTTATGGTTTGGGGTGCTATAGCTTATGGTTCCAGGTCACCTTTAATCTTCATCAGAGGTAACATGAACGCGCAGCGTTATATCCACGAAGTTCTAGAACCCCATCTTTTACCCTATCTTGACACCCTGGCAGATCCAACTTTCCAAAAAGATAATGCCCGACCACATGTTGCAAGAGTCACAATAGACTTCTTTCAACATAATGATGTCACATTGTTACCATGGCCACCAAGATCTCCCGACTTATCCCTAATTGAGCACGTGTGGGATATGATGGGTAGGAGATTGCTCAATTTGCAACGTTCTCCTCAGACTCTAGAAGCACTTCGAGAGGAGTTGGTGGTTGCCTGGAATGAGATACCACAGGAGGACATTGACCACCTGATCAGAAGCATCCACACATTATTAAAGGTCAAAGGGCTTTAAAGCAGTGCAATCATTTTGAAATTTTCATCATTTACTTATTATGCTTCATTAAGTACTTATACAAAATTTTATTAAAATAAAACCATTTAAACTGGGTGTTCGGATTTATATGTCACTTAGTATATTTTAAATTTGTTGTTTTGCTGATCTCGAAACTACCTCATCCGTCTATCCCGTCGTTAATATCTGTTGCAGAAGCACGAAGAGTACGACGTGGCTCTGAGCAAGTACAAAATGGCGGTGAATTATGAACCGGACTCGGTTGCGTTGTGGAACAATATCGGGATGTGCTTTTACGGGAAGCAGAAATACGTGGCGGTAAGTTCCGACCGTTTATAAGGACATTGTTAATGGTTTTAATACACCCCGGAGATTTCCGGAGTTACGAGGCTTTTTAATTGGAATCCACGGCACAATGGGGAGGTTGATGTTTTTGCTTGCGTTTTAAAAGGTTCCATGTAGAGGGTGCCGCAACGTTGCGAATTAAGAAACTTTTTATAATAAGGTATTATTTGCAAATTTGCTGTATACTGGGGGTTTCAGAATTGAGCATAAAAAATTATTGAAACCAAGATGTTTAGCAATCGATGGTAATGCATTATATAGATTGATGGTTTTAGAGGTGAAATAAAGAAGTTTTGTGAAGAGGCATTGTTACAGTGTCAGAGAATTGAATGCTTCTTGAATTGATATACAGGGTGTTTCAGTTTATTGTTGCATAACTTTAAAATTCGATAGAACTTTTAAAATTAATGCATAAAGTCTATATAAACATGGGTCGAAAAATGCGTGGCTTCCGAAATACAGGGTGTTTAAATTTACTTTCTAAAATAGTTTTTTTTAAATATTTCGAACAATATTTGATGTATAACAGTGAAAATTGGTATACAAGGGTTTTTTGCGTTTCCACTTACAAAGCCATACACAAAATGAATATCCGCTAACTCTTGATTGGAGAATAAAAATGGCATTTTTATAAAACTTAAAAAAAACAGGTAAAAGAAACTAAATTTCGTGCATTCACAATTGCAGAAAAACGTTTCAGGTTTCAACAGACAACAAAATTAACTGTCAACTAATTGACGTTTAACCTTATTCTGCTTTCAATTTCAAAAATATTTGCAGGCACAGCCTACTTCTAAAAATTATCGAGATACTGACTTTTTAACGTTATTTTATCATAAATAATTAGAAATGCATCGAACCTTAAAATCGAAATATCTCAAAAACAGCTAACTATAACGAAAATTCACAAGAGAGCTTTTTTATCTTGAAAAGTGCGAAGAATCAGTTTTTTTATTCAAAAAGCAAAAAATTGCACTAAGAAAAAATTTTCGGTCATTTTAATACACTACAGGTACATAGAGAGCGCCCTCTAGCGGCTACAGTAAAACTATGCCCATGGTTTTGTCGTACCAAAAAACCCTTGTATACCAATTTTCACTTTTATACATCAAATATTGTTCGAAATATTAAAAAAAAACTATTTTAGAAAGTAAATTTAAACACCCTGTATTTCGGAAGCCACGCATTTTTCGACCCATGTTTATATAGACTTTATGCATTAATCAATTTTAAAAGTTCTATCGAATCTTAAAGTTATGCAACAATAAATTGAAACACCCTGTATTCACCAGTTATTAATTTATTTTTCAAAAATGAAGGAGTTTGTAAACGTGACATAATAAATGAAGCTTATACAATTTTGAAACATTCAACCAGTTCAGCTGTTCGAAACATGAACTGATAGATATGATAAAAATTTCTTATGTTGAAAATCAAAAATGAATTTTGAATTTTTTGTAGATTTTTAGCTGAAACTGAATCTAGGAATAGATAGTATCTCAAATCACAATGTGTATCTCAAAATCAAGTATTTCTTTATTTGAGTATAGATACCGTAAAATAGTAAAACAATTGTTAGATACTTGATTTACATGAGAAATAAATTTTAGATTACCATCTATGCACAAACCTAAGTTTTTAACCGATTCTTCTATCTGAATAGCATGGCTGTTTAGGATAACGTTCAAATGACTTTTAATATGTTAGAATGCTTTAAATGCGGTTCAAATGACCTTTACTCCACGTATTTTGGGCTGCCAATACCGAATGCGATGTCGTTTCACGCGTATCTGATCCCGTTTATCATTTAGATTTAATTATTTAGCGAAAAATTGCATAACCACGCGTATTTTGAAAAATTAAGGTGCTCACTTGGTGAGGTGGACGGCACGGAACGATAATGCGTCGACAGATGACATGTGATTGACGCGACGGAATGTGGAACTGTAAACGTCATTGTCCAATTTGGATATGAAGTATACGAGGGACGCTCGGTAAACCTCAACCCAAATTACCAAAATGCCGAATTAAATTTGTTCTGGAAAAGTGTGTAATTCATATGAGTGTACGAATGTAAGATAGTGACACACACTTGACAAGATGGATTGTGTGAATTTATATTGAAGATTGTGTGTGAGCAATTTCAATTGACAGGATACGCGTCCACGTGTAGCGGAAGTAGGAGGTTAGAAACTGCATTCCGATTGTTTCCCCAAAATCTCTTCTTCTTGATAGTTTTAACACATAACGATGGTATCTGTCGTTATCGATAAGCCCAATGTTTCCGTCCGATTGTTTTTATCTTTGTAACAAGTGCTCTCATCTCTACGTTCGTTTTGAAACACCATTTGGCTGCAACCTCAACGAAGAGTAAGTTGTTTAACAATTTAAGTCGTTCCTGTATTGGTTGCTAGCATCACAATTGTGTTTTCAGCTCCTGATGAAGGCTCCACAGAGAATCGCCGAAAGCTTGATTTTATCACCAAAAGAGGTAACTAAAGCCTAAAGGTTTGCCAATTTCCCTATATATATATATAGGTGAAAAATTGAAAAATTAAAGCTAGAGAGAATAAAAAAATAAAAAAAGTAAAATAAAAAAAGTATAAAGAGTCCTCCTTGCTTAAATTTTGTCGAAGTACCCAACAAAAGGCGGAAGCTTTAATTTTTCTCCTAACTGGTCTAGACTACAATGACCACGTCTCAAGTTATATATATATATATATATAGGTGAAAAATTAAAGCTTCCGCCTTTTGTTGGGTACTTCGACAAAATTTGAGCAAAGAGGACTCTTTATACTTTTTTTAATTCTCTCTAGCTTTCAATGGACTTTGCCATCATCGTCAGGAGCTGCAATTACAATGATAACAGTAGCAACAAAAGTGTAAAATGAATTTAAATTGAATCAACTTACAGTAGTATGTGAGGATGTTGCTAATTGTTGTTTTCGTATAGGATGAGGGAAACGTTCAGTAACATGGTGAGAGCTGGATACATGGTACAATGGTTAAAATTATATAAAATATGACAAGACAAGTTAAAGACAGATTAAAAATTATTTAGAAAACATTAGAGCATTACGTCGTGAAGCCACTTGATGATTGCACAAAATGGTGGTCATGGAATAATGAGTGAGATGAACCTTTGACAGAAGGCCGAAGGTTGTCAATGTCTGTGTTGAAAGATGGAACGAATTGTAGGCGTGTGCCAAAACGTTGCCAAATCACTTCAGATGATGTGATTTTCAGAATGTTATGTAAGAAATTGTAATAATAAATATGTACCTATATATATATATATAATTTGTTCAAATTGAGGCTATACTGACTAATCCCGGACGTCTACGAAACCAAAGGGAGTGAGCTCTATTGAAGCTTAGTATGTAAGGACGTTGCTTCTGTCATTTCCCATGAATTTTCGTATTGTACGGGCTGTGGCCAGAAGGACTCTTTTCTGTATGATTTTGTAAATATTCTCGTTTAGTTCTGATCTATATCTTTCAGGCCATAAGTTGCTTGAAGAAGGCACTTTGGGCTCAACCGCTGAACTGGCGTATTTTGTACAATTTGAGCATGGCTCATTTGGCAACGAAACAACCGGCTTCAGCGTTCAACTATGCGTGCGCAGCTGTAAATTTGAGACCTAACGTTGCCGACTGTTTTGCTCTACTCGCCTGTAAGTATAGTGTATGGTTTTTGCACTATCAACCTAAGAAATCGGCATTATTTAATACATCATTCCAACGAGGAGTTACATTTCGCTCTCTATGTAGTAGTATTATGTATCCATCGAAGAAAGAGACCAAACTTGAACATATTCACGTATACTCCACGTGATCGTGCTCCGAAGCACGTTACAGGGCCGTACTAAGAATAAATGTTTTGTGATTTGAGCCATTCATCATCGTGATGCTCTAAATTTTGAATAATGCACATCAGTTCATTAGCACGACAGGTCTAACTTTCCTATCAGTGTGCGTGTTTACTTTTTTATGGATATTTTCGATGTGACGATTTAGTGGCTTGACTGAAGCATGATAAAGACCACACGTTTTGCATGTTCGACTTGATAGCCTCAATTTTACAGTCGGACATAAATAATCGTAGGGCATTTGCAGGAAATCTTTGAGTGAAGCACTTAAGCGTAGAGCCAAATTGACTGGAAGATTAAGAAATTGCCCTCCTTCATCCAAAACCAAGTCATCAACTGTTTGTTTTAATTTTACAGGTGGTCGAAGAAACCTATTGTCTAGTAATCTAAATAGGCCACTTCTTGGACGACAGCATTCTGTATTTCTACATTTTACAATTTGAAGCAAGTATTGGCTCTAACGCACATGTTCTGAATACCATTTAATGTCTGAAAAATCAGGAAGATCTTGTTCACCTGCCCCAACATATTTTGCATTAACATTATAGCCAATTTCCATTGAACTCCATACTTCTTCAGCTAATACATTTCCTGCAAATTTGAAATTAGATCTTTCTAAATTTTCATCAATTGTAACGCCACGTTCATCCAAATGAGATCCAAAATGGTCATGAGGCAATATTAAACCAGGCAGTTCCCGACTAAGAGGAGCCATTCTGCGCTCTACTCTGTTATACGCACTTCTTCCAGGAGCATTGGTAGCTAAAAACAATCCATCGTGATCATGTCGCTTAAAGTGTTGTATAGCAAACCCTATGACTTTTTGATAACGTGGATTTTCATCTGGTCCTCCATCAACCGTCATAATTACCACTGGTTTTACTAGTCAATGGTCAGTTTTAGCTAATGGTCGAAACTCCTCAAGTTCGAGAAACGTCTCGAAATTCTGAGCATGGGTATTAGCAGTAGATGAACTATGCTTTCCACTTCGAATAGCGATGTAAGTTGGTCCAGAATATCCAACGGCTTGCGGTTGTCCTAGCATACTGGAAGTGATTTTGATACCAGCATAAACAGATGGTATCAATTTATGACGCTCAGCGATTACCCAATCGTGATCAGGCAATTTGATTCTATATTCCATGTGCATTAGAAGAGATGCTTGCTTATTTGCCGCAGTTACGCCAATAGGGGCTCGAGCTTTATCATCTTGAGATATGAAAAATACTTGATCTGGTCCAAGTATGGATGCTATGTTCTCCAAATAATGGATTGATGTTTCAGCGAACTTGTTATCTAAGTGGCTCTTGTGGTGATCATTTTGAGCCCGAATGAGCTTAACAGGGACTGTCGATACATGTCTTCGTCCCTCTGCAGAATTAGATTTTCTGGGAATCAAACGAAGATATCTCCCACTGCGACTAATGTTAAATCCTATTTTACGTAATTCTTGTGGGAGTTCATCAAGAGTTTTTACGCTGCGAATTGATTCCGTTCATCTTCTATCATCTGCTGTACTCCCAAATAAAGCTATATCCGCGATTGTTTTCAATAGTGAATGTTGATTGCTTTCAAGATTAGGGTGTCCCACTGAACCCCTCAGAGATAGTATTTTTTTATTTCTGGATTTTCATGACAAATATCTTCTTTCTTTTCATACCATCCCTGTGTTTCTTCTGGGCAACTGCGTTTTGAACCTTCCTGTTGAAAGACTGTTTTGCTGTTTTTATTTCCTCGCGCAACTTAATGATCTGTTTATCAACTTCAGCGCGGCTTGGCATAGTATCTCTAGCAGAATACAAAGCATTCAGATTTTTTCGAGTAGAGCAATCTTATTTTTCATAGCTTCCTGAGAAGGTTTTGCTCTCTGTTTATCTGTATTTTCATTAATTTCGCATTGCTGTTGTGATTCATTACCGGGTTTTATTTTATCTTCCACCTCTTTTTTAATATTTGAAGCTGACTGTATAATTTGTGTTTTTTCTGCAGGTTTACAGGTTGCCTAAAAATAAAAACTTTCTATGGCTTCTGCTAAAGATTCTCTTATTAAGCTACATAAATACAAAGTATGTCAATATATATGGCAAATACAAAACCCTATGGCTTTAAATCTAATATGTTTAAACGAGCAATTCGTTCCGGTCACAGAATACAGGGTGTTAGTTTTCTGTATATATGTATAAAAAAAAACATCCTGTACTTTATGACCAATTGACGGAATCAATCATAAGAAATAAATCTATAATATAATGAATATTAACTCTATACTTTGAGATAGGCCATAATATTTTCTAATCAGTAAAGAGAAACTTTTTGGCGATTTCTAATATTTCTAGTACTCACAGGTACCTAAAATGATTTCGTCACTCACCTTAGAAAAAAAAATTAGTAGATTGGATTTATTCTTAGTCGCCGCTTGCAATTCTTCTTCGATTCTCTTAGATACAATAATATCTAGTTCCTTGTCGGATTCTGCTTGTAATTTGTAATTTCGCCACACTTTTGTACATTTTGTACTTTCGTACTTGTATGAGATTTTTTAAAACTTTAAATTTTTGGTATAACTTGGATTTGTCTATGTGAAACGACATCTTATTTAAACATTAAACTTTGGCTAATGGAATCAATGGTAACACAAATGTTAACTTGCTTTACTATGCTTACAATACGTCTACTCGCTATAGTATCCAAACAATACACTGATAGAGGAAATTTAGACAAGTGAACGCCGCGCGGTAATTCCCCTACTCGGTTCTAAAGCGAGTAGGGGAATTACCGCGCGCTGTTCACTAAACGTATGCATTATTCGCGGGAATCCCCGAAAATGCGTTTCGTTTTCAAGCAAAGACAATGTGAGGGTTGCCATTCGTGTAAAAAAGTAAATAACTACTTTATTTAAGTGATCCAATTTTCAGACACGTTGATGGAGCTTCACGATCCTTACAATGCCTCTTTGGCCATGCAGCAAGCGGTACAGAGGTCGCCGTCAGACCCCATTTTGCTCATCAACGCTGCAATCTGTTACTTTGACGCAGGAGAAAGAGACAAGGCTACAGAAATGCTCGCGAAGTTCGAAAATGCCGTGGAGGCTGGCACTGAAGGCACTCAAGAAATCATAGATGTAAGTGATCCATTTTCAAAACAAAAACAAGAGAAAACAATAAAACATGTACGTATATATAAAAGGATATTGATCACAAATAAAAAATCTACACATAAAATAAAGAAAATTGAAGGTTATGCTAGAAACAAGAGAAAACGGTGCACTTCCGGTCTCAACAAATTACAAAGACAAGTGGTCAAAAGAAGCAAGAGTCAAGGCTAAGAGAGTGCTGACCTACTGGGATGATTGTGAAAATAAACCGCTAATGTGTTTGGACTGTTTTAACGAAAAACATCCTGGAACCCTACAGTATATTCAGATAAGAGATAGACCGGACATAAACAAGACCACGTGATCAACGAACGCTGTAACATTCGGCAGGGACGTATTAAGAGTCACGCAGTACATATTTTAGATAGTAGATGCTGCTTTGCGTAACTTTGTAGTAAATTAGCACAATTCGATGTGTATACGATTGGTGATGGATATAGGATCATGTGGGGGTGGGGTAAGAAATATATAATGATGTAAATATACATAAGGGTTTCAAAATTTTCGCTTCGATTTCCAGCTTCGGATGCCGCCTGATGTTTGGTGAAATACAGTGGAATACAATCTCAAAATGGCGTTTAAATTAGCCTAAATTAAAAATAATTGTATATCTCTCAAAATTGCTTTTAGAATATTGATTAGTATATTTTTTGATTTCTAGGTAAATATGTAACCAAATTAAAACGTTCAAAACGTAAAAAAATGTGCATGGTTGAACATTGTCAGAAAGTAGATTCTTGAATAGGTTTTGCCAAAATGGGTTCAAAAATGTCAATAATTAATTAAAAAATACAGTAGCTTTATAATTACTTATAACTTACCGAATTTGATGAACGACATCTTTTATTGGAAAGATGAGCTTGATGAGCTTTCATCATCGCTACTGCCTGAAGCACCAACGTCAATAATGAATGGCTCGACTTGTTCCTCTAAAATATTGTCCAGTTCCCACATTCTCTTTTCAACTTTGTCTTTCACGTGCTTAATACAGTTTTCCCATTTTTGCGCTGTTATTAATTCTAGTGCTTCTTTGAAAAGTCCTTTGAGGTCACAAAATTTAAAAGTTGTATTGTGCTTAGCTATATAATTTTTAACCTCTGCCCATATGAGCTCAATGGGATTGAGCTCGCAATGGTATGGAGGTAAACGGAGCACAGTTTTATTTTGACTTGCTGCCATTTCGTCAATGGCGTATTTTTGATATTCCGCCTTGTGATCCTTGACAATTCTTAATAATTGTACTTTCAGCATTGCTTCTTCAAAGTTGATATTTTTCGAGCGGAGCCAATTTTGAACATCAACTTTCCTTGAAGCCGTTGTTGGGACCTTCTCCATTCTTCGAGAATGATAAGGCGCATTATCTAACACAATTACTGCGTTTTCCTCTAAGTTCGGTAAAATTTTTGAAAACCACTGTTCAAACGATTCGCCATTCATTTCCTCGTGGTAATCTCCAGTTTTCTTAGACTCAAAGCACCACAGACCGTCAACAACAAATCCATCCTCACTGCCAATATGGCAGATAATGAGCCTTTTCCCTTTACCTGGAAATCGAAGTACTAACTGGTGTAGATTTATTTCAATAAGCGAAACTTTTTCAAATGTTTTCATCACATTCAGCGAAAAAACATTGAGACATGAGTATCAGATTGCTATAATTGGGATTATTTAGTCATATTGAAAGAAAGAATATTGAACGTCGTATGATTACTCAGCGCTTCACAATTTAATTTAAAGTTATAAACCTTTAAAAAATGAATGATCAGGAACTTGAAATACGCGCAAATATTAATATTAACAAATTATAACTTTATAAAGCTTAAAGTATGAATTAAAATGATTAGAAATATTAGGAACGGTACACAATATAAAACTTAGTAACTTCTTTTAAGTTTATAATATTCGACATATTTTAAGATTATATTAAAAAATTATTGAAATATCGAAAACACATAAAAACATGGCTTAAAAAAGTTCTAACAAATGAAAATGACAATAAAACATCCACGCATTTTATCGAAAGTTATAAAAGTTTTGTTACTTGAAAATATGTTTTATCTGCCCCCTGGAATTAATGTTTAGAACCTTGTTCCCAAGGTTTGAAAAACATCCGATTGTTGTCTATTACTCGTATTTACCTGCTGGATTTTTTAATCCGGTGGACAGTCCATCTAGAAAGGCCCTCCTGGATGAAGTTACAGAATCATCAACCCATACTTTACTTGTAGTGTGTCCTGCGTTTACCCACGTTTCATCAAGGTAATAAATCTTCCTGTTTTGATTTCTATATTTCCCAATTTTTGTTAAATAATCCCTCCTCCATAGCACAATTTCTTCTCTATCCAGTAGTAAACTATTACGACCCCGTTTTATCCATTTGAAATTTAAATGCTTCAGTAACGCATGGAAAGCTGATTGTTTGAAATTTGGCAACGTTGTATCTCCATTTACCTCCTGCAGTACTTTATCTATAGTAGGTATTTCATTCCTAAAGAAGAATTCATGCACTTTCCTCCTAATCGCATGCTTATCAGCTTCATCCAATGATTTAACAATACTTTTGCGATGTTTACTGGTCATTGGCTCAACAATTTCTTTGATGGTTGATGCCTCGTTCTCCTCGCGCTCGATCTTATATATATTCAAAATGACCTCTTTCATTTCTGCACTCAGGTGTCTTTTTTTAGAGCGTTTCCTAGGTGGACTACAGGAGTTTACAACTTCATCGGCAGTATCTGTACTACTGAGCATTTTGCGCAAGCACTTGATAACAATAACAATCAATAACAAGGTATAACAATAACAACGACAAACTGAACAACTTAATAAGATAACAAACGAAAACGTCCAAAGAAATATCAAATTGCAATGATGCACACGACATACGTAACACGTCTGAACCTGAATGTGACTCTGCCTTGATACGACTGCTCTGCCGCTCGGCATAGGCATTTAATTGCGAATTGACCAATGAGGGCTCCTGTTTTACGTCGAGACGGCGGCGTTAGCGTGAAAATCACCCGAACCTTTTGTTTACATCCGGTCTATCTCTTATCTGAATATACTGTAGTTTCCTAATAATTTTGAGATTTGCAGTTTTTTTTTTTGATTTATTTAAGTTCAACAAAAAGATTTTAAAACGGCAATCAGCGAAGGCTAGTAGACATCTCGTGATGACCTGCTTAACCTAAAAATGTTTCCATCTAAATCTTCAGTTATGGTTTTCGGCTCAACAAAACAAAAGAACATCGGTCTAAACGGAAATTAACCTTAAAATCTATGATGGACTGGCTTCCTAGAATGAGTGAGTGTGACTGGATTGACACAAAACTGACGTACACTCTGTACATCTAAAAATCTTTCGCATGTGAAACCTTGCCCCCGACAAAAATAGAAGCGTATCGGCGAAACTGCTTGCTATGCAGACCATAATCGTTCAAACAGTGATAATGACGTAATAGGCCTGTTAAGACCGACCTTTCAAACTTCCGCTGATGTCTCATTACCGTTATACAACCGAACACATGCCGGACGGTTTCTGCAGTAGTTGTTAAACTTGATTAGCGTCGATCAGACAAAACTTTTGTTACACGGACCTTCGAGACTGCCGTAGCTTCCCAAATAACTTTATCTAAGCAATATGGGATGTTGCCCGTCTTGATATAACTCAAGGATTTTTTTTTTTAGTTTGAAGAAAGGTAGAGGAACGTGTCTGGATAGTAGCTTAGGTATCTAGCATGTCTGAAAATTAAAAAGCTTCAAATGCTATTCAAATGACGTCTGTCGTACGTAGTGAGCGTCGCTAAAACCGTATAGTTGTGTTCACATCAGGATTTTTTATCAAGGGGAAGAGATGGCTTCCAGCAAAATCGAAACAGCTACAAGCCAGCTACAAAACAAACCTGGAGGAGTGTGACTGGTGGTTCTCCACAATGGCTTTCCACTAAGAGGAATCAGATATTGAACAAACTTCTTCAGGACAAGCATTAATGGACATAGTCCGATGGTATACGTATAGAAAAGAGAACGTACCGCTGGAGGTTAAAATCCCATTACAAAATGGACGGATAGTACCCTAACCAACACAACTAAACGTAAGGTAGAAAATAAAAGGGTGCTACTCCATAAACTGGTGTTTGGGGTGTTAATATAAAAAAATCTGGAGTCTAACGAAAAAACGCCCTCACACAACCAAAATCACAGCGGACAGAAAATGGCGCTGGACCGTCCTCGCACGCAACCTCCTAAAAGAAGGTTGAATAAGTGGCCCTGAAGAAGGCACGTTCGACAGAACATCAAAAGGAACAGATAAAAGCCGGTAAAGAAGGTATCTTGATAGGAAGGTAAACATTCATATACGGCTAGTACGTGTGAAAATCACAAGATGGCGCGCTAGTTGCCTATGAACAGACTATAGGCAGAAACAAATCGTGTGAAATTCTACAATCAATAAACTATAAAATTATTTATATAGGAATGGGCACTCTATAATGAATAACTAGAAATTTGGATTACTCATAAGTGGTCAAAATAGTAAAAAGATTTTGGCACGTGACACGGTTTCGGGAGGAATATACTCGATCGCTTCGGTTATATTGTTCTTCAGCTTCTTGGTGGCCAGTTGACATCACCAATTCGAGAAATTGAACGTCCCGGAAATATTGTTCGCAAAAGATTCATTCTTTCCCTAGCTGTGTCACAAGTTGCTCGTCCTGCTGGGGAACCACATGTTTAGCAGTTAAATTGTTGGATTTGAGGAGAATTAGCTGCAGCGTCTTCAAAGACCCCTGCCTACCAAACACCGCACCAAACTTTGACTCGACGAGGATGTAGTGGTCGTTGATGCATGCCACTCTAATGCCCTCCTTATTAATAAATCCGTTCATGTCGAAGTGAGATTCATCGTTCATTATGTAATAGTTCGTGTTCCATCTCATCCCACTTACACCTTTTTCTTCCGATCTCACAATAAGTTTGTTTGACAGGCATTGAACCTCGCCGAGCGGCTGTCATCTCGACTAAAGCCGGAGAAACTTCGTACCGGAAGCGTTGAAGCGGGGATGGCCGATGACAAGCCGGCTTCCGGAAATTCCAGGGAAAATAATCCCGCAAAGGCTGCGCTGCCAAGAGAATTGCAGGAAGATGAAGTTTGAGTTACATTGACCAAAGAAGATAAAATACTTATTGTTTGTACTTTGTTTTTACGTGAATAGACCAATTTTCTGTTGTTTTGTTTTCCTGATCTGTTCTTAAATGACCGTTCTTATGATTGCTAAAAAGCTTGAAACAACGTTGTATGTGGTTGGTTATGGTCGCAGAGCCAAAAAAAGATCCTACCTAGGCTGTGTTTTTTATTTGAAAACATTTCGTTGGTTGTAAATACCGAACTCACAAACCGATCGCTCTGATGCACCTTCAAATAAAGTTTTCTTTTATATCATGAGCAGATTGTGAAAACGTTAAACAGCGTTGATCTCAAGGCAAAAATGTGACTCATGTGAAGGATTTCGTTAATAACCAATCTACGAGGGTTGTGTCAAAAATAGGATTCCCAAATTTTTTTCAGGCTCAAGGAATTTTTTATTTGATAAACCGAATTTATCATTAAGCTATTTTTCTACAGAGTCGACATTTTTTCAACTTATTTTTTTAGACGTGGAATCCACTTTTTCACTGTCAAGGAAGCTCGCTCTGTATGAAATATGTACAAAATAAACATTGGATATGAATGTCTACCACTGTTCCGGTCTCTCAGTATAATAAAAGATATTTTATCTAAAGCGTTGTTTATACGGAAGTAAAATGTGCAATGATTTTAACGAAATACCCAGTACAATCCCCCGAAATCATACATTGGCAGAATGGCCAAGAGAAGGCGCTTCTAAAAATCAACAGAAATGCAGGGTGTCCCATTTAAAAAAATGCAAGTTTATATTACCACTAATTTATGGGACACCCTGTATAGCTAAACATAATTTTAGGTTGTAGACCTTAGCACTGTCTACAACTTTTGTATTTCACTTTTTTCTGCAACTCTAATAGTAACGAAGATATTGAGTTTTGAAATACTATACATATAAATCCGAATACCCAGTTTAAATGGTTTTATTTTAATAAAAGTTGGTGAATGTATTTATCTTACTGTAAATAACAAGTGAAAAAATTTTCAGCCTTATCAGTTGGACATTCCGGTTTTTATACTGCTTTTTTTTTTAATTCACTAACGCTCTAAAAATGAATATTTCAGCCGCAGTAAAGAATCAACGTTGGCGGATTTTGGTTCTTGACATCCTTTACTATCGGTTACGATGCCTAGATTACGGAGACCTGTACGATTTCGTCAAATTAGTGAGTTTGATAGGGGCCGTATAGTGGGACTTCGGGAAGCTGGACTTTCTTTTCGGGCAATTGCAGTTAGAGTGCAAAGAAGTGTAGACACTGTGGTTAGGTGTTGTCAGGCATGGCTTCGAGAAGGCCGTACGCAAAGAGCAAGGGGCACTGGACGCCGCCGTAGAACAACAGACCGTGAAGATCGCCGCCTAAGATTATTGGCCTTAAGGGACCGTTTCTCCACTACCAGGTCCATTGCAAATGAATGGTTTGCAGAACACGGAAGACCTATTGGCATGCGAAGTGTTTACCGACGAATGTGAAGTTTTGGCTTGTTTTCATACCGGCCACACTGGGTCCTCCCTTTAACTCGAGAACACCGACGTTATCGCCTTGAGTGGTGCAGACAACGGTCACTCTGGGATCAGGAATGCAACAGTATTGTCTTTAATGGTTTGGGGTACTATAGCTTATGGTTCAAGGTCACCTTTAATCTTCATCAGAGGTAACATGAACGCGCAGCGTTATATGCACGAAGTTCTAGAACCCCATCTTTTACCCTATCTTGACACCCTGGCAGATCCAACTTTCCAACAAGATAATGCCCGACCACATGTTGCAAGAGTCACAATAGACTTCTTTCAACATAATGATGTCACATTGTTACCATGGCCATCAAGATCTCCCGACTTATCCCCAATTGAGCACGTGTGGGATATGATGGGTAGGAGATTGCTCAATTTGCAACGTCCTCCTCAGACTATAGAAGCACTTCGAGAGGAGTTGGTGGTTGCCTGGAAAGAGATACCACAGGAGGACATTGACCACCTGATCAGAAGCATGCCTAGGCGCGTTGGAGAATGCGTAGCACATCAGGGTGCATCCACACATCATTAAAGGTCAAAGGGCTTTAAAGCAGTGCAATCATTTTGAAATTTTTATGATTCACTTATTATGCTTCATTAAGTACTTATACAAAATTTTATTAAAATAAAACCATTTAAACTGGGTGTTCGGATTTATATGTCACTTAGTATATTTGGACACCATGTATAGAGATGGTATTTTTGGTTGTTGCCACATTGTAAGCTCGGTAAATTTAACTTGGTTCGATACTATACCGAGTGTTCCGTATTTAAATGAAGAAATTCCGTATCTGAAAATACAAAATTTCTAAATTCACTTTTTACGTATATACATGGTTATTTACCTAAAGAGGCAAAATATTCAATATCACATATCTCAGGCACTGTTGAACTAATTTTGTTGAAATTCTGCACGATAGAAAAGTTATCTAGGAGTTACCTGAGACTAGATGGATTTTTTGTTTTCTATCAAAATTATACTCTGAATTTATTATTATTCCACAGAAAAATGGTATACATGAGAAAAAAGAAAAACCGAAACCGACCCTGGAATTTTGAGTTTCCAATACACCTTTAGCTCAATCTTAAGCATTATTTTGTAATTTGTTGATGAAACCAAGTTGATAACTTTTAACATTTTGAGTTTTGTGCCACGTGAACCGCCAAAAACAAGTTATTTTTACTAAAAGGAAATGTTAAACTAAAAGACCAAAAGATGCGCATACAATACAATATTTAGCTGGTTAATTAGCATCATCCATTGGCTTTATTGTACATAGTCAAACATTTCAATATACGGCCTAAATGTTGCTTTGTATAAAAAAAGAATGTGAAAAACCGAGTCCGGACCTGGATTTTGTAATCATCCATCTAGTTTACATTACTCTCACGTAACTTTGTTGTTGTGCAAAATTTTAATAAAATCGCCATCTCAGATGACGAAAAGTATTTCACCTTAAGTAACATAAAGCGAAATTTGCAGATAAAATCCTTGTCTGGTGCGCATTTTCTAACAGTGGTGTATCACAGCCGTTTGTGGGAATAGTGAGGGGTGAAGCTTTGAATAGTCAGAGCTATATCGGTAACTGCCTTTCCAAATTGCTTCAGTTTGCCCACGAACATCATGCTAATGACCGTATCATGTTTTGACCAGACCCAGCATCGTACCATTGCCCAAGAGATACCCAAAACTAGCTTCGACAGCATAACATTATGTTTGAAAAAATAGACAAAAGCTTAGATAAAATAGCTGCATAATTGCGGCCACAGATGCAAGTTAAAGAAAATTCCCTGTATATAAAGTCAGACTGAATGCTGAGCAAGGTTAACTGACACAAAATAAATTTTTGATTATTGCTTTTCAAGAAGAAAATTTCCAATCTATCTACATTAATAATAGATTCAAAAATGGCATACATATGGTAGAATATGATTGGTACCTAACTGGTTGGAATTGACAGTCCTCTTCTTTGCAAATGATCAAAATAAACATTTGTTGTTAATGAACCTTTTTCTTTAAATATTAGCGATTTGCATATCTCGCAGTTTACGTTTTTAGAGATAGCGTGTGAAGCATATCCAGATATATAAGTCTTAGTACTATCCTCTATGTCACAATTGGCTAAGTAATTTGTCTCTAATACTTCATTGAATATATCCAAAACTTCAGGATTTTGTTTGGTATCAAAATTTTCTTGAGTTTCTAAGCAGTTTTGGAACCTTGTTTTAATTTCTGCTAAAGAAAATGACGATTTCTTTTCATTGAAAATATGCTTCAGCCGTATTTTCTTTTCAGCATTTAAAATTTCATCATATGACACATTGTAATTGCAGCCACATAAAAGTCTATAATTGTCAAATCGTTTTTCTAAATTATCAGTGGTGAATTTTCCAGGCAATACATACTCAATGTCAAATTGATTAAATGAATATTCAATTATATTAAATAGAGTCAGCGTGCTTTGATATAGAGCTGTATACGTTTCTGGTGTCAGGTGTCCATTATTATTCTCTAGATTATGCCATTTTTCTAAGCATATCAGGAATTTTTTTAAAAATTGTACTCTATAATCATATTTATCGGTAATAGGCTTACAAAATTCGTTTCGCTTCAATTCTCCTTTTATTACACTTGTATTACTGACAATATCCCACCAATTCCTGATTATTTCCAAAAAGTGTGCAGCATCATTAAACTTTAATTCTTTCATAGCAGCTATTGTTGAGTGATGGATGGATTATGTTTTCTCAGCGTTTTGAGCACGAGTTGCGTCGATGCAGCAAGCAGCGGCGGGAGTAACACTACCACCTACGTTGCCAGATTTCTTTGTTCACGGCTCGTAGTTGACGTCGGCTGTGGTTCGATCAATAGAGAATTTTTGGGCTTTACTGGCTAGGAAAGTTTATCATGGAGGCTGGGAAGCCCAAGATGAAGAACCATTCCTACCGCTATTTAAGTACGAAACGCCCAGTATTCGTATCATCACATTTTCACACATTAACCTTACTGCAACTACCTATCTCTGTTTACACAATCGACATTCGGGTGTACCGCAAAAGATCAATTCACCTTGAGACAATCACCAATTAGACATCGTTCCACGCTGAACCGCCACCGAAGCGTCTGTTTTCCATTTAATTAGAAGACTCTCTCCGTATATATCACCTTCAGTCCCCCTTCTCCTAATCAAAGTGAATCCAATTAGTTCTGTGCTCTGCCTTGAAGAACACCCTTCCCCCATTGTTAGATTGTTCTCTATGAAGCTATTAACTGTGTTCATTGGTGGGGCGATGTTTACGTACTGGGATTCGGGCTAATTGTTTGGAGTTTAGACGTTCGTTATGATTATGATGTTATTTTGTTGGGTCGCCCACCAATAGGGTGTCCCAGTGTCCCAGTCTATGAAGTTTTATAATCCAAAGCAACTTGATTATTATGTTATAAAAATGTTTTGTCATCATGGCACAACCAACACAAGATATATGAGGATATGTTGTATTTATAATATGCCAAGCAGCTTTCATATTGCTCGCATTGTCAGTCACTATTAAAAAAAAATTGTGGCTCTATGTCTTGGATAACTTTGATAAGTTCGTTACTTATATACGTTCCCGTTTCTTTTGCAATTTCCAAAGGACATTTTGAACATTGGTTTAATATATGATTCGTCATGCGCGTTGCGTTTGGAAAGGCGTATTTAAAACAGCAAAACTTACACACAGCCTTGGCTTTTTTATCTGTTTTTTCAATAACAAATAATTGCCAAATATCTGAAGAACGTCGAACCATATTGTCCTGCAACAAGAAAAAAATACATAAATAAAATATCTTGCTGCACTTGATCAACTGATCAAATTCTTGTAATTTAAGAGTATAGAGATAATAATTATTATTATTGAATCTTGATATTAGTAATAAAGAAAGTTAAGGGAAATATGCAAGGAAACTGAAATCCCACCTTCAAAACACTTGAGAAGCTATTCCAAATTTAATAAAATACTCACTTACCAGAAACCAAAACAAACACTTGGGTCAACAACACTAACAATCTTCAGAACAAACACACTCAATTATTACAGCAAAATTTCACTTTGTATTATTCATTTACTGCGCTTATGAGAAGGCTAAATTAAAATGCGTGCTTTATAATAAAGAAGACGTGTCAATATTGAAGAATCTCATTCTCAACTGAACAATTCAGGAATACGGGGATTTACCGAAATGCCGTGTCGCTGTGCGTGATCGGGAATTAACCGAAAGCTGTAGTGGTCGGGGATTCACCGAAAATCGACGGGTATTTACCGAGAACTAACACTTCAGAGCCGTAGCTTGCGGTTTTGATTCAAATTATTTCTGTTTGATTTATATTAATGGAAAAATCAGTAACCAGAATACTTTTATCTTGTATATAACAAATTTCAATTTTTCCGAAAAAAAAACACGTATCTTGAGTGACCTTGTTTTATAGGAAACCAACGAACGTGTCTATACGACGTCTTGTAGCTGTGATATTTTAACGTCCATCTAACGTTACCAGGACGTGAACTGAATGGTCTTCTACGTCACTGAATTGACGAAAAATTGGCGTCACTCTTACGACTTCCTCCTACATGGGTACTCGTACTTTACCCTCGAGTATCACTTCGAGTGTCAATTATAAATGTGGACAAGGTGCGTTGTCGAATTTTTTGTCTCGGTAATTTTCAGGGCACGCCCCTGGTCCAACACTCTAAAATTAGAACAAAAGTACGTGTAAGTTAAAAATTGTAATAAAAGTCTGGGAAATTGTTGGGCATTCTGTTAGTGGAAAACGACTCTTTTCCGGTGCTAATGGGCTTTTTCCAATTAAAAGGCCGCGCTTAGAGCTGAAAATTGAATTTTTTCAAAGGATCCAAACAAATACCTCTACGGACTTTTACCTCCCGGGTGTTTAATGAACATTTTAACTGACGGAGGCTACTAGATTTTTATACCGGACGAATAGAGGAAATACGGGGTTTCCCATTGACACCGTAGAGGAATTAAGAGAATGAATAGTTGCAGCTTTTGATAGAATAAAAAACACTCCAGGGATATTTCAACGAGTGCGCAATTCCATGAGAAGGAGGGCGGAAGCATGCGTACTAAGTGAACAATTTTTGTAATCATTTCGTTGGTTTTAATGTCATGTTTATGTTGTTGTTCATTACCTCTAATGTGTTTAATTTTTCCAATTTTCAAATTCAACAAACCCGAGCTTTTGTACGGAAACATTTTTGGACCATTGTTCCATATAAAGCAAAATAAAATTAATATAGCAGACTGAGACACTGAGTTTGCGTTACAGCTGGCTCTGCAGGTTGCTAGATAAAATACCTTCAGGCTGTATAGCAAAGCTTTTCAAACGTGTTTCAACTACTGCCCACTTTGAGAATGAATTATTTTCTAGAGCCTCAAAAATAGTTTTTTATTATACAAGGTGTCGGGAGAAAATGCTACCTCAACCTAAAATCTAGTATTTTTCCGGGGTATAATACACAATTTTTTCTGTGACGCGAAAAATGACGATTTAATATTGAAAAACTATATTATTACAATATTTAAGTCAGAAAATTATTGATGTGATATTTGAATTTTGAAATCAGTAGGCTATATTATACTTATTGCGAACAATAACACTGATCAACAGCCAAAAAATATCCTAAATAAAATCAACAAAATATTACTATTTTTAATGATCTAAAACCAGAATGAAACTTATTTTTTCAATATTAGTTTAAGTTTTAGAGATACGGTAATTATATGTGTTCCTGCTGTGACAGTGTTAATATACTGTAATTCACAAGAATGCACGTGCTACATTTTTATATTCGGCAAGGAAAGAAAATTATAGCCGAGGACATAACAGAACCACTCACTTACTTAATCAACAAATGCTTTGAATCTGGCATATATCCCTCAATTTTAAAAAAGGTAATATAATACCGATACATAAATCAGGAACAAAAACAGATGTTAACAACTATAGACCAATATCAATAATATCCAGTGTAGCAAAGGTTTTTGAAAAAGTTTTATCTACTAGAATGATTCGATACCTCACAAAATTCAAAATTTTAAGTGAAAATCAATATGGATTTACAGAAGGGAAGGCTACATCGGACGCAATAACTAAAATTGTAAATCAAATACATCAAAATATTGATAACAGAATCGCTTCAATCTGCATTTTTGTTGATTTAAAGAAAGCTTTCGACACAGTTAATCACAAATTATTATTAGAAGCATTGGAGAGAATTGGTTTCAGAGGAAACGCGTACTCACTGATCGAAAGTTATTTGTCAAATCGCCCACAATCTGTGCAGATATCAGGATCATTTAGTAAAGAAATGTATATTAAGTGTGGTGTCCCACAAGGAACTGTCTTAGGTCCGCTGTTATTCAATATATATTTAAATGATATTTTCCAAATTAATTGTGTTGGCAAAATAACTAGTTTTGCAGATGATACTGCAATATTATATGATGGCACTGACTGGTCTGATCTGAAAAATGTAATTGAAAATGATTTTATCAAAATTATTCGGTGGTTTAACAGTAGAAAATTAAGCATTAACTACTCTAAAACACATTTTTTACCATTTGGATCTTATGCAGACATCTGCCAAATTACACAAATTTCTCCTTCAATATTAATGATCAAAAAATGCAAATTAATAGAGTGCCCAACATAAAATACCTTGGAGTGGTCTTGGATCCTCACTTACGATGAGACATCCATGTCAATTATATTTTAAAGAAAGTTAGATTTGTATCCTACAAAATTAAATACCTTGGGAATATATTGACAGAAAAATATCTTCGAACATTATACAATGCACTGATTCAGCCTCATCTCACATATGGTATATTAGCATGGGGAGCTGCATGTTCCTCACATATCTATAATTTAGATGTTTTTCAAAAAAGTATTCTAAAAATGATATTTAAAAAACCGAAACTTTATCCCACTGAAAAATTATACGCAGATGTTCGAATGTATGATATAAGACAGCTTTATTTCTTACACAGTATCACTCACTACCATAAATTTGTAAACACCGACCAAAAAATTAAACATAATCATTGTACCAGGTACAAAATTCGTGGCACAGTAGTTCCTCAACCGCATAAATCTATAATGCAGCGATCATATCTCTATTTAGCTCCTAAATTTTATGAAATTATACCTAAAGACTTAAAAGATTTATGTTTCGGAAATTGTTTCAAAAGAAATTTAAAAAAGTGGCTACATTCTATATCTAGGACTGACATTCATAAACTCATAAATACAATATACAAACATCAACTAAATACATAATCTACTGTAGCTAATTTTTGTCCTTTTTTGTCATTTGCATTCTACAGCTTCAACTTAAATTATTGGTCCATGTACAGGCGATGCCTTCTATTGGGCCTGTTTTGATTTTATATTTATTTACTCATATTGTTTGTTATCTTTGTACATTGAGTGAATAAATATTATTATTATTATTATTATTCCTTAACTTGAAGGGGAATAACGTGTATACTGAATACAACAACTTCCAGAACAATCGTTTGCCACGGCCCCGCTCAGTAGGATTTCGAACCTGCGATAAGATGTCATACGCTTAACGTTGCTGTAACCAGTATGACAGAAAATGATCTTAAGTCTGAGGAAGATGGGATCCAGTAACGAAACCGTCAAGCTGCATACAAGTCGCAGAACGAGCGCTAACAGTGCATAATAATGAATCCTGAATATAATTCGTTCACCACTGTCTCTAAGCCTTTCCACTTATTCGCAAGCATGCCGCTGGGAGAGACATTGATAGCGTCGCGATCCATGCCGCGAATTCGAAACGCTGCATCGGAAGTGGAGTTTTCCATGAAGGGGATACAATCATCGAGGTTGTGACAGGTCGAATGAGGGTGACAGTGTCCTTGAGAAGTGGCCTTGTTAGGGCTAAGGGTTATTATGGCACAAATACATAGTAAAGAGGATGCTGTCTCTTGAAAAGCCGGTTTATGACGGCACAAAAATCGACCACAGCGAAAGTGGCACCAACAATCTATCTCTTGGAACTGTATGAAAGTTCGCATCGTCAGCCGGGTCACCACTGTGACCGCTAGATGCCGACGATTTTGGAGCTATAGTAGATAAGTTAAACAATTTAATTATGTTTATTAATTTTTTCAATTAGTAGACAAGGCTCGAAACATAGTTTGGGCGTTTGATGATGAGGAGGCACCCATAGCTGTCAGAGAATCGCGGTCTGTTAAGAAAACATGATAGCTGTATTTTTCAAATCAAGCGGGATTGTGGAGCGGTCGTTTTGGACACGCAGAAAACAGCACAGCTAAGTGGTACACGAAACAGTGCCTGCCTAAAGTCATAGAGTTTATGAAAAACCTGCGGCCAAAGTCAAGAATGGACACTTGGTATACTTTATCTGAAGAAACTTGAAATAGCATAAAAACCTTTGGTCGGCGCGTCCTTTGTAATTTCATGACGTATCATAGGCGTGCGGTCATTTATTTAGAACGATAATAATAATGTTTTTATATCACAATAAATGGATTTTACTATCTTCTTATTTTTTTGATTTGGGATAAAAAATACTTATATTGGGAGTTTAATTTATGTTGACTGAAAGTTAAGAAATGGAAAAATTACAGAATTCCAACGTTTGACATAGGCAAATATTTACATAGCAGGTAGGTATATAAAAAGGTATATAAAGACTTACATTATAGGTATTTATATATCATCCTCGCCTTCGGAGCTGTCGCTAGAGTCATCTTGTAGAGGAATTACAACGGGATTTACAGGAGGCAAAACACAATATTCATTTTCTTTTTCAATAATATGCCTAGAACACTGCTTCCATAGGTCTGTGGCAGCAATATGAGATACTGCATCTCTTATTGTGGCCAATAGCGATTCACTTAATTGAGGGGTCTGATTATGTTATCTTACTTTTTTTTTAAAGCAGCCCAGACCAACTCAATCGGGTTAAAAATGCAGTAATAGGGAGGTAGACGTAATACTTCATGGCCATTTTGCTGAAGCAGATTGTCAACAACATACTCTTTTTCAAATTTTTGTCTTTTAATAAGATCCAATAATATGACTTTGGTTGATTTTTGTGGTATTTCCATTCCCTTATCCTTCATAAAATCAATAATGTCTTGTTTTTTGTGCCTGTATTCGGAATTTTGTTTTTCTGTCGGGAATGGTATGGCGCATTGTCCATAATAATCACTGAATTTGGGGAAATGTTTGGTATTAACTGCTGCTCTATCCACTTTTCAAATAAGTCGGAGGTCATGTCCTCATGATAGTCGGCACATGATTCTTTGATATTTTTGGCAGATAACAGCAAGGCATTAGGTATAAATCCATTTTCACTGCCAGCAGGGAGAATAATGATTCGTTTTCCACGGTTGCATGGTGCATTTAAAATGCACTTGTTGCTGTCGTCAACCCAGCCGTACTGCACAACATCATGGGTATCATACCACGTTTCAGTCAGGTAAATCAGATTTCTTTTCTGCTCTCTATAGATTTTAACTTTGTGCAAAAATTCTTGGCGCAATTCAACGATTCGAGACGACTCCATAATCACCATTCTTTTATCTAATTTTTTGTATTGAAAACCACACAGTTTTACAATACAGTGCGTCTAAGCATTTGTAATTATAAAAATCTTCAGGATAATCTTTTAATTTATCCCGTATCATTTCCAACGTGGGCACCAAATTTTCTTTATATAATCCGTATATTATACGACGAATATCTTCCTGAAAACCCACGTCTATTCTTTTTAATTTTTGCCCTATGCGCTTTCTGTGGAAGGAATGGTTGACTACATCTCCCCTTTTTATAACCCGATAAATGGTAGACCGACTGATTTTTGTCAGGATACAAATTCTGTTTAAAATTTGATTTTGCGAGGAATCTGGATTTTCGTTTTTCAGACAATCATACATATTTAGGATTACTCTTTGGGTCTGTTCCTCTAAATCTTTATGAAAGAATTCTGCCTGCACAGGTTCATCAACCATCTCCTCGTGGCTTGGAGCATTTTCCCAAGGTCTCCAGAGAGCCATATTTAGGACACACAAGAACAATCAACACAACAATTAAATCAACAAGTAAACTGAGTATTCAAAAGTCAAAAACACACAAACTAATAAAATCTATGAAAAAACACGGACAGACTAAAGAAAACACGTTTATTCACCGCTACACGGCACTGGCTGAACTGTTTCAATTTTCAGTAGCCACCTGCACTTGTTCGGAGCTCTGAAATACACGCTTTCTCATTGGCTATGTCCACGCATAGGCGTGCTTTACTCCACGTGGACCGGTGAAACTGCCTTTGATCTTATACGGGGGATATTTGCTGCGAAATTTGGCGATTTTTGCAGCAACAGAGCGTGTTAAATATAGATATATAAAACGCACCCGGTATTTCACAGTGTTTCAAGTGACTTCAGATAAAGTATACCTCCACCATGACAACGCTCCAGCTCACCGCGGCAAAGCCTGCACCGAGTGTGCCGCACTCCCGGGTGAAACTTGTCAGAGCTGGTTTAAGAACTGGTTTTGGCGGATGAAGAAGTGGTGGAAATTTTTGAACGAGTCAATAAATAAAGCTGTATTGCAAAACTTTTATAGTACCCTTTGTATATTGTAACCGTGTAAGTTATCTGGTATGACGTGCCAAAATCACGTAGCTTTTTTCTATTTTGATCACTTCAATGATTTTCTTTTGGCAAATTTCATAGTTTATTGATTGTATAATTTCAGGCGTATTATATCTTTCTTTCTCGGCGACTCAGTATTGTGTTGGGAAAAAATTGTAGTTACTCCGTTACTTGGTTTTCGGTCTTCAAGGCCACTCATTGAAAGTTCCTTTTTATAAAGTTACGTGATTCTGGGATATAAGGTGCCGAACACCAGTTAGTGGAGTAGTACCCCTTCATACGTTTAGTTGTTTTGGTTTGGTTGCTACCCCTCCCATTTTCTTATAGGATTTTAATCTTCAGCGATAAGTATTTTTTTTATACCATCGGACCACCTTGCGGACGTAAACTCACTCCACTCTCGGAATGTCCGGGTGGAGGGTGGGCTCGAGGGAACAGCATCGAAGATAAAATTTGTTTTTCGAACATCTGCGGGATTAACAGCAACATTGATGCTGTTCATCACTATCTGCAATTGAATCGTCCCGCCGAACTTTTCTTGGCGGAGTCAAAAATCTCAGAGTCTGCACCGATTAACCATCACAATTTCCCAAACTACGAGGTGCACTCCAATCTGAGAAAGAACGGGGGAGTAGTGGCCCTTGTCCGCAGCAGTCTGTCCTGCTCCAGAGAGTTTCTTTGGAATCAGACCGGAAGGACATTCTGTGGCTTCGCCTCAAATCCAAAACATCACCCAGATTTATTTGCTGCCTTTATCGCTCTCCCTCGGACCATAAATGGGATGACCTACTCGAATACCTCGCCATTCGGATCGACTTCCTGAACATCAATCACCCCGCTTCAGAGGTGATTTCAATGCCCATAATAAGCTTTGGTTGGCCTTAACCAAGACCGATGCAGCAGGTCGTGCAGTTGAAGCGTTCGCTCTTAGTCAACGGCTAACCTAGCAGGTGACGCATCCTGTCCCTTACACCACTGCTGTCCTGTCCCCCCTGGGTAACTCAGACCGCGGTGTTGTGTAGCTTAGGTCTCGGTCAGAACCCGCTGTGGCAGCAGAAACTCGTACAGGCCGCAAAACTCGGCATTACGGACATGGCGACTGGGAGGGGCTCAGAGACTTCTTCTCTAGCTTTCCTTGGAGATATGTCTGTTTCACTGACGCGGATGCGTCGGCTGTCTGTTCTTCGATAACCGAAATTATCCACGTCGGAATGGAGGAATACATCCCTCACACAGTGAAAGTGCCTAAACCAGGGTCCAACGGCTGGTTTAACAACTCTCCGATACGACCGATCCTTTGTCCCGAGGGTGTCGAGATTGTGGAACAATCTACAAGAGGAAGCTTTTCCCAGTTCTGCTAACCTTAGGCAGTTCAAAAATCGTATTAACAACGTTTCTTTGGGATCATCCTAGCAGCGGCGGTGTTCCGGCGTTTAGGCTTCTGCCTGCGCGGCTCCTTTGATATAAGTAAAACATGCATCAATGCTTGTCCTAAAGAAGTTTGGTCAATATCTGCTTCCTTTTAGTGGGAGACATCACGGAGAACCACCATACACCCCTCCCGCTTTGCATGTAGCTGTTTTGTGTACTTGATTTTGTTTGACATTTTAGGTATTTAAATATGGGGCAGTGCCTACATACCTTCTATTGGTCATTACATTACGTTGGTCATGATTTTGATTTTTTAGCTGCCCTAACTTTATTTTAGAACAAGGGGTATAACACTTTGGTAATTTTTTTTTAGCTTTGCTATACTTTTCTTGCAACGAGTAGGTTTTGCGTCAGAAACTAGGCAATCAGCTGCCCTTGATTGCCCACAAAGCAACAGCTACCGACCGCCTGTCGATACAACTTTTTTCGATTCGCGACGCGTCTCGTCGGTGAGCTGCGCGCGACAACTTCGTGCCGCCGAAGTTTCCGAAACTGCGGCGGCTTTCAGTTTCCGTTTCGCCGCGTGTCGGTCAGCTGCGATCTTCGGCTGCCTGCTCTTCCGCCCACCTGTTGCTTCTCTCTTTTGTCTCTCCCGCAGGTTGCGGGCTTCTTCTCTTCCGGTAATATTGAGTGTGCCTGAATTAAGTAGGAAACTTCGTTGGATCGTCATTTTTTTTCAAATTCGGCTCTCGGCAATGGGATTTTGAGATCGGTAAGAGATCCGACTCGTCATAGATGGAAAGTTGCGGTTTCAGGTTACTATCTTACTCTTCCTCTTCTTATTGATTCCATGTTGTTGCACCGGTGAATAGAGAATTTAATTCTGAATCCAAAAATCTGTCTATTAACGGGTGATTTATTAAGAGGTATAGGATTTCATTTTCAAAAAAAAACACAAAAAGCAGTGCTCGATGCACTCTCTTAACCGAGCATGAATTTTGATAGTAAAATTCAATAATTTGCAAGCGTTGTTCGTTCGTAAGTCGATTCATGGTTAAATTATAGACCAAACTGAACAAGTTTGACAATGACACAAGACACGATTCACGCGTCATCTGTCAAATACAGTGTTGCCAAAAAGATACTAGCAAAAAAATCACCCATTAATTGTAAGCCGCTGTTAATATGTGGCATCCTTATTGCCAGCAAAATCTGTAGTTCGAACTTTATCTGAACAATTTAGATGGATTTTACGTTATCGAAAAATTTTAGATCCGCGTGGATATTGAAACAGTTGAATTAGCTGTCTTATTGGAAAGTCGAAGCAGCATCAGATTAACTTTTTGCATCAAATTACTATTAAAAAGCCTTTTGCACTATCCATGAGCTTGTTTCGGTTACTTGTGCAGGACTTTCTAATTTTTTTGTTCACGACAAACATGACAACAACTATCGATCATATTTGTTTTTTTTCTTCTTTATAATTTTATGCAAATTCTATAAATAGCGTGCACTCCAAATTTGACTCGACTCCCTTTACTTATCGGTAGCATCCGTGATAACTTTTAAACTCTATTATGCACAAGAAGTTTGCTGGTGAATCATCAAGGGCCCTTTTCCTTAAATCTGCCACTGGCCCGTCAAAAAGTATCAAGCTGACCGCATAGGCAACCAGTCTTGCGCTATCATCTATGAGCTTACAGTATATTCAGATAAGAGATAGACCGGACATAAACAAGACCACGTGATCATCGAACGCTGTAACATTCGGCAGGGACGTATTAAGAGTCACGCAGTACATATTTTAGATAGTAGATGCTGCTTTGCGTAACTTTGTAGTAAATTAGCACAATTCGATGTGTATACGATTGGTGATGGATATAGGATCATGTGGGGGTGGGGTAAGAAATATATAATGATGTAAATATACATAAGGGTTTCAAAATTTTCGCTTCGATTTCCAGCTTCGGATGCCGCCTGATGTTTTGTGAAATACAGTCGAATATAACCTCAAAATGGCGTTTAAATTAGCCTAAATTAAAAATAATCGTATATCTCTTAAAATTGCTTTTAGAATATTGATTAGTATATTTTTTGATTTCTAGGTAAATATGTAACCAAATTAAAACGTTCAAAACGTAAAAAAATGTGCATGGTTGAACATTGTCAGAAAGTAGATTCTTGAATAGGTTTTGCCAAAATGGGTTCAAAAATGTCAATAATTAATTAAAAAATACAGTAGCTTTATAATTACTTATAACTTACCGAATTTGATGAACGACATCTTTTATTGGAAAGATGAGCTTGATGAGCTTTCATCATCGCTACTGCCTGAAGCACCAACGTCAATAATGAATGGCTCGACTTGTTCCTCTAAAATATTGTCCAGTTCCCACATTCTCTTTTCAACTTTGTCTTTCACGTGCTTAATACAGTTTTCCCATTTTTGCGCTGTTATTAATTCTAGTGCTTCTTTGAAAAGTCCTTTGAGGTCACAAAATTTAAAAGTTGTATTGTGCTTAGCTATATAATTTTTAACCTCTGCCCATATGAGCTCAATGGGATTGAGCTCGCAATGGTATGGAGGTAAACGGAGCACAGTTTTATTTTGACTTGCTGCCATTTCGTCAACGGCGTATTTTTTATATTCCGCCTTGTGATCCTTGACAATTCTTAATAATTGTACTTTCAGCATTGCTTCTTCAAAGTTGATATTTTTCGAGCGGAGGCAATTTTGAACATCAACTTTCCTTGAAGCCATTGTTGGGACCTTCTCCATTCTTCGAGAATGATAAGGCGCATTATCCAACACAATTACTGCGTTTTCCTCTAAGTTCGGTAAAATGTTTGAAAACCACTGTTCAAACGATTCGCCATTCATTTCCTCGTGGTAATCTCCAGTTTTCTTAGACTCAAAGCACCACAGACCATCAACAACAAATCCATCCTCCCTGCCAATATGGCAGATAATGAGCCTTTTCCCTTTACCTGGAATTCGAAGTACTAACTGGTGTAGATTTATTTCAATAAGCGAACCTTTTTCAAATGTTTTCATCACATTCAGCGATAAAACATTGAGACATGAGTATCAGATTGCTATAATTGGGATTATTTAGTCATATTGAAAGAAAGAATATTGAACGTCGTATGATTACTCAGCGCTTCACAATTTAATTTAAAGTTATAAACCTTTAAAAAATGAATGATCAGGAACCTGAAATACGCGCAAATATTAATATTAACAAATTATAACTTTATAAAGCTTAAAGTATGAATTAAAGTAAAAGAAATATTAGGAACGGTACACAATATAAAACTTAGTAACTTTTTTTAAGTTTATAATATTCGACATATTTTAAGATTATATTAAAAAATTATTGAAATATCGAAAACACATAAAAACATGGCTTAAAAAAGTTCTAACAAATGAAAATGACAATAAAACATCCACGCATTTTATCGAAAGTTATAAAAGTTTTGTTACTTGTAATATGTTTTATCTGCCCCCTGGAATTAATGTTTAGAACCTTGTTCCCAAGGTTTGAAAAACATCCGATTGTTGTCTATTACTCGTATTTACCTGCTGGATTTTTTAATCCGGTGGACAGTCCATCTACAAAGGCCCTCCTGGATGAAGTTACAGAATCATCAACCCATACTTTACTTGTAGTGTGTCCTGCGTTTACCCACGTTTCATCAAGGTAATAAATCTTCCTGTTTTGATTTCTATATTTCCCAATTTTTGTTAAATAATCCCTCCTCCATAGCACAATTTCTTCTCTATCCAGTAGTAAACTATTACGACCCCGTTTTTTCCATTTGAAATTTAAATGCTTCAGTAACGCATGGAAAGTTGATCGTTTGAAATTTGGCAACGTTGTATCTCCATTTACCTCCTGCAGTACTTTATCTATAGTAGGTATTTCATTCCTAAAGAAGAATTCATGCACTTTCCTCCTAATCGCATGCTTATCAGCTTCATCCAATGATTTAACAATACTTTTGCGATGTTTACTGGTCATTGGCTCAGAAAAGGTGTGATTTTTTTTGTATTGTCTTAACACATTAAACACTGATGCGCGACACACCCCAACTTTGTGAGAAACCTTCACAACAATTTCTTTGATGGTTGATGCCTCGTTCTCCTCGCGCTCGATCTTATATATATTCAAAATGACCTCTTTCATTTCTGCACTCAGGTGTCTTTTTTTAGAGCGTTTCCTAGGTGGACTACAGGAGTTTACAACTTCATCGGCAGTATCTGTACTACTGGGCATTTTGCGCAAGCAGTTGATAACAATAACAATCAATAACAAGGTATAACAATAACAACGACAAACTCAACAACTTAATAAGATAACAAACGAAAACGTCCAAAGAAATATCAAATTGCAATGATGCACACGACATACGTAACACGTCTGAACCTGAATGTGACTCTGCCTTGATACGACTGCTCTGCCGCTCGGCATAGGCATTTAATTGCGAATTGACCAATGAGGGCTCCTGTTTTACGTCGAGACGGCGGCGTTAGCGTGAAAATCACCCGAACCTTTTGTTTACATCCGGTCTATCTCTTATCTGAATATACTGTACAGTTAAATCAGAGTTGACGGATACAATGTTGCCAGTGTTTAGTAGAAATTACCAGTACGGCATTCATTTAATATGTGTGCATTACAGATTTACCTAAGAGATTTGGAACTTTAAAAATTGGTGGTCTAACTAGATTCGTCTGGTCATGATCCCCCTGGATCCGCGCCTGCGCTTGAGAGTATTTGGTGCACTTAAGTCTCTTTTGATATTAAAGACCATTCCCTCAATTCCCACGATATCGTTCTCTTAGAAGATCTATATTGACGAGCCAGTCTTGTTGACATTAAAACCTGATTTCTTCTGTCTGACCTTTGTGGAGTAAATGCACTTTTTGGGAGATCCAGACATGGTGTTCCCTGCTCGCACTCCGCTATTGTTCGAGGAATGGTCCAGCGTGAAATGTTTTCATTCTGGAATATTCGACAGATTTCAGCTTTGGCTACTCGCCCAACCAAGTTGCAGATACTTTTTCTTATTTCTAATTTATACGGAAAGCCAAAACTGCAAAATAAACGAATGTCAACTGACAGTACAGTAAGCGAACAAAGTTTTCTTTCCAAAAGCGACTTGATATATGTTTTTGTTAAAATTGTAGCCGATGCATTTTGTGACAAAACTTTTAGGACATATACTAAGTGAGGAGCCCCACACATTCACGTCACAGATTGCTAATATCATCCCACTGGACATTACATGTTGGTCCACTTCACATTAGGAATTAACATTGATTTTATTATATATTATTAATAGCCTAGTCAAATTATCGTTAAAGCAGTGTGAATTATAAGTAGTAGAGCTAAGGGAGTTCCACTTAGTGACATATAAATCCGAACACCCAGTTTAAATGGTTTTATTTTAATAAAAGTTGGTGAATGTATTTATCTTACTGTAAATAACAAGTGAAAAAATTTTCAGCCTTATCAGTTGGACATTCCGGTTTTTATACTGCTTTTTTTTAATTCACTAACGCTCTAAGAATGAATATTTCAGCCGCAGTAAAGAATCAACGTTGGCGGATTTTGGTTCTTGACATCCTTTACGATCGGTTACGATGCCTAGAGTACGGAGACCTGTACGATTTCGTCAACTTAGTGAGTTTGATAGGGGCCGTATAGTGTTACTTCGGGAAGCTGGACTTTCTTTTCGGGCAATTGCAGTTAGAGTGCAAAGAAGTGTAGACACTGTGGTTAGGTGTTGTCAGGCATGGCTTCGAGAAGGCCGTACGCAAAGAGCAAGGGGGCACTGGACGCCGCCGTAGAACAACAGACCGTGAAGATCGCCGCCTAAGATTATTGGCCTTAAGGAACCGTTTCTCCACTACCAGGTCCATTGCAAATGAATGGTTTGCAGAACACGGAAGACCTATTGGCATGCGAAGTGTTTACCGACGAATGAGAAGTTTTGGCTTGTTTTCATACCGGCCACACTGGGTCCTCCCTTTAACTCGAGAACACCGACGTAATCGCCTTGTGTGGTGCAGACAACGGTCACTCTGGGATCAGGAATGGAACAGTATTGTCGTTAGTGACGAGTCTCGATTTTGTTTAGGTATGCACGATGGTCGTGCCAGGGTTAGAAGGCGACGTGGTGAAAGGAGGAATCCACAGTTTTTTGTTGAGAGACATGTTCATCACACTGTTGGAGTTATGGTTTGGGGTGCTATAGCTTATGGTTCCAGGTCACCTTTAATCTTCATCAGAGGTAACATGAACGCGCAGCGTTATATCCACGAAGTTCTAGAACCCCATCTTTTACCCTATCTTGACACCCTGGCAGATCCAACTTTCCAACAAGATAATGCCCGACCACATGTTGCAAGAGTCACAATAGACTTCTTTCAACATAATGATGTCACATTGTTACCATGGCCACTAAGATCTCCCGACTTATCCCCAATTGAGCACGTGTGGGATATGATGGGTAGGAGATTGCTTAATTTGCAACGTCCTCCTCAGACTCTAGAAGCACTTCGAGAGGAGTTGGTGGTTGCCTGAAATGAGATACCACAGGAGGACATTGACCACCTGATCAGAAGCATGCCTAGGCGCGTTGGAGAATGCGTAGCACATCAGGGTGCATCCACACATTACTAAAGGTCAAAGTGCTTTAAAGCAGTACAATCATTTTGAAACTTTTATCATTTACTTATTATGCTTCATTAAGTACTTATACAAAATTTTATTAAAATAAAACCATTTAAACTGGGTGTTCGGATTTATATGTCACTTAGTATATTTCCATTGGTAAAACATGCATTGAAGATTTTTTTATATTTCACAAGTCGTGACCAAAAATGAAACATCATACACAGGACCGTATTTTAAGTAGGTAATGTTCAAAACTGTCAGCTGGAATGAACTCAAATTTGGTATGTGGATTTACCTAACTATTGTCCACATTCAAAAGTCAACTTAAAATTAACGTGCACCAGTGACGGAGATACAGGGGATTAGTGGTATTATTTTTCCAAATAAAAATAGTACGCCACTGGTTTTTCGTGACGCGCAATTTTTCGAATTTGACCTTCAATTTGCTACAAATAATTACGCTTGTGTTTTTTCCTAGAGTGCACTGTTTTCGTAAAATAAAAATAAAACAAATTACATGATTCGTGAAGACCCGAGATACGAGGTCTTTTAAGTTTTGCATATAGAAACATAGTAGGCCGCGCGGATCGAACGTCAGTACTGAATCTTAACCTCACTCTTTCGTAAACATAAATTCAAAGTTTCACAACGATACGTGCAATGTTCTCGATACATTGAATTTTTAAGTGTCACCAAGTCATTAGAAAAATGGAACTCAACCGAGAACATTTTCGCGCCATAATTTATTACAACTTTCAGAGACGATTATCGCAACAAGAATGCCTTGCTGAGTTACTGTCTGTTTTCGGCAACGAAGCGCCACGTCAGTCGACAATTTCCCGTTGGTATGGAGAATTCAAACGTGGACGGGTGAGTCTTAGCGACGATCCCAGGGTGGATGTACTAAAAACGGCAGTCACCCAGGAAAACGTCGATGCTGTGCGCAAACTCATCATTGAAGATAGACATGTGACATATCGCGAGATTGAGGCGTCCTTGAAGATCTCAAAGACCGCAATTCAAAAAAATTTACATGAAGAATTAGGAGTAAGAAGCAGTTGACGCATTCAAAAATGACGTTTTGGATCTGCCAGCAAACGATTGGAATAAGTGCTTCGAAAATTCGTTCGAGCGCACGTAGAGGTGTATTAATCTTCGTGGAGAATATGCATCTGAATTATTTCCATATGCAAAACTTAAAAGACATCCCTCGTACAATTAGTTTGAAAATAAAATAGGAGGCCTTGATACCAGCTTGACGCTTCGTGGAAGATAGTTTATCAAAGTTGTGTGTTGTACGGTTGTTATCGATACTACTACCATCTTTTGGCGCTGAGCATATATTTCAGATTGACAACACAGCAGCATCACATCCCATAACAATTTCAGCAACTATTTAATCTATTTAGCTGCGAATTGGACGATAGATAACGATATTGCATCACGAACAGCGATAAAGTTCCATTATTAAATACCAATCCGCTTTTTCAACATGTGCTCTATCACGAACTATATGATGTTAAATCCCGTAACGGTGAGTTAACCTTGTCAAATAAGGATCAATCTGGCCTAGAGACAAATAGGGTAGAGTGAGTGATTTCTACTTCCCACACAAGAAGTGGGAAGTATCGCGAACACGAAGTTTCTCGGTTTATATTTTTATTGCCAGCTTTTGTTTGACTTGACCTGTTCGTTAGAATGTATGTGTGGGTGAAATATTAGAACTGAATTTTGAAACATTTAACCTTAAGCAATTGAGCTGAAATTGTATACAGGGTGTTTCAGTTTATTGTTGCATAACTTTAAGATTCGATAGAACTTTTAAAATTAATGCATAAAGTCTATATAAACATGGGTCGAAAAATGCGTGGCTTCCGAAATACACGGTGTTTAAATTTACTTTCTAAAATAGTTTTTTTTTAAATATTTCGAATAATATTTGATGTATAACAGTGAAAATTGGTATACAAGGGTTTTTTGGTACGACAAAACGAACCATGGGCATAGTTTTACTGTAGCCGCTAGAGGGTGCTCTCTACTGTACCTGTAGTGTATTAAAATGATCGAAAAAATTTTCTTAGTGCAATTTTTTGTTTTTTGAATAAAAAAACTGATTCTTCGCACTTTTCAACATAAAAAAGCTCTCTTGTGAGTTTTCGTTATAGTTGGCCGTTTTTGAGATATTTCGATTTTTAAGGTTCGATGCATTTTTAATGATTCTCCCTTAGCTCTACTACTTATAATTCACACTGCTTTAACGATAATTTGACTAGGCTATTGATGCAACGCGGTAGTTGCACATAATAATGAAATCAATGTTAATTCCTAATGTGAAGTGGACCAATATGAAATGTCCAGTGGGACGATATTAGCAATCTGTGACGTGAATGTGTGGGGTCCTAAATCCATGGACGAATTTGTATCAATAATAATTGAATGCACTGGTGTACCGTGCACAAGCTCATGTTTAATTGCAAAGCTATTCACATACATTTGCCGTGTGCTTGGCATCTGCATATCTACAGTTTATAATGTAATCCGAATTCCATTGGCCACAGGACAAAGCAAAATGCAGGGCCCTACTTCGCCGTTGTAGACAGTTCAAGAGCCACGCAGTCAGACACTTTTTTTGAAAGGAGCATTAAAAGATTGAATGTCCTTCCTGCTCCCCCAGAGAAAAAAACTGCATGCGCACATGATCGTTGCTATGACTAATCCCGCGTGGATGACGACACTGACTTTTACAGTATACAAGCCACAGCTACACGGAGACTAAGATCTCAATCTCCCACGCCTTCCTTTCTGATACTATTGTGAGATAGTTTTGCGCACACTTTTTGATGGTATTCGATTGGCCTTGAGTAAATGTACGAAAACTGAATGCTTCTTTATCACCAAACAATACATGCAGCCACCACGAAAACTTAACAGATAAACCTGACCATTTTATCACTTGTTGTTCATGACAAGATACATCGATCTGTAAAAAATTCTTGAATTCTAATAAACGTACGTAGTTGCTTACCTTTTTGTGACTCACTATTCATAAAACAAAAGATATCCTTGTACCTGCAAATCTTGAAGAATATTTATAATAATTTGAAGTAAATGCTTTCGCGAACTTCCTCTCCACCAACTAGGTCAACAAATAAGAAGAAACTTGAGTATTATAATAAATAGTTTTACCGATTAAAGTGTATTTATAAGTTATAATAAGTTTTATTTTCATCAACATCATAAGTTACAGGTGGCTTCTGACGCTGCATCATTTCTAATTTCGTTTTGTAATATTCTTGTTGTAAAATACTTGTTTGGTACTGCTGTAATAGCACTAGACGTTGCAATTCTTTTGTAGTTAACCCTTTGTTTCCTCAGTTTCGTATTTCTCTGTTGCTAATTTTCTTTTTGGTGGCAATGTCTTCTGAATTGTTTGCTCATTGCGCTGGATATACAGGGTGTCCGCAAATTTGGGGTTTTCCTTTTCAGAAACAACTAACCTTGAAATAACAAAGGTAATGTGTAGCGAAACGAGGGCGACCAAGTAAAAAAAATAAAGGAAAAAGTACTCACTCTCCAGTTGACGAGAAGGGCTAAGTACGTCTCTGCCCGAAATCATACCGCTCCAACAGAAAATGAAATCAGCTGTTGCGCTACCGAGCAGACGCAGAAACCACATTGATTGTCTTACACTTAATGGCACATCTTCTAACAAGGAAGGCAAAATGTTGCGTAAAAAGCTAGGTATTGCATCCAATCGATTTGGGAGAATAAATGGTCCAATGAGCATACCGTTCACCATGCCAGCCCAAACATTCACCGAAAATGTTTGTTGAAAATGTGCCCGACGGACAGCGTGCGGATTTTCTACTGATCAAACATGAGTGTTGCGAAAGTTATTCACCCCATTACGCGTGAACGTAGATTCGTCTGTCACCAATATGCACTTCAAAAAGTCCGGATTATTGTCATGTTGATGCAACAACCACTCACAAAACCGCACTCTTGCTGGAAAATCGTCAAGTTGAAGGGCTTGTACACGTTGGACGTGAAACGGATACAGCTCCTCTTCACGCAGCGTTTGCCACACTTTAGTTTTTGATACTTGCACTTCTCTAGCCACGTCTCTAGTGCTTCTTGAGGGATTCTCGTCTACGCGATTACCTCTACACGCGTGACCGTAACCGTCGGTTGAAGGTTGCATACTGACCTGACACACTGCCCCTGACCCAGTTCTGTCGTCGGGTTGAGCCAGTGACCTTGTACAACTCGGTGATGTCGCGGGTCGCGGCTACAGGACGGTATTCAGATATTTTACTTCAGGATTTTGTTTGGTATCCAAGAAATCAAAATTTTCTTGAGTTTCTAAGCAGTTTTGGAACCTTGTTTTAATTTCTGCTAAAGAAAATGACGATTTCTTTTTATTGAAAATATGCTTCAGCCGTATTTTCTTTTCAGCATTTAAAATTTCATCATATGACACATTGTAATTGCAACCACATAAAAGTCTATAATTGCCAAATCGTTTTTCTAAATTATCAGTGGTGAATTTTCCAGGCAATACATACTCAATGTCAAATTGATTAAATGAATATTCAATTATATTAAGTAGTCAGCGTTCTTTGATATAGAGCTGTATACGTTTCTGGTGTCAGGTGTCCATTATTATTCTCTAGATTATGCCATTTTTCTAACCATATCAGGAATTTTTTTAAAAATTGTACTCTATAATCATATTTATTGGTAATAGGCTTACAAAATTCGTTTCGCTTCAATTCTCCTTTTATTACACTTGTATTACTGACAATATCCCACCAATTCGTGATTATTTCCAAAAAGTGTGCAGCATCATTAAACTTTAATTCTTTCATAGCAGCTATTGTTGAGTGATGGAATAAATTATCTACAAAATTTACATTTTGCCTTTCAAATGAATTTGGATGCAATGTTTTATAATTTAATTTATATGCTTTCTTAACTACAGCTTCTTTTTCCAATTGATATACAGCACGAATGTTTTCAAATTTAGCATACTGAATAATATCATTATTGTCAAAATTAGGATATACAAAAGTTTTGTCTAGGTTTTTTAAATTAATCCAATTATTTCTGATACTCTTGAAAATATGCACAACATCATAAGTTAAATATATGTTCTTATCAGGATTATGTGGATTTGGAATAGAATAATTTTCTGATGAATCCTTTGCTAATTTCCTGAATATTGCTCTATTAAGTCGGTGATTATCAGTAACAACACAAATAACTTCAAATCCACATTTTTGAACTAAATTTATCTTTGATCTTATCCATATCATCGAAATTCTGGATAGCTTTCTCATGTTTCTCAATTAATTTTTGTTTTCTTTGCATTGGGTCAGTTCTTTTGGGTGCTTCAGTTTTTGAAAGATATGATGGCAAGTTTGGGACATTGGAGGGAACAGCATTTTCTTTCAATTTTGGATATTTCAAAGGTATATTATTTTGGACTGTTCCATCCGCCGAAACTATATTTTCTGTCCTGATGATATCCGATTCTCTAAAATGACGACTGCACACAGCTGAATATTTTGAAGGTGTCCAATTTTTTCTGGGAATTGCCATAAGCCATTTGTTTTTCAGACTTTCGGTACTTGGGAATCGAAAAGTTGAAACATAGCTTTCTGTTTTCAAAGCAGAATTATAGTTTGCATTGCATAAAGGAACACAGCAACAAGGCATATTGTCTGCGTCAAATACTTGATAAATGAAAAAAGAAAAATACAACCTGAATTTGCACGTTTTCAATAGTTAAAATCCTTAGCGTCCTGAGGCGCGAACAGCCACAGTCACACTTCTTAGTTTATTTTTAAAGCACAGAAGCACTACAACTGGAGTCTATTTCTCATATATTATAGTCACCGATCACTTTGAACACATACACACACTTTGAAACTTATAAAACAAGCTTATCTCTTAATTACAGCCTCTGGGATTCCAAAATCACAAATTGAAAAGGTTATGTTTTCTCAGCGTTTTGAGCACGAGTTGCGTCGATGCAGCAAGCAGCGGCGGGAGTAACACTACCACCTACGTTGCCAGATTTCTTTGTTCACGGCTCGTAGTTGACGTCGGCTGTGATTTAACCTTATGCTTCCGAGGATATGCTTCTCTTTTATGAATACGGTCTCCTTATTTTATCCTCATTCTGCTGTCGAATCCGACCTTCCCTTCCAACACAGATCGTTCCGAGATCATCTCGGCTCCCAATTCCATCAAGGAATGTCAGAAAAAACAAATTGCATGCTACCTCGCCAGATAGAATGCGACTTTTAACCCCATCATCCCGTATTCCTTGGCCCAGATCCGACGTTGACAGCAGCCTCCTATGATTCCAAGTGGTGTTAAAGTTCATCCACTTAATTCGGCCGGTGCGGTGGGAAAATTCCGTGACGAAAGCCGCTGGGAAGTGAGCAAGTGGGATAAGAAGTGTCGATAAGAGTCTGGCTTAATCCTGAATTGAGATGGGGCCGTTCTTTTTTGTCGCGTGGGGTCGACGTTTTGTTCTAAAAGGCGGTGATGGGTTGAAGACGAGACACTGGCGCAACATTTAGACGTCTAGAGGCTAATAGGGATGATGCGTTCATGAGAAATACCGAGCTAACCAGCCCAAAACAAAATATATTTTGAAGATAAAAAAGTTTTGTTGGGTTACTTGTCACTTTTCTGTTAAAAGTCACAGATGGAATGAAATAGAAAGCACATCACTGCTCCTCAAGCTGCGCCACTGTTGAATTCCCAGTAACACCAGCCTATCAAACGGTGTAATTAAAGTTACATCTCTGTAAAGATACAAGCACGCAGACGCTTCTGTAGCAGAAGCGACTGTATAAGAGACGCATTTTGTTGTTTTAGAGATCATCAATGTGCGATGTAGATTCAAACGCAATGAAAATCGAATCAAGGCAAATGAAGAATTATTGACGTCGTGCCTCTATTAGCTCTAAATCAGAAAATCCGCGTCTACACAGTCGAACGATTCATTTGAGTACGCAAATCCTTGTTCTCATTACACCGTCCGTATCAGAATTGCAAATGAAATTTATTGAGCGAAGGATTATGATTGATGTACCGTCCGTTTCATTGATTAATTTAGATTTTACGTTGATTGGAATTTAACGGATCGGTGCTGGGAAATCGAAACAAGGTAACGTTGCGCTGGATACCAGGACATCGAGAGCACAAAGAAAATGAAGAGGTGGTTGAGCTTGCCCGACAGGGTGCGGCCAATCGCCTTATAGGACCAGGGCTGCACACAAAAAAATCACAACTTTGATATGTAGGTCAAAATACTGCATCTTTTTCAATATTTTAGAAACGTGCCCTCAAATGTCACGTATAACATGCCATAAATAGATTTTCCCAAAATGTATTTGTTTATGAGTAATATTCCGTCCACACATGGATTGGCCGCCCTGTATTGATGACTTTCTGTTATAAGTGAATTAGACTAGTCTATGTGTGTATTTATCATCGTTGTGTCATCAGCAAACTATATTAAGTTTTTTGTTTGATTACAATTTGGAAAAGCGTTAATATAAATTAAAATAATACGGGCCCGAGGACAGATCCCTGAGGTACCCCTTTCTGACAAGCATTGTGGATGATTGGTGGTCTCCAAATGATGAAGACATAATAAGGATGTGGGGTGATGTATAACTGTCAACCTCCTTAACTTGACTTTCTATATATACTAAGTGACATATAAATCCGAACACCCAGTTTAAA
>CAVLJG010000009.1:87335875-87413901 GCA_963669975.1 Acanthoscelides obtectus
GGCTTTGTACAAGGTGTCCCATAAGTCGACCTCAATAGTTATCAGAAAAATATAAAAAAATCCGGAAAAATCGACACCCTGCAATGATAGGTATTTCATTACTACAAATTTAATTTTTTTCTTAAACGGAGTGATAGTCAGCAAAACAGACTTTTATTAATTCATGAATGTATTCATTAAATGCACAATAAATGTTCAAACCACTTTCATTCAGCAGCAATGCACGCTTCTTAAGATGTGTTGTGTTAACACATTTCTACTTTCGAGCACGGTTTCGATCTATTTCAATTAGGAATATAAATAGTCTTACGTACCAATACACAAGGTGATTCCCAAATTAATACTAGCCCACCTAGGATTGGGACTGCCGCAGTCGCAACAGAAATTATTGCCAGGAATTTTCAACAGCTGTTCCCACATTCTGCAAAATTAACAATTAAAACAAATGATTCGATACCTCACAAAATTCAAAATTTTAAGTGAAAATCAATATGGATTTACAGAAGGGAAGGCTACATCGGACGCAATAACTAAAATTGTAAATCAAATACATCAAAATATTGATAACAGAATCCCTTCTGCATTTTTGTTGATTTAAAGAAAGCTTTCGACACAGTTAATCACAAATTATTATTAGAAGCATTGGGAGAATTGGTTTCAGAGGAAACGCGTACTCACTGATCGAAAGTTATTTGTCAAATCGCCCACAATCTGTGCAGATATCAGGATCATTTAGTAAAGAAATGTATATTAAGTGTGGTGTCCCACAAGGAACTGTCTTAGGTCCGCTGTTATTCAATATATATTTAAATGATATTTTCCAAATAATTGTGTTGCAAAATAACTAGTTTTGCAGATGATACTGCAATATTATATGAAGGCACTGACTGGGTCTGATCTGAAAAATGTAATTAAAAATGATTTTATCAAAATTATTCGGTGGTTTAACAGTAGAAAATTAAGCATTAACTACTCTAAAACACATTTTTTACCATTTGGATCTTATGCTAGACATCTGCCAAATTACACAAATTTCTCCTTCAATATTAATGATCAAAAAATTCAAATTAATAGAGTGCCCAACATAAAATACCTTGGAGTGGTCTTGGATCCTCACTTACGATGGGACATCCATGTCAATTATATTTTAAAGAAAGTTAGATTTGTATCCTACAAAATTAAATACCTTGGGAATATATTGACAGAAAAATATCTTCGAACATTATACCATGCACTGATTGAGCCTCATCTCACATATGGTATATTAGCATGGGGAGCTGCATGTTCCTCACATATCTATAATTTAGATGTTTTTCAAAAAAGTATTCTAAAAATGATATTTAAAAAACCGAAACTTTATCCCACTGAAAAATTATACGCAGATGTTCGAATGTATGATATAAGACAGCTTTATTTCATACACAGTATCACTCACTACCATAAATTTGTAACACCGACCAAAAATTAAACATAATCATTATACCAGGTACAAAATTCGTGGCACAGTAGTTCCTCAACCGCATAAATCTATAATGCAGCGATCATATCTAAAGACTTACGTTTCGGAAATTGTTTCAAAAGAAATTTAAAAAAGTGGCTACATTCTATATCTAGGACTGAAATTCATAAACTCATAAATACGAACATCAACTAAATACATAATCTACTGTAACTAATTTTTGTCCTTTTTTGTCATTTGCATTCTACAGTTTCAACTTAAATTTATTGGTCCATGTACAGGCGATGCCTTCTATTGGGCCTGTTTTGATTTTATATTTATTTACTCATATTGTTTGTTATCTTTGTACATTGAGTGAATAAGTATTATTATTATTATTATTTTATCACTATTTACGTCAACGTCAAGTTTCTCGTATAGACGAAAATTCTTTGCTTTGTTCGTTGTCAGAGGATCTGTCTCGTACTGATGATTTCCAATAAGGATGAAACGCCACACGATTGTCTCAAAAATAAGGTACACACATTTTTTTCAGGCACAGGGAATTTTTTATTTGAAAAACGAATCCACCATTTGAAACGTATTTTTTTTCTTACACATTTTTTGGGAACCACATTTTTAAGACAGCCCTTGACAGACTAACTGCGAACTTACTTTATTTTTTTCATTTTACTTGTATCTTTAGACAGCGGCCCGTTTTGACTCCTCCGCGTTTCCTTATTCGAATGCCTGTGCAAATTGCCGACATTGTTTTTGTGATTATCCAAATCGCAACTTTGCACTCTCTGAATCGCGGCTCCGATACCTTTCTGTAGCGCTGTGATCCAGGCATCGTACATTTCTTTCGAGTCAGCCTGAAGCATGTGACTTCTGAAACATTAAAATTGCATTAAACGGATGGGGAAGAATAACGTGTAAAAAATAATGCCGGAGAATCCCGTAAGAAAATGTCCCCCATGGAGCATCTAAAGGATTATAATAAAGCTATAATTTAGCGCGTCTTCGAACTCTAGACACGATAATGCAATGAAACAAATGGAACGAACACAGAAAAATCACCGAATATCAAGCAAGCATGTTCATATTGTTCAGATCCTGATATGAACACAAAAGCCTCAACAAAAAAAGTACGGCTAGAAATGCCTTCAACATTTCATCTGCGTATACTATACGAGTACTAGCAAATAAGTTTTTATCAAAATTCAATCAAGAATTTTGGATGTTGCTTTTTATATGTGACTTAGTATATAATCATAATTTTGGAGAAAACAAATACAATAGCGTTTTTTATAGCATCTATCAACACATTAGAATAAACTGTTAACTCACTTCGCAGGCGACAGCACCTCGAAACAAAACCGTCTCTCTCCATCTGACACCGGCTTAACTGTACATAACCTCAAATCATCCTCCATAACAGTCTCTTGCTCTTCACCAGATCTTTTTCTGAAACAATTCCAAAGTTACGAAAAATTAGGTAGGACCGCCGCTCATCCTGTGAAACGTTTGCCACATGAAATATAATGCCTACCTATATACTAGCTTATTGTCATATAAGTAGAACCATCTTCTGTTCCACGTCTTGAAAGCATTCGAGGTTCTTTTGAACAAATATCCCTCCATAGTAGGAGAGTTCTTTTCGTTTTTCCTGGTGACTAGTTCTATATTCGATACGGACGCGTGAGTATTCTCGAGGTCCTTTTGCAGTTTGTACGTTTCATCTCTCATTGTAGCTATCTGAAAAAACACGCACATTTAAAAAAATACCTGACCCTAAGCTAAGCTATTTGGTACGTAGTTGACACATCGTTTTGTCACAGCCATGTTGCCCTTAAAAATAATAAAAATAGATTTTCAAATAAGATTGCTTATTCATAAGCAGACATCAACCCCACAGGGAAAAATCGCTCCTCAACATTTCTCATATACTAAGTGACATATAAATCCGAACACCCAGTTTAAATGGTTTTATTTTAATCAAAGTTGGTGAATGTATTTATCTTACTGTAAATAACAAGTGAAAAAATTTTCAGCCTTATCAGTTGGACATTCCGGTTTTTATACTGCTTTTTTTTTAATTCACTAACGCTCTAAAAATGAATATTTCAGCCGCAGTAAAGAATCAACGTTGGCGGATTTTGGTTCTTGACATCCTTTACGATCGGTTACGATGCCTAGAGTACGGAGACCTGTACGATTTCGTCAACTTAGTGAGTTTGATAGGGGCCGTATAGTGGGACTTCGGGAAGCTGGACTTTCTTTTCGGGCAATTGCAGTTAGAGTGCAAAGAAGTGTAGACACTGTGGTTAGGTGTTGTCAGGCATGGCTTCGAGAAGGCCGTACGCAAAGAGCAAGGGGCACTGGACGCCACCGTAGAACAACAGACCGTGAAGATAGCCGCCTAAGATTATTGGCCTTAAGGGACCGTTTCTCCACTACCAGGCCCATTGCAAATGAATGGTTTGCAGAACACGGAAGACCTATTGGCATGCGAAGTGTTTACCGACGAATGAGAAGTTTTGGCTTGTTTTCATACCGGCCACACTGGGTCCTCCCTTTAACTCGAGAACACCGACGTAATCGCCTTGAGTGGTGCAGACAACGGTCACTCTGGGATCAGGAATGGAACAGTATTGTCTTTAGTGACGAGTCTCGATTTTGTTTAGGCATGCACGATGGTCGTGCCAGGGTTAGAAGGCGACGTGGTGAAAGGAGGAATCCACAGTTTTTTGTTGAAAGACATGTTCATCACACTGTTGGAGTTATGGTTTGGGGTGCTATAGCTTATGGTTCCAGGTCACCTTTAATCTTAACATGAACGCGCAACGTTATATCCACGAAGTTCTAGAACCCCATCTTTTACCCTATCTTGACACCCTGGCAGATCCAACTTTCCAACAAGATAATGCCCGACCACATGTTGCAAGCGTCACAATAGACTTCTTTCAACATAATGATGTCACATTGTTACCATGGCCACCAAGATCTCCCGACTTATCCCCAATTGAGCACGTGTGGGATATGATGGGTAGGAGATTGCTCAATTTGCAACGTCCTCCTCAGACTCTAGAAGCACTTCGAGAGGAGTTGGTGGTTGCCTGGAATGAGATACCACAGGAGGACATTGACCACCTGATCAGAAGCATGCCTAGGCGCGTTGGAGAATGCGTAGCACATCAGGGTGCATCCACACATTATTAAAGGTCAAAGGGCTTTAAAGCAGTGCAATCATTTTGAAATTTTTATCATTTACTTATTATGCTTCATTAAGTACTTATACAAAATTTTATTAAAATAAAACCATTTAAACTGGGTGTTTGGATTTATATGTCACTTAGTATAATTGTTTCTAGGGATTAGGGTAGAGTCACCTAAAGACTGGAAATTTTCTCATGTCCATCCAGTCCCAAAAAAGGTCTAACACCGATCCTTATAACTACAGATCTATAGCTATGCTTCCTATTATAAGCAAGGTGCATAAATCGGGAGCTTTCTGTGTACCTCGGCTTGATTAGCGACAGGCGGATAGCGCTTTAATTGATTCCGGTATTTTCTTGTGAAAAATGCAAATCAATACTGTATATGTATAGTTATACATACCTCATCAGCTAAGGTTTTGAAGAACGGTTCCAAATCGGCGCACAAATCAGATCCCTGATGGTAATACGTCGTGCAAGCATGCATGTATGACAGAAGCTGAAAATAATGTTTATTACTCAGAAAACAATATTGAGATAAAGTTAAGTAATCCTAAAATCGAAGTTGCTGAATTATCTCGTATCTACGGATATCTTGATTCAAATTATACATGATAACAACACGCTCAGTTTGTTTACTGTAGTGTTTAGAACGAGTGTATTGTGTGTATTGCAGGTAGTGAAGTATTACATCCAGAAAAAATAATGTCTTCAATGAGGTAGTCTTACGTCAAGAATGAAATGATAACATTTGGTGTTGGGCACCCCGCAGCTGAATACTCTCCTGTATATGTCTAGGGATCAACGAAATGAGATGTTGTGGCAGCTCATTCCTAGCATCTGAAACTTGGTGAATTAGCTGTGGCAGAGTCTGTGGCGGATTTTGTAAAATGGTTATATATCACACACATGTCGATGGGATTTAAATCCGGTGAACGGGGTGGCCATGGCTCAACATTAACGCCTGCTTCTTGAAGAAAGTCCGTAGTGTGAGGAGCAATATGGGGACGTGTAAAGTCAAAATTTAGTTGTCAAACTGACATGATGAAATTCCAGGATCAAATTTTTTAAAGAGACATTATTATTGACTACGGCGTTTTTTATCATTGTTCACTTGGGAGAGAAAAGCTATTATTCAGTGAGGAATTGAGGTCAATAATGTCGATTTTAATAATTAGTACTTAAAAAAATTCCGTATATATACATTGCGAGCATAATTTGAACCTTCATTGTGAAATTAATGTATCGTTTAAATTAGTCAAAATTCCTTAAAACCATACCGCTGTATATCATTCTGTAAACACTATCGACACTTCTTTCCGATTTCATTATAGTTTTGTTGCAAATCACACTCCACTTGGAATACACATAGTAACACGTTTAATTAGAAACGCACGGCACAGCTAAGCATTTTAACTTGTTCACAAACAAAATCATTTTCTGAGACATACAATTATAATCTTTTGATGAATGATTTCGCATTTCTAACCAATAAAAATTTCATAATCACACGTTAACGTTTTCTGGTTTGAATATTACGTTCGACTGTTGGATAGAGGAAACACAATAGCTAAATTACTTTTTGAAGCCGTATGAGTCACACATGTGCTTACGAATATCTAATATTTGTTAATCATCACGAACATCGAAGGTTCGTTAACAAAATTCCAAGAAGATACCAGTTGAAACGAATCTAGTTTTTAACACCCTATACAATGATGTTTGGTTCATTAATGAAAATTAATTTTGTTTATATAGTCTAGTTTCACCTTTCTTACATAGTGAGGCATAACTGGAATTATTATTAATAAGCTGGTTTTGTCAAATATTTATCTCAAGAACAAAAAATATATTTTTTAATAATATTTCAATTCAGGTAGTTAGAAGAGTCAAGTCAGACTTTTGAAACGAGTGTTCAAAATGAGGATGTTCTGTTAAACAACGATGTAATCCTATTGAAAAGCGTGTGTTCTCTTAACATACATATTTAATTTTCAATGCTACGCGCATCTCATGGCTTGATTAACGATTCTATTGTTAACGCTTTTTTTCTACAGACCCAAGTGGTATTCACCTCCTATAGGCATGAAAGGCAGCATAATTGCGAACATATGTAAATAATACCTTTTGAAGTATATCGATACTGGTTTTAACAGAAAACGACAAGCAACAACGTACTTCAATATACATACGAACACTGTATGAGTTGCATGTGTTTGTCAAGGCCATTTGAAGATCAAATGAACTTTCAACAGAAAATATATTTTCAGCTACTGAAATAAAAATTGCGCACAATTTTATGTTGAAATATTTAAATGCTGAAGGTTATTTGAAACCCAGATAAATTTGCACGCAAGCTCGTTACTTTTTGTCGGGAATATAAAAAGCTAAACATTTCGCGGCCAAGGTCACTTGGAGGTCACCATTTGATGACCCTTTTCAAATTTTGCAACTAGGTCCTACATTTTTATCCGGGATGCATATTTTTCTTGGTATTTTGTTATCTCCATACCCTTTGGAAGCCGTAAAATGACCTTGAAGGTCACAGTCAAGGTCATGAACAAGGACGTCAGATAACGTAAAATTTCCTGCATTTTACATTTCCTGTGTCAGTTAGGAAAAGGGTCTTGACCTTCAAATGATCTTGAAAGTCATAGTCAAGGTCGCCATCAGATGGCGCTCTTCAAATTTTGCAATTTGTTCTACATTTTTCTCTAGCAGCATTTTTGATATTTTATCTCGATACCTTCTGGACAGCGTAAAATGACCTTGAAGGTCATAATCGAGGTTATGGACCAGGACTTACTTAAATGTAGAATTTCCTATCTTTAGGAATGGATTTACATTTACGAAAATTGTTTTGACTATCAAATGACCTTGAAGGTCACAGCCAAGGTCACGTTCAAGGTCACCATTAGATGACCATTTTCAAATGTTGCAACTTTGTTCTAAATTTTTCTCTACAAACCATATTTTTCGTGATATTTTGTTATCTCTATATTTTTTGGACTTCGTAAAATGACCTTGAAGGTCATAGTCCAGGTCATGTACAAGGAACGTAAAATTTTCCGCTATTTACATTTGCGGTGTCAAAATCAAGGGGTTCACAATCAGGAAAATTGTTTAGACCTTCAAATGACCTTGAATGTCATAGTCAAGAAGTCAAGGTCACCATCAGATGACTCTTTTCAAATTTTGTAACTTCGATCTACATTTTTCTCTAGGAATATTTTAGGAGATATTTTGTTATATCTATATTTTTTAGACTCCGTAAAATGATCTTGAAGCTCATAGTCAAGGTCATGGACAAGGCATTTCTTGAACGTTTTGACCTTCAAATGACCCTGAAGGTCATAATCAAGGTTCCGTTCAAGGTCACCATTAGAAAACCCTTTTCAAATTTTGCAACTTTGTGCTACATTTTTCTACGGGAATCGAAGTTTTAAATGTCATGAAAGAAAATTACATATATAACTTACCGTACTCAAAATTTCATAGCGCTTCTTCATCTGCAAAACACTTATACTGTTGACATAGTCTAGCGTTTGGTGGCCGAAACAGGATCTGACGGCGACCAATATATTTTGAACCTCTTCAACTTCTTGAGGTTTACTTTTAGGTGTATGCGAGTTTCTGATAAGAATTGTATCGTATTCGGTCGAGATCTTCTCGAAATGTTGCTTATAATCACGCACTTGCTTGATATCACTGCAAAATTATATCTGTCAAATATCCCGAATACTCGGCAAGCACGCATTTTTTTGAAAAAAGTAAATGCATTTTTAAACTGCTTTCCAAATTATTAGTATTAAGTTAAACTTGGTGATCCAACTTTCAATACCTTATTGTAAACAGAAAATTTCAAAGCATGCATGTAAAATAAGAGAGCTTATTTCAAATTCATCAGACGACACCTGACACTTACTTTTTTATGAAAGACGTGATGTTTTTGAGAATCGTACGCGAGGCTTGATCCAACAAAATCGTGTGGAATTTGTTCATTTCCTGCAAACTGTGAATTAGCTTATTCAAAGAAGATAAGACCATCGGGTCTTCCCTGAAATGCGTGCTCAGATCCCATAGACTGTTCGCAAAAAGGCTGAAAATAAAATACGCGGATCTGAAAAATCGCAAAACATTATCAAGCTCAAGAAACTTGATAACAGACTAGTGCAAAAAGATTCCAAAAATGAGTATCGTTAAAAAAAATAATTATTAATTTTCGAAAATTTTGGCTGAAATATTTCTTCGCCGATTGGCATGGGAAGTAAAAAATAGTACACCTTCAGTAACTGTGTTAACTACATCCCATACACAGAAACAATGTGTACAACTTTTAAATATTGTGAAATATTATCTTTGTATTATGTAAGGAGTACCATCAGTTATGCATTGTTTATTGAAACACGAGGTTCGTGCTGAATTCATAATTAGTTTTTTGAAATGATTACATTTATTAATAAACAAAAAAATCAAAAATTCTAACCATAATATTCGTCGTATCAAAGGCTTCAAAGAATCATCTGCGCTTATTCCCATACTAAGTAAAACGATCGGCGAAAGATAATCCTACTTTCTAGGCTCAACATTTTATGAGGTTATTTATGCAAAATTTCAAAGTTATGGACTTTAAACCAAATAAACTCGCAAATATCAAAAATCAATAAGTTAGTACATTGTTACAATTTTATACATTTGACTAGTATAATTATAGGAAATTTGTTGTCATTTTTTTATAATATAATGGGTGATTTTTTTGCTAGTATCTTTTTGGCAACACTGTTTTTGACAGATGACGCGTGAATCCTGTCTTGTGTCATTGTCAAACTTGTTCAGTTTGGTCTATAATTTAACCATGAATCGACTTACGAACGAACAACGCTTGCAAATTATTGAATTTTACTATCAAAATTCATGCTCGGTTAACAAAGTGCATCGAGCACTGCTTCCAATTTATGGGCAATTTGGTCGGCCTACTGAGGAGCTATTCGGAAGCTTGTGACTAAATTTCGAACCCAGTTTACATTATTGGACATTAAACCACCAACACGGAGACGTAGAGTGAGGACTGAAGAAAATATTGCGGCTGTATCCGCCAGTGTTTATGGACCGGTAGCATCATCGGGCCGTACTTCTTCAAAGACGACAATGGCGGGAACGTAACTGTGAATGGCGAACGCTACCGTGCGATGATAACAAACTTTTTTTTGCCCAAAATGGAAGAGCTGGACTTGGCTGACATGCGGTTTCAACAAGACGGTGCCACATGCCACACCGCACACGAAACAATGGCCCTATTGAGAGGCGAGTTCGGTGAACAGTTTATCTCACGTTTGGGGCCTGTCAATTGGCCGCCTAGATCGTGTGATTTAACGCCGTTGGACTATTTCTTGTCGGGCCATGTTCAGGCTAATGTCTACAGGGATAATCCAGCAACGATTGACGCACTGGAAGCCAATATTGAAGCATTTATTCGTGAGATACCGGCCGATATGTTGGAGAGAGTGTGCCTAAATTGGACCTTGCGCATGGGCCATCTAAAGCGGAGCCGCGCCCAACATTTACATGAAATCATCTTTAAACATTAAATTATATCGACCGTTCTATCGACTCAAATAAAGATTTAATCGTTTTTTCAAATTTTTTGTGTTTTTTTGTTGAAAATCAAATCCTATACCTCTTAAAAAATCACCCGTTATATAACTTCTGTTTGAACCCAAACACAAGTGTATACTTTTTTTGGATATCTGTTTATTATTATTATTTATACGAAAACTCTGTAGTTAGACCAATAAACATTGTTATTATTATCCTTTCGGCAATATTCCGCCATAAAATAATGATGTATTTTATGTATATCTGCATACTTTACTTTTCGTATTTCTGTCAATATCCAATGCGATTGTATTACTCGACTATTTCTATTCCTAATTATATTAGGCGAGATGAAGATGTTGCATACGGCTTCAATTATCAAAAGTAAACAGAAAGCAGACCTGCCTTCTGTTATTATGTATTTATAAAAGACGGGTATACATCCTCTCGAATGAATCGCCGAGAATTCCACGATAAAGTAGACTGGTTGATGTCGATGAGTCATCTTTACCTGATGGAATACGGAGTCGATATAGCAGAGGGAAAAGATAGAATTTGCAAGAAAGGACGTCCCTTTTTTATTACACATACCTTCAGCCGCGATAAAGAGGCATTTTGAACCATATTTGTTGTTATCAACACCTCCGCCTATAAAAATTTTTTATTTGACGAAATTTTTCATTGGAAACGTTGATCTTTAAACTAATTTTACGTTTATTTATTATCGCCATTTCCAAATACTTGAATCAATCGCATATTTTCCGGTCGATGACAAAAATTGAAGATGTGCTGTTTCTTTGTATCAAAAAATGTACTGTAATTAAAAAACCGACCTATTGACGATCAGCCGTGATGCCAAATTTGAACTTATTTAGTACCCAAAATAACTGTATCTTTAACTATTGTCTGGACTATAAGATTAATTCCATGCCATGAGGAATGTAAAATATTTCAGAATGCATTAGGGGAATATAAGGAACTCATTGTTCAATCTATTTTAAAACAGACTCAGCTTATTTAGGCTATGTAATGCAACTGAGAATCTCTGCAGAAAGTTAATATAAATATGTGTTAATATCTGTTTTCTCACAGATTATGAATGAGTCATCCAAAAATGTGTGGGTAGCACTGTTATATGAACCATTATTCCTAATGTGGCAGCAGTACTGTTATCAGAAAAGAATAATTTATGCTATATTGTTAGATAATAAACACAACAACAACATTGTTTTAATATCCTCAATTCAGTGAATTATTCCAGATCAAAGACAGACTAGCAAAAATAAGGTTCTTATGAGGTATTAAAAAACAAACAATTGGAAACTGTGTGGCACATACAGTACGTAGTCGTGCCATAAGTTCTGTCCCATGATAATCTCATGATAAAAATGAAACAAGATAAGATATATTTATATGAAAGATATTATTTATTCGACAACATTTTTAGAATTCATAATCAAACAGTTTTATTCAAAATGTCCCCCCTTGGCCTTCACACACTGCTTCAATCTCGCGGGCCACTCATCTATCACTGCACGCACAGCTTCCAAAGGAATAGCTGCCGCTGATCGGATCAAATCCGCTTTCAGGGACTCGATATTACGGTGGGCTTTGGAGCAGGCCAACTGCTCTAGCAGGTCCCACAACTTGTAGTCTAAAGGATTGAGGTCCGGACTCCCTGAGGGCCAATCTTCCGCAGCAATGAACTCTGGCACATTGCTTTCCAGCCAGCGCTGCGTACTCTTAGCCTTGTGAGCGGGGGCGGAATCCTGCTGGTAGACCCAGTGTTGGTTGGCAAACAATGTACCACTTAAAGGCTTGACGATAGGATCCAGTATGTCGCTCTGATAGTTTGCCGCTTTTGTTTTCACGCCCTATTTACAGAAATGGAGCTGAGTGACCCCTTCGTAGGACACCCCCCACCAAACCATGACTGACGCAGGGTGGTGGCCTCTCTCAACTCTCGGAATGATCTCCGAAGCTTCCTGTGAACTCCTTGCATACACTTTGTCATTTTGTCGGTTGAATTTTTCTTCTATGGTGAAGATTTTCTCATCCGTGAACAAAATCTTTCGGAATCCCCCAGCTGCGTACCTCTCCAAGAGCTTCTTGGATCTTGTCGCCCTGATGTGTCGCAAGGTGGCCGTAAGTCGCTGGCCCGTACGTCTCCGGTAAGCCCCTAGCCCTAGGTCTTGTTTAATGATGCGCGACATCGTCCGGACAGGAATCTTCATTTCCCTGGATAGGATCTTCTGCTTCCGGAGTGGATTCCTTTGAATCCTGGCTTTTACGGCTTTGATGGCTGCTGGAGTCCTTACTTGACGAGGTCTTCCGCTTCTTGGCCTGTCATCAACAGAGGACGTCTCATTGTACCGCTTAATGGTCCTAGACACAAATTTACGCGATATTTGAAGGCCGCGTAAGAGTTCAAAAATCTGACTAGCACTGTGATTACACTTATGTAAAGCTATCACTGCAATACGGTTCTCTGCCTTGCCCCACTCCATCGTTATGCTTCGAGAGATCAATACAAACTGAGGTATATGTAATTACCCGAAAAGCGCTTAATCAACTGACACCACAATGTAAACAATCGGACAAGTATTAACAGGTCTACACTTGTTTGAAAACGAGGGACAGAACTTATGGCATGACTACGTAATGGACACAAGTATATAGACAAATATGAATATTTACCTAAATGCCTTTAGAAATGAATTCATACTTCATTGCTCCATAAACAATTGCGTTATTAGTAGAAAAATTAAATTCCTTGTTTTTACATTATCTGAACACAATACAAGTCTGAATATAAGCATTTTTTTATGAGGGACAAAAATATGTAGACAAATTCTTTTCAACATTAGTTTAGTACAGTTTCGTGTCAGAAGAGGATTAGTTTGTGTTGATCAAGTATTGTGGAATAAGTTGAGTGATTTTAAGACCATGCTGCATGGTCCAGAAATTTCTTTCGATGTGAAAACTAAGATCATTGGTCAGTTTGAGCAATATTGGACAAATATAAACGAAAAGGTGTCTTGGAAGCCTCTAAGAGAAGTGGTCAGCCTAGCAAACTAAATGCTAGATCAGTTAGATTAATAAAAGTAATTTCCAGTTTTTTTTCAATTAATTTTTTATTAAAGGAGTCTAATGTATTTATTTATGTATAAGGTTGGTGTATTAATAAAACTAGTTCAAAAAGAAATACAGCACAATATTAATTTGTCTATTACTGTATATAACAATTTCCCACTTTTAAAATATAAAATTGCTATAAGAGATAGCCATGCTTATAAGACATAAAAATGTATACAACATTTTTTTATCAATGTGCACTTTTAACATGCATTTTTTATCACTGAATCATCAAAACAGAGATCTTATCAAACAAAACTGTGCATCAGGATCAATAGGAAGTAGTGTTATTGTGTTGAAATTCTCAAATACATAGCACAATGTGTGCTGGTTTTCAAGCATAACTGCTAATTTAAGATTGAAGAAACATACAATCTGTCATGTGTGGGAACAATTTTGTTGAAAGATTCCTCTGTTAAATTAGCTGTTCACTGCTGTGTTTATATTAGTAATTAGGGCAATTTAAGTTTATTGAGGCAAACCTTTGTTGTCCAACATATGTTTTTCCAGCATCTATCATAGATCCGCAGACTTTCAATATCTTTTCTAGTTTGCCCTCAAGTTGATCTATGCTAGTTTCTTCTTCCTCTAAGACACTCCTACAATTTTATTTCACTTACTACGTTTCCTAAGCGATGCGTAAATCAAATTATAAGTGTTTACGTATATTTTTATAGTAATTACTTGCCTGAACTTCGGAGAATCTCTTAGGCATTCTTGTGGTTCGATTTTGTTAATAACCATATTGATGCTTTTAATAATAGACGTACTTAAAACACTACACTTGATTCACTTAAGCACTAACTATACATTTGAATTAACAGCTTGAATCATACTTTCAAGGGAATAGATAAGTACATAATAAAACAACTTTCTTCACGTTCGAATACAACACAAAACTAACGTCAATGTGACAGTTGATGACAAATTAATCAGTTGGGGAGGGGCGCTACTGTTAAAAAAAGATGTAGATACCTTTTTGCATTCGCACAATTATAGAATCTTCACCAAGTGATGGCGCTATCATCGTAGAATATAGTCAGGCAACCAGTATTGCAGCGTTGTGCTTAGAGGGTTGCTGAGGCTTACTGTTTTTGTATATTATTTCCGATATAATGGACATTGCTACAGAAATCGGAGAAAACCGACTCAAAAATTACTCTGGATTCTCTCGGTTGCTGAATTGTACAACATTGGTCATGTATTTGAATTGTAAAATGCGGTAGTAGAGTGTGCCAAGTGCCATCTCTGGAGAAAGGATGTAACCTCGCAGTTGGTGTTTGTTCGATGAACGACGGGATGGCACCAGCAGCGCAAGATCGACGTAGGCAACTCATATTGCTCAGGTTATATACGAGGGATGGTCGATATATTTATAGACCATCGTTATTAAGATAAGTTCCAAGAAGATATTTAATTGTCACGATTGTGGTTTAAAATCAAAGGTGTCTATGTCTCATAACCCGAAAGTCATCATGCAACATGCAGATCCGAGATGTTCTCGTCTCTTGATCTCGTACCAACGACGATGGAATCACCGCTTGAACCATAATAAATACCTAATTATATAACATGATAATTTGATTCTGGAGCTCCAAGATCGAAGTTGGCCATTGATCACCGTCATGGCCAGCTTTGATTTTGGTCCCCTAGCACATGACCAAGTTCGATTTTGGATATGAGTAGGTTGATTTTTTTTGTCCTTGATATTGATCCCTTTTCTCAGTGGTTGAGCTTTTTGATAGGTTGTGAAAGGATAATGTGACTTTCACAATTTAATTGACGGCTACAGAAGAAACGTGTGCACATTTTTGAACTCACATACTTTTACTACTAATTCAAACATCAACCGGCAGGATTTCCGAGTATCTTGAAAGCTGACATTTTGTCGTTTTTTTTTGACATTATATAGGTCTCTACTTAATCAGTTCTTATTCAAAATCCCTTACTCCCTCTCGATAAGACCTCGTTTCTAAGCAACCGTAATACAATCACAACAGAGGCATTACTACTGTTTTATAGCTGCCCTACCCGTATAACGAAAGCCAGGAAAAAATGATGAACGGTAAACAATTTTTCCCAAAAACCGCTGGTAACTCACTAACAGAATAAATTGCTTATCGATTTTGCTAACATCACTCTTTTAAGATAAAAATCACTCATCAAGCGAGATGGTAAACAATTTCCAATCTTTGGAAAGATACAACTGGCTCATGCATATGTTTCATGTAAATGGCGAAATAGACAGATGCAAAGAACTGATCAAGAAAGAAATAGCTCGTAGCAATGGAAAAAATGAAGTCGCGTTTTACAAACAGGTTTGTTGTCCAAATTCCGATCCAATAGGTATACATAATAAGGAATATGCACGTTTTTTCCATTTTCTGTCAATTACTTAGATTAATACAGTACCGTCAACATACAATTCATTCTTAGAGATGTCTGCACTTTGAATTAAATATTGACCTTTATTTAAACGCCCCATTTTTGGCGCACCTCACAGTGACGTCATAACACCCGACATGTTATTTGATTGTTTTTTTTGTTACTTTTCTGTCGAGTTTCCAAAGGTTCTATTTTATATCCTACAGTTTTAATAAAAAATTATATTTTCACTTCCTGTGCCAAAACTGGCGAAAAATTTCGAAATTGAAATATTATGATTTTTGGATGTTATATACTGCCCATCGTAGAGGCTTCCGGCAAAAAAAGTTCTTGCTAAAATGGTCAAGAGAAACACCTGGAAAATATTTTCAAGTTTCTGAAATTGTCGCTAGGAGGCGTAACTGCAATCTTGAATGTAATGATATCTGATCTTTAAAGATAATCTAAAATTCAGACCAAAAAAAGTTTCATACTGAAATCCCCTAAATTTTTATTTTCTTAAACTAATTTTATTCATCAGAATACCCATCCCCACCTTTTTTGAAAATATTACAAAATATCAGTTACCGATGTTGTTGGAAGATGTGCCACTGGCAACACGGCAAAACTTGTTTTTGTAGTTGGATACTAGTCTTCTTTTTCCCAGCTCACCGGCTTGTTTGTCTTACACGTTATTTATACAACATCCAAAATACATAATCTTATTTACGAAGTTTTGGACGATTACGATACTTCCTCGCCGATTGCGTGGAAAGTAAAAATCGTAGATAAGCCACAATCAAGTTGTTTTAATTTCAACACCGAACCAAACTCTTCATTTCGATGTTTATAATTACGAAAATATATTTCTCATTACTGTCTTTTTTTTACGTTTTCAAGGGCGAGATCTTGAAGGAAGAAGGCAAACTCCAAGAAGCGCTCGAATCATTTCAAACTTGTTTGAAACTGAATCCTGAAAGTGTGGATAACATGAAAGAAGTAGCTAAATGTTTGTAAGTATTTTTAGCGCAGAAAGTTTTTTTCTGTTTTTTGCATACAACATCAGCTTGTGCATGTCCGTGCCACATGAATTCAGTGTGCCACGGTTTTCTATCAATGACAGAAACAAAGGATTTTTAGATTGGATATTCAACTTCATTTCATATTGTGATCGAGCTACCCCCTTCAATTCCGGTCTGTATGTTCCAAATAACAATACCATGCCAGAAACTCAATTTCAGTATCTATTCTATTGACAAAATGCAATTTGCGGTTATACCCTATACGTATAGAGAGTGATTCAAAAAACTCCAAACTGATGAGACATCTAGTGCATGAGAGTCGATTGTCGAATTCTGACTAGGAGGACGATTCCCGAATCAAGCTCACGGTGAAGGAGGAATTTCCAAATAGAAGCAAGCACGGGAGTGTCCTAAAGTATAGCCCACCGAACATTGCGCAATAACGAGCTACACCCGTACCACGAACAGCGAGTACAATCTCTACAATCCCGGGATTATTGTCAAACAATGTTACGGAGATATCGGGAAGATCCGCGATTTTTTCGTAGCTAGATCGTTCACCTGACTTAAAAGAAGTGAATTCTATTCAACTCAGTCTAAATGTAGCGCTTTCTAAACATTTTATGGCAGTTTGGCAACACCGCCTCTATACATACAGAGCCACCTATGAGCGAATCGCGCACTGATGTGATACGAGGACGGTCCGATAAGTACTTGGCCTACAAAAGAAAAACGAAAATATTGGAAAAGTGGCGATTTATTTCTCAACACAGTCCCCTATTTAACCCGTCTGAAAAATATGTTTTCTGGAGGTCTGCAAAATACGTAAGATGTGATTAACTTTTAAAGTAACCATACCAGTTCGCAATAATGTCAGATATATTTGCGATAATGCTGAGGAATCCCAAGGTCAATAGGGCCGACCAGCGGATCATAAAGACATAAACGAAGTGACTTCGTTTGGTGTAACTACGAGGGTTGTCTCAAAAATAATGTTCCTAACGCTGCGATCCCAACAAAAAACGTTACCACTCATAGCAATTCAATGCCACTTGAGTGAAGTATATGAAGAAAAAGCTAAGACGGAAAATTCAAAATCGTGCTAGGGGAAAACTCAAAAAGGGAAAGACTGGACTGGACCACAACAATACGCATCCTCATGTCTCACAATAAAAGAAACGACTTAATCGAGCGATTCAGATGGAAAGTCATGGCCCATCCTTTGGTTATACTATGTTTGAATAAGCAATCGTTGAAGGCTCACCCTGTAGGCTAGAAATATTCTGATACAGATGCAAAACTGCGCTTGTTTTTGTGTTTCAGGTTAGAAATGAAACGGTACAAATTAGCAGCGGACGTGTATCTGCAGGCTGAAAGGAATTCCAAAAGCTCAGACTGGCAAATTTATTTCTATTCAGGTAAAAGCTGAAGTTCGAAGCTGGAATTGGTAATAAAAGTGGAGGTTGTTTAATGTTTTTGTGCACGTACGCTGCGGTCGACCTCATGTAACCAGTGCGGTAGCAAATACTTTTTGCTTTCCACGCTTCCTCTCGACAATTTTTGAAAATGATATGTATGTATATCACGAAATACAGCCATCATTTTTTTCTTAACAGATCGGGATTTTTAGACAGCTACGGGCATGTCCTCATCATCAAAGACCCAAACTTTGTTGTGAGCCTTAGTCGGCAGTAATACTCGTAATAGTCAAGTCTTGTCTACCTATGTGTCATTTGTCAATTTTATACTCGTGAAAAAGACAATACGTCGTGTGACAGTCTGTACCACTATCTTTTCTATAAATAGGCAAAGCTTCAACATTTTCTTTGATGTACCTTAGGCTATTACGTTATCCCTATTGGGTGTAGACTTTTAACTAGAAAAAACTTCAAAAGTTTCTGAATATTCGAGCAACTACGCCTCTGCGTCTGACATCAAGGAAAACCACTAGAACTTTGCGAATATGAGTATCATCAGAAAAATTACCGCTACGTGGTAGATTGCATATGAATATGATGATACAGTTTGTTGGAATTTACATACTGATGGTTATGCTTATACCTTATGGTTATGTAAACGTGTGATATGAATGAAAAGTAGAAGAGTTCAAGCGGCATGCAATTACCTTGTTGAGGTTTCTTTTTAAATGTAAAGCCTCCAGAAATGCAATTCGAATACGGCATTACAAGAGTTTAACATGTTTGAGATAATGCAATGCTACATTTCGTCGCTTTTGTGTAATAGTAACTTATGTACAAAAATGCGTCAAGTAGATTGACTCCAGTTGTGGCATACAAAGTGAAATGATATTTTACAAGATGTTTTTTGTCTTACATACTTAAACAAAGTTCATAAAAGATCATGTTCTGTTCGCTTAAAAAATAGCGTCAAGTAGGTTGACTCCGAATTTTTTACGCAACGCTGTCATCAATTCAAAAATGATTATATTCGGTACTAGTACAGGGTGTTACTTAATGATTGGCTGTAGTTACAAGAGTGCATTCCTGATCCAAATTCAAGTAGAAAGGTTCATACTATCATGTGTTTCGGAAGCTTTCATTATCAGGATACAGGGTGTGTCAAGATTAAGAGAAAATTGTTTTGTTACAGAGTAAAAATAATAGCAAACTATCACATTCCAATCAAAATTATCCCGAAAACTTGTATTTCAATCCCAAACGTTTGAAAAGTTTGTTTGTATTGTTGCGGAAAACTTGACACTTGGGCTAATGCGAGTTTTTATTAAAAATATGTGACAAAGTTTTTCTAGTACCATCTACTGTCACTTTTGTTTTAGCTCAGTGCCACTTGAAACTTGGAGATATCCCGAAAGCGAAGGCGTATGCTCAAAAAGCGGTCCAAATGGAGAAAGATGAAATGTGTTATGCTCTACTGTTGAAAGTTTTAACTCAGGAGGGTGATTTGAAGGCTGCTATTGCCGTTTCGGATAGTGCAGTTATGTACGTATTTGATAGAAAAATATTCTCTAAGGACAACGTCTCCGCTGAAGTGGATCTCTGGTCTCACTGACTTTACATTCTACATTTTCCGGAAATCTGTTTTTTTAATAATCATTTTTAACTAATACAGGGTTTGTCCGGAAAGTAATAGGACTGAGTCGATTTAAAAAAATGTATTGAGCCAATCGTTACAATTCTTTAAAAACTTTCAAAATAGGCTCCTTCTGCGTCGATGCAGCGCTGCCAGCGCGATTTACAAGCATTGAAGGCGTCACGGAAGGCGAGGAAACAAAAAAGTCCGGGGGGGCCACATCTGGGCTGTAGGGCGGCTGCGGAAGCGTTGGGATGCCGGCCTTGGTTAGGTAGCTGTTCACAAGAAAGGCTGTGTGAGTCGAGGCGTTGTCGTGGTGCAACCTCCAGTCGGCTGCGATGTCTTGTCGAACCCGACTGACCCTTCGCTTGGGTCTCCTGAGTACTTCCACGTAAAACTTGGCGTTGACGGTTTGTCCAGGAGGAACAAATTCATGGTGGACGATGCCTTTGATGCCAAAAAAGACAATGAGCATCGTTTTCACTTTGGATTGGCTCATTCTTCCCTTTTTGGGCGAGGAGACGCCGTCGTGTGCCACTCGGAAGATTGCCTCTTTGTCTCGGGATCATACTCAAAGATCCACGACTCGTCACCTGTGATTACGTTATTCAAAAATTGCGCACGCTCCGAAGTACAGTCATGGCGGAAGAACATGAGTCCTATTACTTTCCGGACAATCCCTGTATAATTGTGATGTAAAGTAAATGATGCTTAACATGTCAAAGTAAATGGCATACGTTTTATAACTTACCTTTAGCTACTTTTCGATTCTTTAAATCACTATTAAAATGGAGGTATGATTCCCAAACTCTCCCTACCATAAGAAATAAATGATCCTAAAGTAATAAAGATCTTGACGACTCATCTTGAAAAAATCTAGCACGATAGTACTTAACAAATTTTTGTTTCAAGCATCATTAAAAGAAGGTTATTACTTGTTTATAATGGTGCAGTTTTAATTTTTAATTGTCTACTTCCTTTGGTCTGGTAAAACCTTTTATCAAATCATGACCATAGGGTGTATACGTTTATAAATATAAAAAACTTCTGACGACGTCGGAAACATTTTCGAAGTTGTCCTTAAAGTTTAATGAAGCGCTATTCTGAAATATTAATCATTTCGGAGATCCAGCAATGTCTCTCTCAACGTACATAGCAGTGGATGCTAAGCTCTGCAAATATCGAAGGTATTCAAACCTTTAACAAAAAAACAAAAGAAGATTCATGTCGTTGCTTATTCTTTTTTGTTTACAGTGATACCGACTCACTTATATAGAAAGTGGTCATTTCTTTTTTCTACTGAACCTTTTTTTTTTGTTAATTTAATTCCCTACTTTCTTTGGTTTGGGAGAACCTTTTTTCCAATCATAATTTGTCCATAAAATTTAATGGAACGCCATCCTGAAATATTTAAATACTTCCGAGATCCGGCAATGTTTCATCAAAGTATACTTTATCTGAAGTCACTTGAAATAGCATAAAAACCTTTGGTCGGCGCGTCCTTTGTAATTTCATGACGTATCATAGGCGTGCGGTCATTTATTTAGAACGATAATAATAATGTTTTTATATCACAATAAATGGATTTTACTATCTTCTTATTTTTTTGATTTGGGATAAAAAATACTTATATTGGGAGTTTAATTTATGTTGACTGAAATTTAAGAAATGAAAAAATTACAGAATTCCAACGTTTGACATGCAAATATTTACATAGCAGGTAGGTATATAAAAAGGTATATAAAGACTTACATTATAGGTATTTATATATCATCCTCGCCTTCGGAGCTGTCGCTAGAGTCATCTTGTAGAGGAATTACAACGGAATTTACAGGAGGCAAAACACAATATTCATTTTCTTTTTCAATAATATGCCTAGAACACTGCTTCCATAGGTCTGTGGCAGCAATATGAGATACTGCATCTCTTATTGTGGCCAATAGCGATTCACTTAATTGAGGGGTCTGATTATGTTTTCTTACTTTTTTTTTAAAGCAGCCCAGACCAACTCAATCAGATTAAAAATGCAGTAATAGGGAGGTAGACGTAATACTTCATGGCCATTTTGCTGAAGCAGATTGTCAACAACATACTCTTTTTCAAAATTTTGGTCTTTTAATAAGATCCAATAATATGGCTTTGGTTGATTTTTGTGGTATTTCCATTCCCTTATCCTTCATAAAATCAATAATGTCTTGTTTTTTTGTGCCTGTATTCGGAATTTTGTTTTTCTGTCGGAAATGGTATGGCGCATTGTCCATAATAATCACTGAATTTGGGGAAATGTTTGGTATTAACTGCTGCTCTATCCACTTTTCAAATAAGTCGGAGGTCATGTCCTCATGAAAGACGGCACATGATTCTTTGATATTTTTGGCAGATAACAGCAAGGCATTAGGTATAAATCCATTTTCACTGCCAGCATGGAGAATAATGATTCGTTTTCCACGGTTGCATGGTGCATTTAAAATGCACTTGTTGCTGTCGTCAACCCAGCCGTACTGCACAACATCATCATCACGTTTCATCAGATTTCTTTTCTGCTCTCTATAGATTTTAACTTTGTGCAAAAATTCTTGGCGCAATTCAACGATTCGAGACGACTCCATAATCACCATTCTTTTATCTAATTTTTTGTATTGAAAACCACACAGTTTTACAATACAGTGCAGTGAGTCTAAGCATTTGTAATTATAAAAATCTTCAGGATAATCTTTTAATTTATCCCGTATCATTTCCAACGTGGGCACCAAATTTTCTTTATAAAATCCATATATTATACGACGAATATCTTCCTGAAAACCCACGTCTATTCTTTTTAATTTTTGCCCTCTGCGCTTTCTGTGGAAGGAATGGTTGACTACATCTCCCCTTTTTATAACACGATAAATGGTAGACCGACTGATTTTTGTCAGGATACAAATTCTGTTTAAAATTTGATTTTGCAAGGAATCTGGATTTTCGTTTTTCAGACAATCATACATATTTAGGATTACTCTTTGGGTCTGTTCCTCTAAATCTCTATGAAAGAATTCTGCCTGCACAGGTTCATCAACCATCTCCTCGTGGCTTGGAGCATTTTCCCAAGGTCTCCAAAGAGCCATATTTATGACACACAAGAACAATCAACACAACAATTAAATCAACAAGTAAACTGAGTATTCAAAAGTCAAAAACACACAAACTAATAAAATCTATGAAAAAACACGGACAGACTAAAGAAAACACGTTTATTCACCGCTACACGGCACTGGCTAAACTGTTTCAATTTTCAGTAGCCACCTGCACTTGTTCGGAGCTCTGAAATACACGCTTTCTCATTGGCTATGTCCACGCATAGGCGTGCTTTACTCCACGTGGACCGGTGAAACTGCCTTTGATCTTATTTGCTGCGAAATTTGGCGATTTTTGCAGCAACACAGCCTGTTAAATATAGATATATAAAACGCACCCGGTATTTCACAGTGTTTCAAGTGACTTCAGATAAAGTATACCTAACAGCGGATGCTAAGCCCTACAAATACCGGAGGTATTCTAACCCTCAAGCGACCTTAAAGGTGACCGACATCGAGTGATTTAGTGGATGATAATAAAGATACAAGCAACATTTTAGAAACAAATGGAAATTCACGTCACATAATTTGCATTTTCATTATCAAAATTTGGATACTGGCTGCTCATTCTTTTTTATTTACAGCGATACCGACTCCTTGATATTGAAGGAGATACAATTTTTATACTGATGCAATATCAATATTTTCACACAACAAATTCTCGCTAGAAATATTGATACCCTAGCGACAAAGGATCGGTCGTATCGGCCAGTTCTGGGTGAACGGTTAGTACGTCATAAGCGTGGCGAAAGTAGATTGTTCTTTTTTAAGGTATTTCTAAGCAGATCACCTGTTACCTTGCCTCCGAGGCTGCTTCAGTATAAAAACTTGTAAATCAGTTCGAAAATTTGGGAATTTGCATAACCGAATTGAATCCCGTCCTGCATAAAGAGCGCCACGTAATCGTTAGAGCGATAGCTACTGGGTATTTGCCTACATTTGCATCGTAATGTTATGATAACAAGTTCGAACGCACTACTGCTCCAACAATACGCTTTACAAGCGGTAACGCCCTAGTCCGGAGCTTATTTATACGTCATGATTTCGTAAATGCCTTGAAAGAAATATAATTTCTATAAGTCTATTTATGTCTAGCAAAGAGTGACATATATTTTAATAACTGTGAGCTTTATTCGCTGCAATTTCATTCCTTCTTATACATTTTTTATCGAGATCTCTCAAGTGGGGAAACATTTCATCAGTACAAAATATTAAAAAAGTTATATTCCTGTGCGGAACAGCATTTTTCCCATTTCGAGAGCTTTACATAAGAGTAAAAGAAGTCTCTAGGTCTGAAAAATAAACGGCAGGTGATTCTTGAGATATTAAATCTGGAGTCTGCCGGAAAGGTTAAACATTGTATAACCTCAGTTGATGTTAGATACTTTAGTAATGCAGTATTAAGTCACCTCCTGATCTGATAGTGTTGAGGTTCTGAAAACCTACATAGCAAGACGAATATACTTTTTTAGGTTCGGCATTTTTTTATTTAAAATAACTTACGGGTTTGTTATTTGGGTACTGTTGCGTCTTGTAGAACTTCGGATTTCACTGTTTTTTCACTTGAAACTTATAGGGGGTAGTCTGATAAATTATTTTACATCAGAAAAAGTGTGGATGAAGCACGCTTATCATGAAATTTTTTTCCCAAAACACTGCATTTTTTAGCAGTTATTTCCCCCATTATTTCCACCGCCATCTACCATATGACGCTGACGTCTGTGGATATGTCATATATGAGAGGCGCTTGCCTGCGGTGTTGCCGGATTGGGCTCCGCATTTAGGAAAAAATATGAAAAGTGGAAAATGTATAATACATATATTAATTAATTAAACACAAAACCGAAAAACTGAAACAAACAACAGTAGCAAGATAAAAAGATAAGTATAAAACAAAAAATAACGATAGTAAGCTAAAAAACAATTGTTATAACTTATGAAAAATAAAAAGTAGTAAAACAAAAAAAAATATTCCATGTAATTATAAAAAACAAATAACAAACAGTAAAATAAAAAGGATTTTTTTTTATCATTACATGGAATTGTTTTTCAATTTACTACTGTTTTTATTTTTTGTTTTTTATAATAAAAGTGGAAAATTTATATACATTTATATTAATGAAACACAAAAACAAAAAACTGAAACAAACAACAGTAGTAAAATTAAAAGTGATTCTTACTAAGTATAAAACAAAAAATAACAAACAGCAGTAAAATTAAAAGCAATTCTGAGTGATTATAAAAAACAAAAAATTAAAACAGTGGTAAAACAAAAAACAATTCCATTTAATTATAAAAAACAGAAAATAACAAACAGTAAAATGAAAGCAATTTGGATGGAATGAAATTGTTCTTCGTTTTACTACTGTTATTACTTTTTGTTTTGTGTTGTCACTTAGAATTGCTTTTTATTCAACATGGAATTGTTTTTTTTTGTTTTACTACTTTTTATTTTACTGCTGTTTGTTATTCTTTGATTTTTATAATTACAATTAATTAGTTTTTGTTTTACTACTGTTTTTATTTTTTGTTTTTTATAATTATTTATAATTTATCATCTTTTAGCTTACTACTGTTATTTTTTGATTTATACTTATTTGGAATCGCTTTTTATTTTGCTACTGTTGTTTGTTTCAGTTTTTAGTTTTTGTGATTCATTAATTAATATATATATATTAATATATATATAAATTTTCAACTATTCATATTTTTCCCTAAATGCTGAGCCCCAACCGGCAACATCGCAGGCAAGCGCCTCGCATATATGACATATGTACAGACGTCCACGTCATATGGCAGATAGATGGCGGTGGAAATGATGCTAAAAATACAATGTTTTGGGAACATTTTTTCACGAAAAGCGTGCTTCATCCACACTTTTCGTTTCTAAATAATCTATCAGACTACCCTTTAAAAGTTTTAAGAGAAAAAACAATGAAATCGGAGGTTCTACAACACGCAACAGCACCGTTATTTGTTTTACAGGTCTTGTCCTGACAGTATCAATTTGCTAACAGAATCAGGACTATTGAACCTAAAAGCGGGACAAACTCAACAAGCGTTTGAGAGACTGAGTGCGACGTTAGCGCTAGAACCTACTTGTGTCAAGGCACTGCTCGCCCTTGGATACGTCACCCAAGTAAGTCTGCTTGATAAAAAGAAATAAGTACAGTATATTCACTGAATCAAAGCAGTTACGTTACAACGTCAAATAATGACAGTGACGCACATGGTTGCCACATCACTCAAAACTACTAGATCCTAGGGAATAAACCACAACTAGACAACAGCCGTTGGCGAAATTACATGACAAGCTTTGCGACAACGCCACAACACAGAAAACAGTTAAATTCCAACTATACATTCTAATTTAGGATCTATTTTGCATTAAGGTTGGCATTCAAATTTACTAAATATGACGTAGCTGCTTTGTTTTTTAATTCCTTATCGCCACAGTGTTTAAAAAGTCCTAACACATTTTCAAAGGAGATGATGATGAATATGATTTGTCGAACATGGCGGACAAATTCAATTTTTCGGTGTTTTAGAGGTCGCTGATAAAAAATGTGATATTCATTTGTCAAAAATCAAATTGGAGGTTCCAACATTGGTTTTAGAGGAAAAGCATACTGATCGAATATCACCCGTCAAACCGCCCCTAATCTGTCCAGACATTCAAATCATTTAGCAACGAAATGTATATCAAGCGTGGTGTCCCACAAGGAACAGTCTTAGGTCCAGTGTTCTTTTAATATATACTTAAACGATATGTTCTAATTGTGTTAGCAAAATAACCAGTTATGCAGATGGCTGCAAAATTATATGAAGGCAATAACTTGTCTCACCTGAAAAATGTCACTTTGTCAAAATTATTCGGTGGTTTAACAGCAGAAAATTGATATGATATTCTAAAACATGGTTTTTACGATTTGCTAGACATTTCCCAAATTACAGAGCGAGACCATATTAATGCAGTATTTCAACAGCAGTGGATTGGAAGAGGAAGTATGTTTCCATGGCCTTCGCGATCAGCAGACCTTGTTTTGATTTATTTATTGGGGACGGATAAAGGGCATCAGTCTCAATCCCTAAATTATTATACGGTGAACATGTCTGCAACAAATGCTTCGATTACGCTTAAATTCGAGTCGCTGATAGTGAATTTGATATTAATTTTTTCCTAAATGACTGCCACACGTTTCTTACCTGATTTCATTTTCAGCATCCTTTTCTCAACACATACTAAGTGACGTATAAATCCGAACACCCAGTTTAAATGGTTTTATTTTAATAAAAGTTGGTGAATGTATTTATCTTACTGTAAATAACAAGTGAAAAAATGTTCAGCCTTATCAGTTGGACATTCCGGTTTTTATACTGCTTTTTTTAATTCACTAACGCTCTAAAAATGAATATTTCAGCCGCAGTAAAGAATCAACGTTGGCGGATTTTGGTTCTTGACATCCTTTACGATCGGTTACGATGCCTAGAGTACGGAGACCTGTACGATTTCGTCAACTTAGTGAGTTTGATAGGGGCTGTATAGTGGGACTTCGGGAAGCTGGACTTTCTTTTCGGGCAATTGCAGTTAGAGTGCAAAGAAGTGTAGACACTGTGGTTAGGTGTTGTCAGGCATGGCTTCGAGAAGGCCGTACGCAAAGAGCCAGGGGCACTGGACGCCGCCGTGGAACAACAGACCGTGAAGATCGCCGCCTAAGATTATTGGCCTTAAGGGACCGTTTCTCCACTACCAGGTCCATTGCAAATGAATGGTTTGCAGAACACGGAAGACCTATTGGCATGCGAAGTGTTTACCGACGAATGAGAAGTTTTGGCTTGTTTTCATACCGGCCACACTGGGTCCTCCCTTTAACTCGAGAACACCGACGTAATCGCCTTGAGTGGTGCAGACAACGGTCACTCTGGGATCAGGAATGGAACAGTATTGTCTTTAGTGACGAGTCTCGATTTTGTTTAGGCATGCACGATGGTCGTGCCAGGGTTAGAAGGCGACGTGAGGAAAGGAGGAATCCACAGTTTTTTGTTGAAAGACATGTTCATCACACTGTTGGAGTTATGGTTTGGGGTGCTATAGCTTATGGTTCCAGGTCACCTTTAATCTTCATCAGAGGTAACATGAACGCGCAGCGTTATATCCACGAAGTTCTAGAACCCCATCTTTTACCCTATCTTGACACCCTGGCAGATCCAACTTTCCAAAAAGATAATGCCCGACCACATGTTGCAAGAGTCACAATAGACTTCTTTCAACATAATGATGTCACATTGTTACCATGGCCACCAAGATCTCCCGACTTATCCCTAATTGAGCACGTGTGGGATATGATGGGTAGGAGATTGCTCAATTTGCAACGTTCTCCTCAGACTCTAGAAGCACTTCGAGAGGAGTTGGTGGTTGCCTGGAATGAGATACCACAGGAGGACATTGACCACCTGATCAGAAGCATCCACACATTATTAAAGGTCAAAGGGCTTTAAAGCAGTGCAATCATTTTGAAATTTTTATCATTTACTTATTATGCTTCATTAAGTACTTATACAAAATTTTATTAAAATAAAACCATTTAAACTGGGTGTTCGGATTTATATGTCACTTAGTATATTTTAAATTTGTTGTTTTGCTGATCTCGAAACTACCTCATCCGTCTATCCCGTCGTTAATATCTGTTGCAGAAGCACGAAGAGTACGACGTGGCTCTGAGCAAGTACAAAATGGCGGTGAATTACGAACCGGACTCGGTTGCGTTGTGGAACAATATCGGGATGTGCTTTTACGGGAAGCAGAAATACGTGGCGGTAAGTTCCAACCGTTTATAAGGACATTGTTAATGGTTTTAATACACCCCGGAGATTTCCGGAGTTACGAGGCTTTTTAATTGGAATCCACGGCACAATGGGGAGGTTGATGTTTTTGCTTTCGTTTTAAAAGGTTCCATGTAAAGGTGCCGCAGCGTTGCGAATTAAGAAACTTTTTATAATAAGGTATTATTTGCAAATTTGCTGTATACTGGGGGTTTCAGAATTGAGCATAAAAAATTATTGAAACCAAGATGTTTAGCAATCGATGGTAATGCATTATATAGATTGATGGTTTTAGAGGTGAAATAAAGAAGTTTTGTGAAGAGGCATTGTTACAGTGTCAGAGAATTGAATGCTTCTTGAATTGATATACAGGGTGTTTCAGTTTATTGTTGCATAACTTTAAAATTCGATAGAACTCTTAAAATTAATGCATAAAGTCTATATAAACAAGGGTCGAAAAATGCGTGGCTTCCGAAATACAGGGTGTTTAAATTTACTTTCTAAAATAGTTTTTTTTTAAATATTTCGAACAATATTTGATGTATAACAGTGAAAATTGGTATACAAGGGTTTTTTGCGTTTCCACTTACAAAGCCATACACAAAATGAATATCCGCTAACTCTTGATTGGAGAATAAAAATGGCATTTTTATAAAACTTAAAAAAAAACAGGTAAAAGAAACTAAATTTCGTGCATTCACAATTGCAGAAAAACGTTTCAGGTTTCAGACAGACAACAAAATTAACTGTCAACTAATTGACGTTTAACCTTATTCTGCTTTCAATTTAAAAAATATTTGCAGGCACAGCCTACTTCTAAAAATTATCGAGATACTGACTTTTTAACGTTATTTTATCATAAATAATTAGAAATGCATCGAACCTTAAAAATCGAAATATCTCAAAAACAGCTAACTATAACGAAAATTCACAAGAGAGCTTTTTTATCTTGAAAAGTGCGAAGAATCAGTTTTTTTATTCAAAAAGCAAAAAATTGCACTAAGAAAAAATTTTCGGTCATTTTAATACACTACAGGTACATAGAGAGCGCCCTCTAGCGGCTACAGTAAAACTATGCCCATGGTTTTGTCGTACCAAAAAACCCTTGTATACCAATTTTCACTTTTATACATCAAATATTGTTCGAAATATTAAAAAAAAAACTATTTTAGAAAGTAAATTTAAACACCCTGTATTTCGGAAGCCACGCATTTTTCGACCCATGTTTATATAGACTTTATGCATTAATCAATTTTAAAAGTTCTATCGAATCTTAAAGTTATGCAACAATAAATTGAAACACCCTGTATTCACCAGTTATTAATTTATTTTTCAAAAATGAAGGAGTTTGTAAACGTGACATAATAAATGAAGCTTATACAATTTTGAAACATTCAACCAGTTCAGCTGTTCGAAACATGAACTGATAGATATGATAAAAATTTCTTATGTTGAAAATCAAAAATGAATTTTGAATTTTTTGTAGATTTTTAGCTGAAACTGAATCTAGGAATAGATAGTTTCTCAAATCACAATGTGTATCTCAAAATCAAGTATTTCTTTATTTGAGTATAGATACCGTAAAATAGTAAAACAATTGTTAGATACTTGATTTACATGAGAAATAAATTTTAGATTACCATCTATGCACAAACCTAAGTTTTTAACCGATTCTTCTATCTGAATAGCATGGCTGTTTAGGATAACGTTCAAATGACTTTTAATATGTTAGAATGCTTTAAATGCGGTTCAAATGACCTTTACTCCACGTATTTTGAGCTGCCAATACCGAATGCGATGTTGTTTCACGTGTATCTGATCCCGTTTATCATTTAGATTTAATTATTTAGGGAAAAATTGCAAAACTACGTGTATTTTGAAAAATTAAGGTGCTCACTTGGTGAGGTGGACGGCACGGAACGATAATGCGTCCACAGATGACATGTGATTGACGCGACGGAATGTGGAACTGTAAACCTCATTGTCCAATTTGGATATGGAGTATACGAGGGACGCTCGGTAAACCTCAACCCAAATTACCAAGATGCTGAATTAAATTTGTTCTGGAAAAGTGTGTAGTTCATATGAGTGTACGAATGTAAGATAGTGACACACACTTGAAAAGATGGATTGTGTGAATTTATATTAAAGGTTGTGAGTGAGCAATTTCAATTGACAGGATAAGCGTCCACGTGTAGCGGAAGTAGGAGGTTAGAAACTGCATTACGATTGTTTCCCCAAAATCTCTTCTTCTTGATAGTTTTAACACATAACGACAGTATCTGTCGTTATCGATAAGCCCAATGTTTCCGTCCGATTGTTTTTAGATTTGTAACAGGTGCTCTCATCTCTACGTTCGTTTTGAAGCACCATTTGGCTGCAACCTCAACGAAGAGTAAGTTGTTTTACAATTTAAGTCGTTCCTGTATTGGTTGCTAGCATCACAATTGTGTTTTCAGCTCCTGATGAAGGCTCCACAGAGAATCGCCGAAAGCTTGATTTTATCGTCAAAAGAGCTAACTAAAGCCTAAAGGTTTGCCAATTTCCCTATATATATATATAGGTGAAAAATTGAAAAATTAAAGCTAGAGAGAATAAAAAAATAAAAAAAATAAAATAAAAAAAGTATAAAGAGTCCTCCTTGCTTAAATTTTGTCGAAGTACCCAACAAAAGGCGGAAGCTTTAATTTTTCACCTAACTGGTCTAGACTTTTGTTGGGTACTTCGACAAAATTTAAGCAAAGAGGATTCTTTATACTTTTTTTAATTCTCTCTAGCTTTCAATGGACTTTGCCATCATCATCAGGAGCTGCAATTACAATGATAACAGTAGCAACAAAAGTGTAAAATGAATTTAAATTGAATCAACTTACAGTAGTATGTGAGGATGTTGCTAATTGTTGTTTTCGTATAGGATGAGGGAAACGTCCAGTAACATGGTGAGAGCTGGATACATGGTACAATGGTTAAAATTATATAAAATATGACAAGACAAGTTAAAGACAGATTAAAAATTATTTAGAAAACATTAGAGCATTACGTCGTGAAGCCACTTGATGATTGCACAAAATGGTGGTCATGGAATAATGAGTGAGATGAACCTTTGACAGAAGGCCGAAGGTTGTCAATGTCTGTGTTGAAAGATGGAACGAATTGTAGGCGTGTGCCAAAACGTTGCCAAATCACTTCAGATGATGTGATTTTCAGAATGTTATGTAAGAAATTGTAATAATAAATATGTACCTATATTATATATATATAATTTGTTCAAATTGAGGCTATACTGACTAATCCCGGACGTCTACGAAACCAAAGGGAGTGAGCTCTATTGAAGCTTATTATGTAAGGACGTTGTTTCTGTCATTTCCCATGAATTTTCGTATTGTACGGGCTGTGACCAGAAGGACTCTTTTCTGTATGATTTTGTAAATATTCTCGTTTAGTTCTAATCTATATCTTTCAGGCCATAAGTTGCTTGAAGAAGGCACTATGGGCTCAACCGCTGAACTGGCGTATTTTGTACAATTTGAGCATGGCTCATTTGGCAACGAAACAACCGGCTTCAGCGTTCAACTATGCGTGTGCAGCTGTAAATTTGAGACCTAACGTTGCCGACTGTTTTGCTCTACTCGCCTGTAAGTACATGGTTTTTGCACTATCAACCTGAGAAATCGGCATTATTTAATACATCATTCCAACGCTCTGTATGTAGTAGTATTATGTATCCATCGAAGAAAGAGACCAAACTTGAACATATTCACGTATACTCCACGTGATCGCGCTCCGGAACGCCGAGCACGTTACAGGGCCGTACTGAGAATAAATGATTTGTGATTTGAGCCATTCATCATCATGCTGCTCTAAATTTTGAATAATGCACATCAGTTCATTAGCACGACGAGCAGCGACTCTTACAGGTCTAACTTTCCTATCAGTGTGCGTGTTTACTTTTTTATGGATATTTTCGACGTGACGATTTAGTGACTTGACGGAAGCATGATAAAGACCACACGTTTTGCATGTTCAACTTGATAGCCTCAATTTTACCGTCGGACATAAATAATCGTAGGGCATTTGCAGGAAATCTTTGAGTGAAGCACTTAAGCGTAGAGCTAAATTGACTGGAAGAAATTGCCCTCCTTCATCCAAAACCAAGTCATCAACTGTTTGTTTTACTTTTACAGGTGGTCGAAGAAATCTATTGTCTAGTAATCTAAATAGGTCACTTCATGGACGACAGCATTCTGTATTTCTACATTTTACAATTTGAAGCAAGTATTGGCTCTCACGCAGATGTTCTGAATACCATTTAATGTCTGGAAAATCAGGAAGATCTTGTTCACCTGCCCCAACATATTTTGCATTAACATTATAGCCATCAATTCCCATTGAACTCCATACTTCAGCTAATACATTTCCTGCAAATTCGAAATTAAATCTTTCTAAATGTTCATCAATGTAACGCCACGTTCATCCAAATGAGACCCAAAATGGTCATGAGGCAATATTAAACCAGCCAGTTCCCGACTACGAGGAGCCATTCTGCGCTCTACTCTGTTATACGCACTTCTTCCAGGAGCATTGGTAGCTAAAAACAATGCATCGAGATCATGTCGCTTAAAGTGTTGTATAGCAAACCCTATCGCTTTTTGATAACGTGGATTTTCATCTGGCCCTCCATCAACCGTCATGATTACCACTGGTTTTACTAGTCCATGGTCAGTTTTAGCTAATGGTCGAAACTCTTCAAGTTCGAGAAGCGTCTCGAAATCCTGAGCATGAGTATTAGCAGTAGATGAACTATACTTTCCACTTCGAATAGCGATGTATGTTGGTCCGGAATATCCAATGGCTTGCGGTTGTCCTAGCATATTGGAAGAGATTTTGATACCAGCATAAACAGATGGTATTAATTTATGACGCTCAGCGATTACCCAATCGTGATCAGGCAATTTGATTCTATATTCCATGTGCATTAGAAGAGGTGCTTGCTTATTTGCCGCAGTTACGCCAATAGGGACTCGAGCCTTATCATCTTGAGATACGAAAAATACTTGATCTGGTCCAAGTATGGATGCTATGTTCTCCAAATAATGGATTGATGTTTCAGCGAACTTGCTATCTAAGTGGCTCTTGTGGTGATCAGTTTGAGCCCGAATGAGCTTAACAGGGACTGTCGATACATGTCTTCGTCCCTTTGCAGAATTAGATTTTCTGGGAATCAAACGAAGATATTTCCCACTGCGACTAATGTCAAATCCTATTTTACGTAATTCTTGTGTGAGTTCATTAAGAGTTTTTGCGCTGCGAATTGACTGTTTTGAATAGTGAATGTTGATTGCTTTCAAGATTAGGATGTCCCACTGAATCCCTCAGAGATAGTATTTTTTTACTTCTGGATTTTCATGACAAATATCTTCTTTCTTTTCATACCATCCCTGTGTTTCTTCTGGGCAACTGCGTTTTGAACCTTCCTGTTGAAAGACTGTTTTGCTGTTTTTATTTCCTCGCGCAACTTAATGATCTGTTTATCAACTTCAGCACGGCTTGGCATATTATCTCTGGCAGAATACAAAGCATTCAGATTTTTTTCGAGTAGAGCAATCTTATTTTTCATAGCTTTCTGAGAAGGTTTTGTTCTCTATTTATCTGTATTTTCATTAATTTCGCATTGCTGTTGTGATTCATTACCGGGTTTTATTTTATCTTCTTCCTCTTTTTTAATATTTGAAGCTGACTGTATAATTTGTATTTTTTTCTGCAGGTTTACAGGTTGCCTAAAAATAAAAACTTTCTATGGCTTCTGCTAAAGATTCTCTTATTAAGCTGCATAAATACAAAGAATGTCAATATATATGGTAAATACAAAACCCTATGGCTTTAAATCTGATATGTTTAAACGAGCAATTCGTTCCGCTCACAAAATACAGGGTGTTAGTTTTCTGTATATATGTATAAATCTAACATCCTGTACTTTGTGACCAATTGACGGAATCAATCATAAGAAATAAATCTATAATATAATGTATATTACCTCTATACTTTGAGATAGGCCATAATATTTTCTAATCAGTAAAGAGAAACTTTTTGGCGATTTCTAATATTTCTAGTACTCACAGGTACCTAAAATGATTTCGTCACTCACCTTAGAAAAAAAATTTAGTAGATTGGATTTATTCTTAGTCGCCGCTTGCAATTCTTCTTCGATTCTCTTAGATACAATAATACCTAGTTCCTTGTCGGATTCTGGTTGTAATTTGTAATTTCGCCACACTTTTGTACATTTTGTACTTTCGTACTTGTATGAGATTTTTTAAAACTTTAAATTTTTGGTATAACTTGGATTTGTCTATGTGAAACGACATCTTATTTAAACATTAAACTTTGGCTAATGGAATCAATGGCAACACAAATGTTAACTTGCTTTACTATGCTTACAATACGTCTACTCGCTATAGTATCCCAACAATACACTGATAGAGGAAATTTAGACAAGTGAACGCCGCGCGGTAATTCCCCTACTCGGTTCTAAAGCGAGTAGGGGAATTACCGCGCGCTGTTCACTAAACGTATGCATTATTCGCGGGAATCCCCGAAAATGCGTTTCGTTTTCAAGCAAAGACAATGTGAGGGTTGCCATTCGTGTGAAAAAGTAAATAACTACTTTATTTAAGTGATGCAATTTTCAGACACGTTGATGGAGCTTCACGACCCTTACAATGCCTCTTTGGCCATGCAGCAAGCGGTACAGAGATCGCCGTCAGACCCCATTTTGCTCATCAACGCTGCGATCTGTTACTTCGACGCCGGAGAAAGAGACAAGGCTACAGAAATGCTCGCGAAGTTCGAAAATGCCGTGGAGGCTGGCACTGAAGGCACTCAAGAAATCATAGATGTAAGTGATCCATTTTCAAAACAAAAACAATAATAAACAATAAAACATGTATATAAAAGGATATTGACCACAAATAAAAAATCTACACGTAAAATAAAGAAAATTGAAGGTTATGCTAGAAACAAGCGAAAACGGTGCACTTCCGGTCTCAACAAATTACAAAGACAAGTGGTCAAAAGAAGCAAGAGTCAAGGCTAAGAGAGTGCTGACCTACTGGGACGATTGTGAAAATAAACCGCTAATGCGTTTGGACTGTTTTAACGAAAAACATCCTGGAACCCTACAGTATATTCAGATGAGAGATAGACCGGACATAAACAAGACCACGTGACCAACGAACGCTGTAACATTCGGCAGGGACGTATTAAGAGTCACGCAGTACATATTTTAGATAGTAGATGCTGCTTTGCGTAACTTTGTAGTAAATTAGCACAATTCGATGTGTATACGATTGGTGATGGATATAGGATCATGTGGGGGTGGGGTAAGAAATATATAATGATGTAAATATACATAAGGGTTTAAAAATTTTCGCTTCGATTTCCAGCTTCGGATGCCGCCTGATGTTTGGTGAAATACAGTGGAATATAATCTCAAAATGGCGTTTAAATTAGCCTAAATTAAAAATAATCGTATATCTCTTAAAATTGCTTTTAGAATATTGATTAGTATATTTTTTGATTTCTAGGTAAATATGTAACCAAATTAAAACGTTCAAAACGTAAAAAAATGTGCATGGTTGAACATTGTCAGAAAGTAGATTCTTGAATAGGTTTTGCCAAAATGGGTTCAAAAATGTCAATAATTAATTAAAAAATACAGTAGCTTTATAATTACTTATAACTTACCGAATTTGATGAACGACATCTTTTATTGGAAAGATGAGCTTGATGAGCTTTCATCATCGCTACTGCCTGAAGCACCAACGTCAATAATGAATGGCTCGACTTGTTCCTCTAAAATATTGTCCAGTTGCCACATTCTCTTTTCAACTTTGTCTTTCACGTGCTTAATACAGTTCTCCCATTTTTGCGCTGTTATTAATTCTAGTGCTTCTTTGAAAAGTCCTTTGAGGTCACAAAATTTAAAAGTTGTATTGTGCTTAGCTATATAATTTTTAACCTCTGCCCATATGAGCTCAATGGGATTGAGCTCGCAATGGTATGGAGGTAAACGGAGCACAGTTTTATTTTGACTTGCTGCCATTTCGTCAATGGCGTATTTTTGATATTCCGCCTTGTGATGCTTGACAATTCTTAATAATTGTACTTTCAGCATTGCTTCTTCAAAGTTGATATTTTTCGAGCGGAGCCAATTTTGAACATCAACTTTCCTTGAAGCCGTTGTTGGGACCTTCTCCATTCTTCGAGAATGATAAGGCGCATTATCTAACACAATTACTGCGTTTTCCTCTAAGTTCGGTAAAATTTTTGAAAACCACTGTTCAAACGATTCGCCATTCATTTCCTCGTGGTAATCTCCAGTTTTCTTAGACTCAAAGCACCACAGACCGTTAACAACAAATCCATCCTCACTGCCAATATGGCAGATAATGAGCCTTTTCCCTTTACCTGGAAATCGAAGTACTAACTGGTGTAGATTTATTTCAATAAGCGAACCTTTTTCAAATGTTTTCATCACATTCAGCGAAAAAAAAAGAGACATGAGTATCAGATTGCTATAATTGGGATTATTTAGTCATATTGAAAGAAAGAATATTGAACGTCGTATGATTACTCAGCGCTTCACAATTTAATTTAAAGTTATAAACCTTTAAAAAATGAATGATCAGGAACCTGAAATACGCGCAAATATTAATATTAACAAATTATAACTTTATAAAACTTAAAGTATGAATTAAAATGATTAGAAATATTAGGAACGGTACACAATATAAAACTTAGTAACTTCTTTTAAGTTTATAATATTCGACATATTTTAAGATTATATTAAAAAATTATTGAAATATCCAACAAAAAAAAAACACATAAAAACATGGCGTAAAAAAGTTCTAACAAATGAAAATGACAATAAAACATCCACGCATTTTATCGAAAGTTATAAAAGTTTTGTTACTTGTAATATGTTTTATCTACCCCCTGGAATTAATGTTTAGAACCTTGTTCCTAAGGTTTGAAAAACATCCGATTGTTGTCTATTACTCGTATTTACCTGCTGGATTTTTTAATCCGGTGGACAGTCCATCTAGAAAGGCCCTCCTGGATGAAGTTACAGAATCATCAACCCATACTTTACTTGTAGTGTGTCCTGCGTTTACCCACGTTTCATCAAGGTAATAAATCTTCCTGTTTTGATTTCTATATTTCCCAATTTTTTTTAAATAATCCCTCCTCCATAGCACAATTTCTTCTCTATCCAGAAGTAAACTATTACGACCCCGTTTTTTCCATTTGAAATTTAAATGCTTCAGTAACGCATGGAAAGTTGATCGTTTGAAATTTGGCAACGTTGTATCTCCATTTACCTCCTGCAGTACTTTATCTATAGTAGGTATTTCATTCCTAAAGAAGAATTCATGCACTTTCCTCCTAATCGCATGCTTATCAGCTTCATCCAATGATTTAACAATACTTTTGCGATGTTTACTGGTCATTGGCTCAGAAAAGGTGTGATTTTTTTGTATTGTCTTAACACATTAAACACTGATGCGCGACACACCCCAACTTTGTGAGAAACCTTCACAACAATTTCTTTGATGGTTGATGCCTCGTTCTCCTCGCGCTCGATCTTATATATATTCAAAATGACCTCTTTCATTTCTGCACTCAGGTGTCTTTTTTTAGAGCGTTTCCTAGGTGGACTACAGGAGTTTACAACTTCATCTGCAGTATCTGTACTACTGGGCATTTTGCGCAAGCAGTTGATAACAATAACAATCAATAACAAGGTATAACAATAACAACGACAAACTCAACAACTTAATAAGATAACAAACGAAAACGTCCAAAGAAATACGAGTATCAAATTGCAATGATGCACACGACATACGTAACACGTCTGAACCTGAATGTGACTCTGCCTTGATACGACTGCTCTGCCGCTCGGCATAGGCATTTAATTGCGAATTGACCAATGAGGGCTCCTGTTTTACGTCGAGACGGCGGCGTTAGCGTGAAAATCACCCGAACCTTTTGTTTACATCCGGTCTATCTCTTATCTGAATATACTGTAGTTTCCTAATAATTTTGAGATTTGCAGTTTTTTTTTTTGATTTATTCAAGTTCAACAAAAATATTTTAAAACGGCGATCAGCGAAGGCTAGTAGACATCTCGTGCTGACCTGCTTAACCTAAAAATGTTTCCATTTAAATCTTCAGTTATGGTTTTCGGCTCAACAAAACAAAAGAACATCGGTCTAAACGGAAATTAACCTTAAAATCTATGATGAACTGGCTTCCTAGAATGAGTGAATGTAACTGGATTGACACAAAACTGACGTACACTCTGTACATCTAAAAATCTTTCGCATGTGAAACCTTGCCCTCGACAAAAATAGAAACGTATCGGTGAAACTGCTTGCTATGCAGACCATAATCGTTCAAACAGTGATAATGAAGTAATAGGCCTGTTAAGACCGACCTTTAAAGCTTCCGCTGATGTCTCATTGCCGTTATACAACCGAACACATGCCGGCCAGACGGCTTCTGCAGTAGTTGTTAAACTTGATTAGCGTCGATCAGACAAAACTTTTGTTACACGGACCTTCGAGACTGCCGAAGCGTCCCAAATAACTTTATCCAAACAATATGGGATGTTGTCCGTCTTGATATAACTCAAGGATTTTTTTTTAGTTTGAAGAAAGGTAGAGGAACGTGTCTGGATAGTAGCTTAGGTATCTATCATGTCTGAAAATTGAAATGCTTCAAATGCGATTCAAATGACGTCTGTCGTACGTATTGAGCGTCGCTAAAACCGTATAGTTGTGTTCACATCAGGATTTTTTATCAAGGGGAAGAGATGGCTTCCAGCAAAATCGAAACAGCTACAAGGCAGCTACAAAACAAACCTGGAGGAGTGTGACTGGTGGTTCTCCACAATGGCTTTCCACTAAGAGGAATCAGATATTGAACAAACTTCCCCAGGACAAGCATTAATGGACATAGTCCGATGGTATAGAAAAGAGAACGTACCGCTGGAGGTTAAAATCCCATTACAAAATGGACGGATAGTACCCTAACCAACACAACTAAACGTAAGGTAGAAAATAAAAGGGTGCTACTCCATAAACTGGTGTTTGGGGCGTTAATATAAAAAAATCGGGAGTCTAACGAAAAAACGCCCGCACACAACCAAAATCACAGCGGACAGAAAATGGCGCTGGACCGTCCTCGCACGCAACCTCCTAAAAGAAGGTTGAATAAGTGGCCCTGAAGAAGGCACGTTCGACAGAACATCAAAGGGAACAGATAAAATCCGGTAAAGAAGGTATCTTGATAAGAAGGTAAACATTCATATACGGCTAGTACGTGTGAAAATCACAAGATGGCGTGCTAGTTGCCTATGAACAGACTATAGGCAGAAACAAATCGTGTGAAATTCTACAATCAATAAACTATGAAATTTGACAAAAAAAAATCATTAAAAAGGGTTTGGTCTAGGAATGGGCACTCTACAATGAATAACTAGAAATTTGGATTACTCATAAGTGATCAACATAGTAAAAAGATTTTGGCACGTGACAAGGTTTCGGGAGGAATATACTCGATCGCTTCGGTTATATTGTTCTTCAGCTTCTTGGTGACCAGTTGACATCACCAATTCCAGAAATTGAACGTCTCGGAAATATTGTTCGCAAAAGATTCATTCTTTCCCTAACTGTGTCACAAGTTGCTCGTCCTGCTGGGGAGCCACATATCTAGCAGTTAAATTGTTGAATTTGAGGAGCCACGAATTTTTGCACCATATCACGGTAGCGCTCGCCAGTGACAGTAAGAGAATTAGCTGCAGCGTCTTCAAAGACACCTGCCTACCTAACGCCGCACCAAACTTTGACTCGACGAGGATGTAGTGGTCGTTGATGCATGCCACGAAGGGTGGGTACTACTCCATAAACTGGTGTTTGGAGCGTTAATATCCCAAAATCTGGAGGTTAACGAAAAAACGCCAGCACACAACCAAAATCGCAGCGGAAAGAAAATCGCGCTGGACCGTACTCGCTCGGAACCCCCTAAAAGAAGGTTGAATAAGTGGCCCTGAAGAAGGCACGTTCGTCAGAACATCAAAAGGAACAGATAAAAGCCGGTAAAGAAGGTATCTTGATAGGAAGGTAAACATTCATATACGGCTAGTACGTGTGAAAATCACAAGATGGCGCGCTAGTTGCCTATGAACAGACTGTAGGCAGGAACAAATCTGTCTACGATGGACCAACAATATTTTATGAGGAAATTTCTCAGATAGAAGAAAGATTTTAATACAATACTGAGTCGCTGAGAATGACAGATATAATACGTGCGAAATTCTACAATCAATAAACTATGAAACTTGACAAAGAAAAATCATTAAGAAGGGTTTGGGCACTCTATAATGAATAACGAGAAATTTGGATTACTCATAAGTGGTCAAAATAGTAAAAAGATTTTGGCACGTGACACGGTTTCGGGAGGAATATACTCGATCGCTTCCGTTATATTGTTCTTCAGCTTCTCTACAGTATTTGGTTTGTTGACAAAAAACCTATTTTTCAAAAATCCCCATAAACAAAGTCAGGAGAGGTTAAATCCGGTGACCTCGGTGGCCAGTTGACATCACCAATTCGAAAAATTAAACGTCTCGGAAATATTGTTCCGAAAAGATTCATTCTTTCCCTAGCAGTGGCAGTAAGAGAATTAGCTGCAGCGTCTTCAAAGACACCTGCGTACCAAACACCGCACCAAACTTTGACTCGACGAGGATGTAGTGGTCGTTGATGCATGCCACTCTAATGCCCTCCTTATTAATAAATCCGTTCATGTCGAAGTGGGCTTCATCGTTCATTATGTAATAGTCCGTGTTCCATCTCATCCCTCTTACACCTTTTTCTTCCGATCTCACAATAACTTTGTTTGACAGGCATTGAACCTCGCCGAGCGGCTGTCATCTCGACTAAAGCCGGAGAAACTTCGTACCGGAAGCGTTGAAGCGGGGATGGCCGACGACAAGCCGGCGTCCGGAAATTCCAGGGAAAATAATCCCGGAAAGGCTGCGCTGCCAAGAGAATTGCAGGAAGATGAAGTTTGAGTTACATTGACCAAAGAAGATTAAATACTTATTGTTTGTACTTTGTTTATACGTGACCCAATTATATTTAAAATAAAAAATAGATCAAGTTTCTGTTGTTTTGTTTCGCTGATCTGTTCTTAAATGACCGTTCTTATGATTGCTAAAAAGCTTGAAACAACGTTGTATATGGTTGGTTATGGTCGCAGAGACAAAAAAAGATCCTATCTAGCATGTGTTTTTTTTTTGAAAACATTTCGCTGGTTGTAAATACCGAACTCACAAACGGATCGCTCTGATGCACTTTCAAATAAAGTTTTCTTTTATATCATGAGCAGATTGTGAAAACGTTAAACAGCGTTGATCTCAAGACATTGGCAGAATGGCCAAGAGAAGGCGCTTCTAAAAATCAACAGAAACGCAGGGTGTCCCATTAAAAAAAATGCAAGTTTATATTGCCACTAATTAATGGGACACCCTGTACAGCTAAACATAATTTTAGGTTGTAGACCTTAGCACTGTCTACAACTTTTGTATTTCACTTTTTTCTGCAACTCTAATAGTAACGAAGATATTGAGTTTTGACATACTATTTGGACACCATGTATAGAGATGGTATTTTTGGTTGTTGCCAATTTGTAAGCTCGGTACATTTAACTTGGTTCGATACTATATCGAGTGTTCCATATTTAAATGAAGAAATTTCGTATCTGAAAATACAAAATTTCTAAATTCACTTTTACGTATATATACTAAGTGACATATAAATCCGAACACCCAGTTTAAATGGTTTTATTTTAATAAAAGTTGGTGAATGTATTTATCTTACTGTAAATAACAAGTGAAAAAATGTTCAGCCTTATCAGTTGGACATTCCGGTTTTTATACTGTTTTTTTTTAATTCACTAACGCTCTAAAAATGAATATTTCAGCCGCAGTAAAGAATCAACGTTGGCGGATTTTGGTTCTTGACATCCTTTACGATCGGTTACGATGCCTACAGTACGGAGACCTGTACGATTTCGTCAACTTAGTAAGTTTGATAGGGGCCGTATAGTGGGACTTCGGGAAGCTGGACTTTCTTTTCGGGCAATTGCAGTTAGAGTGCAAAGAAGTGTAGACACTGTGGTTAGGTGTTGTCAGGCATGGCTTCGAGAAGGCCGTACGCAAAGAGCAAGGGGCACTGGACGCCGCCGTAGAACAACACACCGTGAAGATCGCCGCCTAAGATTATTGGCCTTAAGGGACCGTTTCTCCACTACCAGGTCCATTGCAAATGAATGGTTTGCAGAACACGGAAGACCTATTGGCATGCGCAGTGTTTACCGACGAATGTGAAGTTTTGGCTTGTTTTCATACCGGCCACACTGGGTCCTCCCTTTAACTCGAGAACACCGACGTAATCGCCTTGAGTGGTGCAGACAACGGTCACTCTGGGATCAGGAATGGAACAGTATTGTCTTTAGTGACGAGTCTCGATTTTGTTTAGGCATGCACGATGGTCGTGCCAGGGTTAGAATGCGACGTGGTGAAAGGAGGAATCCACAGTTTTTTGTTGAAAGACATGTTCATCACACTGTTGGAGTTATGGTTTGGGGTGCTATAGCTTATGGTTCCAGAACACCTTTATTCTTCTTCAGAGGTAACATGAACGCGCAGCGTTATATCCACGAAGTTCTAGAACCCCATCTTTTACCCTATCTTGACACCCTGGCAGATCCAACTTTCCAACAAGATAATGCCCGACCACATGTTGCAAGAGTCACAATAGACTTCTTTCAACAGAATGATGTCACATTGTTACCATGGCCACCAAGATCTCCCGACTTATCCCCAATTGAGCATGTGTGGGATATGATGGGTAGGAGATTGCTCAATTTGCAACGTCCTCCTCAGACTCTAGAAGCACTTCGAGAGGAGTTGGTGGTTGCCTGGAATGAGATACCACAGGAGGACATTGACCACCTGATCAGAAGCATGCCTAGGCGCGTTGGAGAATGCGTAGCACATCAGGGTGCATCCGCACATTATTAAAGGTCAAAGGGCTTTAAAGCAGTGCAATCATTTTGAAATTTTTATCATTTACTTATTATGCTTCATTAAGTACTTATACAAAATTTTATTAAAATAAAACCATTCAAACTGGGTGTTCGGATTTATATGTCACTTAGTATATTTGGACACCATGTATAGAGATGGTATTTTTGGTTGTTGCCATTTTGTAAGCTCGGTAAATTTAACTTGGTTCGATACTATACCGAGTGTTCCGTATTTAAATGAAGAAATTTCGTATCTGAAAATACAAAATTTCTAAATTCACTTTTTACGTATATACATGGTTATTTACCTAAAGAAGCAAAATATGCAATATCACATGTCTCAGGCACTATTGAACTAATTTTGTTGAAATTCTGCACGATAGAAAAGTTATCTAGGAGTTACCTGAGACTAGATGGATTTTTTTGTTTTCTATCAAAAAAAGAGCAATACATGGTATAAATGAGAAAAAAGTAAAACAGAATCCGACCCTGGAATTTTGAGTTTCCAATACACCTTTAGCTCAATCTTAAGCATTATTTTGTAATTTGTTGATGAAACCAAGTTGATAACTTTTAACATTTTGAGTTTTGTGCCACGTGAACCGCCAAAAACAAGTTATTTTTACTAAAAGGAAATGTTAAACTAAAAGACCAAAAGATGCGCATACAATATAATATTTTGCTGGTTAATTAGCATCATCGATTGGCTTTATTGTACATAGTCAAAAATTTCAATATACGGCCTAAAAGTTGCTTTGTATAAAAAAAATAATGTGAAAAATCGAGTCCGGACCTGGATTTTGTAATCATCCATCTATAGTCAACGCCAAACAAAGTGGCGTGCACGTCATCAAGGTGGGTGTGTTGAAAAATTTACATTGTTGCCAAACTTTTTGTAAAATAATAAAATTTATTATTTACATATCTAGGTTTATAAGCAATATTAACCTCAAATGAGAACAAAAATAATAGTATAATAAAATTATAGATCTGTACTTGCATAATCATTAAGTATGACAATTATTGATCAGATGACAATATGAAACTACCATATTTAATTGATAGCTTAAAGGTATTGAATAAAAATCCAAATGGGGTCCTCCAAATTTTATGCATGGTATTTATTTTACAGAATTCATACAGAAAAATGCATTCTAAAATTAGGTAAGCTACTGGTGTAAGCTTTTTCTGTACAATAAAGTTAGTCGGAGTTTCTTTCTTCAGCGCTGCCTGAATCTGAATCTTCATCACTCTCAAAGTTGATTATTAAAGGTTCGATGTCTGGTCGATCGTCGATCAAAAATTCGTTCTCTTTCATACCATTTAAAAATGTCTTGCTCAGTATGTCGAACACTATTTTTCCACATGTCTGGGGTAACCGTTTGTAGAGCCTCGTTCCACATATCCAAACAGTCTTTTTCACTGTTACCATCTCTACCAATATGTCTGTTATAGTAACCTTTTGCTATGCCCCAAATTAACTCAATAGGGTTAAATATACAATGGTAAGGAGGCAGACGAAGAACTTTGTGCCCATGTTGTTCCGCCAATTCATCAATCACGTATATTTTAGGTGGTTTGTTTCTAAAAAAGCAGTTATTTTAAGAATAGGAATAAACAAAAGAAATATAAACTGTCGACCAAAATATATATAATTAAGAAGCATTATGTACCGAGCAACAATACTCAATAGCTCTGTTTTAAACATTGTGTTTAAAAATGGTATGTTTTGATTTGTCAACCAGTCTTGGATATTTTTTTTTGTCCATGCATTGTTGGGCACTTTGTTCAATATCATGCTGTGATAAGGGGCGTTATCCAGTATAATCATAGATGGACTCTCCAATTTTTCTAATAACTGATGTTGAAACCATTTCAAAAAATTGTCCTGGTTCATCTCTCCATGGTAATCGCTCAATTTTGTTTTCGAAGAAAATATCGCTTCACTACCCTCAATAAACCCATTTTCATTTCCAGCATGTAATATAATGTATCTAAAATATATTAGTTTTAAATTTTATAGTGCAAATTGTGTAAAAGTACATACCTTTTACCATCTGTTTTAATAGCTTTCACGCTTTTTTGGTTTCCATTTTGCCAAGAGCGACCTATGGTCCCATTTTGAAATATCCAAGTTTCATCGAGGAAGACAAACTGGTATAAGGCCTCAACCTTGGCTTGATTGTATTGCCTTAGAAATTCCACCCTTTTCAAAGCTATACTTGGTAGTTCCATGAGCCCTCGTCGCGGATTGTCCTTAAGCCACTTAAATCCAAGATCTCTAAGCAACCGCCTTAAAGACGTGGCACTACCATCAAATAATGCCCTATCTCTTAATCGAGACCATAAAGTTTGTATCGTAACTTGTTCTTCTGAAACCATGTGTAATATGACATTATAATTTAGTTAACAAATTAATGCAAATTTCTGATAAGTTATTATAATAAGATCTTACTTTTGTGATACATATTATAGATCACTTCTCGAATGGCACTTGTATCCAATGTCGCTGTGTTGGTTACACGTTTAATATAACTCCGCTTTTTCTTGGGCGATTCTAAATTTGCATCACTTTTCACACCCTCGGAAATACGACTAACTGTCCTTAAACTAATTTTTAAAGCAGCAGCAACACGCTACAAAAAATGAAATAAAATTTCACTATTATTAATATACATTACATATAATTATTAGTAACCTACCTCTTGAACAGCATTTAAAGGCAACAAAGGCCCGTTGTTGTCCCTTTCTTGCTCAAAGTAGTGCATTAACGAGGCCACGAGTTCCTTACACCGACTATTTAACTGTTTGGGCATCTTTATATACCAAAATTGCCTTTATCTACTCGTAAAATGAATAATTTTGTTTTGAAACAAACAGTTGTTGATTTACAGTATGCGGGGCCAAAGGATTTATAAAGATTTGAAATGCCACAAATTGATTCAGTGTCAAAATTAATACAAATGTCAGTTCCCAGTTTAAATAAGTTTCAAGGTGACAATGTGTGAACGCAGCGAAATCGGTTTAGTGCGTTTACATGTCGATAAGTGATTGGAGCGTTTGCAAAACATTTTATTTCGCATAATGCGTCTAAATTTATCAGAAAGCAACTTATGTGATATTTTAATAACAATGTTTATATGACTATTAACCATAATAAGAGAGTAATGACCATTTTACAATTTATATATCACATTAATATGAAACTGCAATAGAGCAATTGTTTGTGATAGAAACCTAGGCATTAGGTCGGGGAATTTTTATCGTGATGACGTGCACGCCACTTTGTTTGGCGTTGACTATAGTTTACATTATTCTTACGTAACTTTGTTGTTGTGCAAAATTTCAATAAAACCACCATCTCAGATGACGAAAAGTATTTCACCTTAAGTAACATAAAGCGAAATTTGCAGATAAAATCCTTGTCTGGTGCGCATTTTCTAACAGTGGTGTATCACAGCCGTTTGTGGGAATAGTGAGGGGTGAAGCTTTGAATAGTCAAAGCTATATCGGTAACTGCCTTTCCAAATTGCTTCAGTTTGCCCACGAACATCATGCTAATGACCGTATCATGTTTTGACCAGACCCAGCATCGTACCATTGCCCAAGAGATACCCAAAACTAGCTTCGACAACATAACATTATGTTTGAAAAACAAGTTAAACAAAATTCACTGCATATAAAGTCAGACTGAATGCTGAGCAATGTTTGATTATTGCTTTTCAAGAAGAAAATTTCCAATCTATCTACATTAATAATAGATTCAAAAATGGCATACATTTGGTAGAATATGATTGGTACATAACAGGTTGGAATTGACAGTCCTCCTCTTTACAAATGATCAAAATAAACATTTGTTGTTAATGAACCTTTTTCTTTAACTATTAGCGATTTGCATATCTCGCAGTTTAGGTTTTTAGAGATAGCGTGCGAAGCATATCCAGATATATGTCTTAGTACTATCCTCTATGTCACAATTGGCTAAGTAGTTTGTATCTAATACTTCATTGAATATATCCAAAACTTCAGGATTTTGTTTGGTATCCGAGAAATCAAAATTTTCTTGAGTTTCTAAGCAGTTTTGGAACCTTGTTTTAATTTCTGCTAAAGAAAATGACGATTTCTTTTCATTGAAAATATGCTTCAGCCGTATTTTCATTTCAGCATTTAAAATTTCATCATAAGACACATTGTAACTGCAGCCACATAAAAGTCTATAATTGTCAAATCGTTATTCTAAATTACCAGTGGTGAATTTTCCAGGCAATACATACTCAATGTCAAATTGATTAAATGAATATTCAATTACATTAAGTAGAGTCAGCGTGCTTTGATATAGAGCTGTATACGTTTCTGGTGTCAGGTGTCCATTATTATTCTCTAGATTATGCCATTTTTCTAACCATATCAGGTATTTTTTTAAAAATTGTACTCTATAATCATATTTATCGGTAATAGGCTTACAAAATTCGTTTCGCTTCAATTCTCCTTTTATTACACTTGTATTACTGACAATATCCCACCAATTCCTGATTATTTCCAAAAAGTGTGCAGCATCATTAAACTTTAATTCTTTCATAGCAGCTATTGTTGAGTGATGGATGGATTATGTTTTCTCAGCGTTTTGAGCACGAGTTGCGTCGATGCAGCAAGCAGCGGCGGGAGTAACACTACCACCTACGTTGCCAGATCTCTTTGTTCACGGCTCGTAGTTGACGTCGGCTGTGGTTCGATCAAGGTTTATCATGGAGGCTGGGAAGCCCAAGATGAAGAACCATTCCTACCTCTATTTAAGTACGAAACGCCCAGTATTTGTATCATCACATTTTCACATATTAACTGCAACTACCTACCTCTGTTGACTCAATCGACGTTCGGGTGTACCGCAAAAGATCGTTTCACCTTGAGACAATCACCAATTAGACATCGTTCCACGCTGAACGGCCACCGAAGCGTCTGTTTTCCATTTAATTAGAAGACTCTCTCCGTATATATCACCTTCAGTCCCCCTTCTCCTAATCAAAGTGAATCCAATTAGTTCTATGCTCCGCCTTGAAGAACACCCTTCCCCCATTGTTAGATTGTTCTCTATGAAGCTATTAACTGTGTTCATTGGTGGGGCGATGTTTACGTACTGGGATTCGGGCTAATTGTTTGGAGTTTAGACGTTCGTTATGATTATGATGTTATTTTGTTGGGTCGCCCACCAATAGGGTGTCCCAGTGTCCCAGTCTATGAAGTTTTATAATCCAAAGCAACTTGATTATTATGTTATAAAAATGTTTTGTCGTCATGGCACAACCAACACAAGATATATGAGGATATGCTATATTTATAATATGCCAAGCAGCTTTCATATTGCTCGCATTGTCAGTCACTATTAAAAAAAAATTGTGGCTCTATGTCTTGGATAACTTTGATAAGTTCGTTACTTATATACGTTCCCGTTTCTTTTGCAATTTCCAAAGGACATTTTGAACATTGGTTTAATATATGATTCGTCATGCGCGTTGCGTTTGGAAAGGCGTATTTAAAACAGCAAAACTTACACACAGCCTTGGATTTTTTATCTGTTTTTTCAATAACAAATAATTGCCAAATATCTGAAGAACGTCGAACCATATTGTCCTGCAACAAGAAAAAAATACATAAATAAAATATCTTGCTGCACTTGATCAACTGATCAAATTCTTGTAATTTAAGAGTATAGAGATAATAATTATTATTATTGAATCTTGATATTAGTAATAAAGAAAGTTAAGGGAAATATGCAAGGAAACTGAAATCCCACCTTCAAAACACTTGAGAAGCTATTCCAAATTTAATAAAATACTCACTTACCAGAAACCAAAACAAACACTTGGGTCAACAACACTAACAATCTTCAGAACAAACACACTCAATTATTACAGCAAAATTTCACTTTGTATTATTCATTTACTGCGCTTATGATAAGGCTAAATTAAAATGCGTGCTTTAAAATAAACAAGACGTGTCAATATTGAAGAATCTCATTCTCAACTGAACAATTCAGGAATACGGGGATTCACCGAAATGCCGTGTCGCTGTGCGTGATCGGGAATTAACCGAAAGCTGTAGTGGTCGGGGATTCACCGAAAATCGACGGGTATTTATCGAGAACTAATCCTTCGGAGCCGTAGCTTGCGGTTTTGATTCAAATTATTTCTGTTTGATTTATATTAATGGAAAAATCAGTAACCAGAATACTTTTATCTTGTATCTTTGAAGTTGAGTCATTAATTTTCAGATAATGATTGTAGAAGGAAGATAAACCAAAATATTATAAAAAAAATTACCTTGTTTTATAAAGTATCCTCCCGACAAGTATTTCAGTGCGGACCTGTATTTGATCGTGAGGTCTTGGAGCACCGGCATGCCGTCACCTGATTCACGAGCCCGTTGTACTACATTAACAAAGGCACGAGGGGTCGGTTGCACTCGATTGGGAAACCGATCCGCATAAACATGTGCCATTGTTTATTTCGTTTGAGCCACGCAACATACACCACTATTCACTGACACTGACTGTATACAAATGAATAAAATAATTGTAAAAACATCGTTCCAAATTATTTCGCTTTTTTGTTGCCGATGCGATGAACCGATACGGCGGATCATATCCGTTGTCGCCAAACACGAGCACATAATATTATTATTGAGACAGGGCGGTACTCAAACTTCCAAAGGGCTATAACTTTGTTACTTTAATTTTACCGGAAAAATGGTAAAGGAAAAAAACATTTCTTTTGATCAGATCTACTCACTGTTAAAATAAATGACTCAACAAATTTCAATTTTTCCGTATTTTTCCTTTTTTTCCTCAATTTTTCCGGAAAAAAACACGTATCTTGAGTGGCCTTGAAAAAGATATGTTTCATAGGAAACCAACGAACGTGTCTATACGACGTCTTGTAGCTGTGATATTTTAACGTCCATCTAACGTTACCAGGACGTGAACTGAATGGTCATCTAGGTCACTGAATTGACGAAAAATTGGCGTCACTATTACGACTTCCCCCTACACGGGTACTCGTACTTTACCCTCGAGTATCACTTCGAGTGTCAATTATAAATGTGGACAAGGTGCGTTGTAGAATTTTTTGTCTCGGTAATTTTCAGGGCACGCCCCTGGTCCAACACTCTAAAATTAGAACAAAAGTACGTGTAAGTTAAAAATTGTAATAAAAGTCTGGGAAATTGTTGGGCATTCTGTTAGAGGAAAACGACTCTTTTCCGCTGCTAATGGGCTTTTTCCAATTAAGAGGCCGCGCTTAGAGCTGAAAATTGAATTTTTTCAAAGGATCCAAACAAATACCTCTACGGACTTTTACCTCCCGGGTGTTTAATGAACATTTTAACTGACGGAGGCCACTAGATTTTTATACCGGACGAATAGAGGAAATACGGGGTTTCCCATTGACACCGTAGAGGAATTAAGAGAAAGAATAGTTGCAGCTTGTGATAGAATAAAAAACACTCCAGGGATATTTCAACGAGTGCGCAATTCCATGAGAAGGAGGGCGGAAGCATGCATACTAAGTGAATGGGGCCAGTTTCAACAATTTTTGTAATCATTTCGTTGGTTTTAATGTCATGTTTATGTTGTTGTCCATTACCTCTAATGTGTTTAATTTTTCCAATTTTCAAATTCAACAAACCCGAGCTTTTGTACGGAAACATTTTTGGACCATTGTTCCATATAAAGCAAAATAAAATTAATATAGCAGACTGAGACACTGAGTTTGCGTTACAGCTGACTCTGCAGCTTGCTAGATAAAATACCTTCAGGCTGTAGAGCAAAGCTTTTCAAACGTGTTTCATCTACTGCCCACTTTGAGAATGAATTATTTTCTAGAGCCTCAAAAATAGTTTTTTATTATACAAGGTGTCGGGAGAAAATGCTACCTCAACCTAAAATCTAGTATTTTTCCGGGGTATAATACACAATTTTTTTCTGTGACGCGAAAAATTTCGATCTAATATTGAAAAACTATATTATTACAATATTTAAGTCAGAAAATTATTGATGTGATATTTGAATTTTGAAATCAGTAGGCTATATTATACTTATTGCGAACAATAACACTGATCAACAGCCAAAAAATATCCTAAATAAAATCAACAAAATATTACTATTTTTAATGATCTAAAACCAGAATGAAACTTATTTTTTCAATATTAGTTCAAGTTTTAGAGATACGGTAATTATATGTGTTCCTGCTGTGACAGTGTTAATATACTGTAATTCACAAGAATGCACGTGCTACATTTTTATATTCGGCAAGGAAAGAAAATTATAGCCGAGGACATAACAGAACCACTCACTTACCTAATCAACAAATGCTTTGAATCTGGCATATATCCCTCAATTTTAAAAAAGGTAATATAATACCGATACATAAATCAGGAACAAAAACAGATGTTAACAACTATAGACTAATATCAATAATATCCAGTGTAGCAAAGGTTTTTGAAAAAGTTTTATCTACTAGAATGATTCGATACCTCACAAAATTCAAAATTTTAAGTGAAAATCAATATGGATTTACAGAAGGGAAGGCTACATCGGACGCAATAACTAAAATTGTAAATCAAATACATCAAAATATTGATAACAGAATCCCTTCAATCTGCATTTTTGTTGATTTAAAGAAAGCTTTCGACACAGTTAATCACAAATTATTATTAGAAGCATTGGAGAGAATTGGTTTCAGAGGAAACGCGTACTCACTGATCGAAAGTTATTTGTCAAATCGCCCACAATCTGTGCAGATATCAGGATCATTTAGTAAAGAAATGTATATTAAGTGTGGTGTCCCACAAGGAACTGTCTTAGGTCCGCTGTTATTCAATATATATTTAAATGATATTTTCCAAATTAATTGTGTTGGCAAAATAACTAGTTTTGCAGATGATACTGCAATATTATATGAAGGCACTGACTGGTCTGATCTGAAAAATGTAATTGAAATGATTTTATCAAAATTATTCGGTGGTTTAACAGTAGAAAATTAAGCATTAACTACTCTAAAACACATTTTTTACCATTTGGATCTTATGCAGACATCTGCCAAATTACACAAATTTCTCCTTCAATATTAATGATCAAAAAATGCAAATTAATAGAGTGCCCAACATAAAATACCTTGGAGTGGGCTTGGATCCTCACTTACGATGGGACATCCATGTCAATTATATTTTAAAGAAAGTTAGATTTGTATCCTACAAAATTAAATACCTTGGGAATATATTGACAGAAAAATATCTTCGAACATTATACGATGCACTGATTGAGCCTCATCTCACATATGGTATATTAGCATGGGGAGCTGCATGTTCCTCACATATCTATAATTTAGATGTTTTTCAAAAAAGTATTCTAAAAATGAAATTTAAAAAACCGAAACTTTATCCCACTGAAAAATTATACGCAGATGTTCGAATGTATGATATAAGACAGCTTTATTTCTTACACAGTATCACTCACTACCATAAATTTCTAAACACCGACCAAAAAATTAAACATAATCATTATACCAGGTACAAAATTCGTGGCACAGTAGTTCCTCAACCGCATAAATCTATAATGCAGCGATCATATCTCTATTTAGCTCCTAAATTTTATGAAATTATACCTAAAGACTTAAAAGATTTACGTTTCGGAAATTGTTTCAAAAGAAATTTAAAAAAGTGGCTACATTCTATATCTAGGACTGAAATTCATAAACTCATAAATACGAACATCAACTAAATACATAATCTACTGTAGCTAATTTTTGTCCTTTTTTGTCATTTGCATTCTACAGCTTCAACTTAAATTATTGGTCCATGTACAGGCGATACCTTCTATTGGGCCTGTTTTGATTTTATATTTATTTACTCATATTGTTTGTTATCTTTGTACATTGAGTGAATAAATATTATTATTATTATTATTATTCCTTAACTTGAAGGGGAATAACGTGTATACTGAATACAACAACTTCTGCAACAATCATTTGCCACGGCCCCGCTCAGTAGGCTTTCGAACCTGTGATAAGATGTCATATGCTTAACGTTGCTGTAACCAGTATGACAGAAAATGATCTTAAGTCTGTGGAAGATGGGATCCAGTCACGAAACCGTCAAGCTGCATACAAGTCGCAGAACGAGCGCTAACAGTGCATAATAATAAATCCTGAATATAATTCGTTTACCACTCTCTCTAAGCCTTTCCACTTATTCGCAAGCATGCCGCTGGGGGAGACATTGATAGCATCGCGATCCATGCCGCGAATTCGAAACGCTGCATCGGAAGTGGAGTTTTCCATGAAGGGGATACAATCATCGCGGTTGTGACAGGTCGAATGAGGGTGACAGTGTCCTTGAGAAGTGGCCTTGTTAGGGCTAAGGGTTATTATGGCACAAATACATAGTAAAGAGGATGCTGTCTCTTGAAAAGCCGGTTTATGACGGCACAAAAATCGACCACAGCGAAAGCGACACCAACAATCTATCTCTTGGAACTGTATGAAAGTTCGCATCGTCAGCCGGGTCACCACTGTGACCGCTAGATGCCGACGATTTTGGAGCTATAGTAGATAAGTTAAACAATTTAATTATGTTTATTAATTTTTTCAATTAGTAGACAAGGCTCGAAACATAGTTTGGACGTTTGATGATGAGGAGACACCCTTAGCTGTCAGAGAATCCCGGTCTGTTAAGAAAACATGATAGCTGTATTTTTCAAATCAAGCGGGATTGTGGAGCGGTCGTCTTGGACACGCAGAAAACAGCACAGCTAAGTGGTACACGAAACAGTGCCTGCCTAAAGTCATAGAGTTTATGGAAAACCTGCGGCCAAAGTCAAGAATGGACACTTGGTATACTTTATCTGAAGTTACTTGATATAGCATAAAAACCTTTCGTCGGCGCGTCCTTTGTAATTTCATGACGTATCATAGGCGTGCGGTCATTTATTTAGAACGATAATAATAATGTTTTTATATCACAATAAATGGATTTTACTATCTTCTTATTTTTTTGATTTGGGATAAAAAATACTTATATTGGGAGTTTAATTTATGTTCACTGAAAGTTAAGAAATGGAAACATTACAGAATTCCAAGGTTTGACATAGGCAAATATTTACATAGCAGGTAGGTATATAAAAAGGTATATAAAGACTTACATTATAGGTATTTATATATCGTCCTCGCCTTCGGAGCTGTCGCTAGAGCCATCTTGTAGAGGAATTACAACGGGATTTACAGGAGGCAAAACACAATATTCATTTTCTTTTTCAATAATATGCCTAGAACACTGCTTCCATAGGTCTGTGGCAGCAATATGAGATACTGCATCTCTTATTGTGGCCAATAGCGATTCACTTAATTGAGGGGTCTGATTATGTTATCTTACTTTTTTTTTAAAGCATCCCAGACCAACTCAATCGGGTTCAAAATGCAGTAATAGGGAGGTAGACGTAATACTTCATGGCCATTTTGCTGAAGCAGATTGTCAACAACATACTCTTTTTCAAATTTTTGTCTTTTAATAAGATCCAATAATATGGCTTTGGTTGATTTTTGTGGTATTTCCATTCCCTTATCCTTCATAAAATCAATAATGTCTTGTTTTTTTGTGCCTGTATTCGGAATTTTGTTTTTCTGTCGGGAATGGTATGGCGCATTGTCCATAATAATCACTGAATTTGGGGAAATGTTTGGTATTAACTGCTGCTCTATCCACTTTTCAAATAAGTCGGAGGTCATGTCCTCATGATAGTCGGCACATGATTCTTTGATATTTTTGGCAGATAACAGCAAGGCATTAGGTATAAATCCATTTTCACTGCCAGCATGGAGAATAATGATTCGTTTTCCACGGTTGCATGGTGCATTTAAAATGCACTTGTTGCTGTCGTCAACCCAGCCGTATTGCACAACATCATGGGTATCATACCACGTTTCAGTCAGGTAAATCAGATTTCTTTTCTGCTCTCTATAGATTTTAACTTTGTGCAAAAATTCTTGGCGCAATTCAACGATTCGAGACGACTCCATAATCACCATTCTTTTATCTAATTTTTTGTATTGAAAACCACACAGTTTTACAATACAGTGCAGTGAGTCTAAGCATTTGTAATTATAAAAATCTTCAGGATAATCTTTTAATTTATCCCGTATCATTTCCAACGTGGGCACCAAATTTTCTTTATATAATCCGTATATTATACGACGAATATCTTCCTGAAAACCCACGTCTATTCTTTTTAATTTTTGCCCTATGCGCTTTCTGTGGAAGGAATGGTTGACTACATCTCCCCTTTTTATAACCCGATAAATGGTAGACCGACTGATTTTTGTCAGGATACAAATTCTGTTTAAAATTTGATTTTGCGAGGAATCTGGATTTTCGTTTTTCAGACAATCATACATATTTAGGATTACTCTTTGGGTCTGTTCCTCTAAATCTTTATGAAAGAATTCTGCCTGCACAGGTTCATCAACCATCTCCTCGTGGCTTGGAGCATTTTCCCAAGGTCTCCAGAGAGCCATATTTAGGACACACAAGAACAATCAACACAACAATTAAATCAACAAGTAAACTGAGTATTCAAAAGTCAAAAACACACAAACTAATAAAATCTATGAAAAAACACGGACAGACTAAAGAAAACACGTTTATTCACCGCTACACGGCACTGGCTGAACTGTTTCAATTTTCAGTAGCCACCTGCACTTGTTCGGAGCTCTGAAATACATGCTTTCTCATTGGCTATGTCCACGCATAGGCGTGCTTTACTCCACGTGGACCGGTGAAACTGCCTTTGATCTTATACTATACTTATATTTGCTGCGAAATTTGGCGATTTTTGCAGCAACAGAGCGTGTTAAATATAGATATATAAAACGCACCCGGTATTTCACAGTGTTTCAAGTGACTTCAGATAAAGTATACCTCCACCATGACAACGCTCCAGCTCACCGCGGCAAAGCCTGCACCGAGTGTGCCGCACTCCCGGGTGAAACTTGTCAGAGCTGGTTTAAGAACTGGTTTTGGCGGATGGAGAAGTGGTGGAAATTTTTGAACGAGTCAATAAATAAAGCTGTATTGCAAAACTTTTATAGTACCCTTTGTATATTGTAACCGTGTAAGTTATCTGGTATGACGTGCCAAAATCACGTAGCTTTTTTACTATTTTGATCACTTCCAATGATTTTCTTTTGGCAAATTTCATAGTTTATTGATTGTATAATTTCAGGCGTATTATATCTTTCTTTCTCGGCGACTCAGTATTGTGTTGGGAAAAAATTGTAGTTTTTCTCCATTACTTGGTTTTCTGTCTTCAAGGCCACTCATTGAACCTTCCTTTATAAGGTGCCCAACACCAGTTAGTGGAGTAGTACCCCTTCATACGTTTAGTTTTTTTGGTTTGGGTGCTACCCCTTCCATTTTCTTATAGGATTTTAGTCTTCAGCGATAAGTATTTTTTTTATACCATCGGACCACCTTCCGGACGTAAACTCACTTCACTCTCGGAATGTCCGGGTGGAGGGTGGGCTCGAGGGAACAGCATCGAAGATAAAATTTGTTTTTCTAACATCTGCGGGATTAACAGCAACATTGATGCTGTTCATCACTACCTGCAATACAAACGCCCCGCCGTGCTTTTCTTGGCGGAGACAAAAGAGTCTGCACCGATTAACCATCACAATTTCCCAAACTACGAGGTGCACTCCAATCTGAGAAAGAGGGGGAGTAGTGGCCCTTGTCCGCAGCAGTCTGTCCTGCTCCAGAGAGTTTCTTTGGAATCAGACCGGAAGGACATTCTGTGGCTTCGCCTCAATTCCAAAACATCACCCAGATTTATTTGCTGCCTTTATCGCTCTCCCTCGGACCATAACTGGGATGACCTACTCGAATACCTCGCCATCCGGATCGACTTCCTGAACATCAATCACCCCGCTTCAGAGGTGATTTCAATGCCCATAATAAGCTTTGGTTGGCCTTAACCAAGACCGATGCAGCAGGTCGTGCAGTCGAAGCGTTCGCTCTTAGTCAACGGCTGACCCAGCTGGTGACGAGCCCTACTTGTTTCCCCCGCGTCTCGTCACACGACAGTCGCCTGCTGGATCTCTTTCTGACCACGCATCCTGTCCCTTACACCACTGCTGTCCTGTCCCCCCTGGGTAACTCAGACCACGGTGTTGTGGAGGTTAGGTTGCGGTCAGAACCCGCTGTGGCAGCAGACACTCGTACAGGCCGCAAAACTCGGCATTACGGACATGCCGACTGGGAGGGGCTCAGAGACTTCTTCTCTAGCTTTCCTCAGAGAGCTGTCTGTTTCACTGACGCGGATGCGTCGGCTGTCTGTTCTTCGATAACCGAAATTATCCACGCCGGAATGGAGGAATACATCCCTCACACAGTGAAAGTGCCTAAACCAGGGTCCAACGGCTGGTTTAACAACTCTCCGATACGACCGATCTTTTGTCCCGAGGGTGTCGAGATTGTGGAACAATCTACAAGAGGAAGTTTTTCCCAGTTCTACTAACCTTAGGCAGTTCAAAAATCGTATTAACAACATTTCTTTGGGATCATCATAGCAGCCGCGGTGTTCCGGCATTTAGGCTTCTGCCGGCGCGGCTCCTTTGATATAAGTAAAACATGCATCAATGCTTGTCCTAAAGAAGTTTGGTCAATATCTGCCTCCTTTTAGTGGGAGACATCACGGAGAACCACCATACACCCCTCCCGCTTTGCATGTAGCTGTTTTGCGGCTGGTATTGCCTATCCCCTCAGCAAAAAAAAACCTGATGTGAACAGGCAAAATATCATTTTAATTAACTATTTTATAGATATAATTCATATATTGATTATCGCTGACTGAAATTCTTAGAGTGTACTTGATTTTGTTTGACATTTTAGGTATTTAAATATGGGACAGTGCCTACATACCTACTATTAGGCATTACATTACGTTGGTCATGATTTTGATTTTCGAGCTGCCCTAACTTTATTTTAGAACAAGGGGTATAACACATTAGTAAATCTTTTTCAGCTTTGCTATACTTTTCTTACAACGAGTAGGTTTTGCGTCAGAAACTAGACAATCAGCTGCCCTTGATTGCCCACAAAGCAACAGCTACCGGCCGCCTGTCGATACAACTTTTTTCATTCGCGACGCGTCTCGTCGGTGAGCTGCGCGCGACAACTTCGTGCCGCCGAAGTTTCCGAAACTGCGGCGGCTTTCAGTTTCCGTTTCGCCGCGTGTCGGTCAGCTGCGAGCTTCGGCTGCCTGCTCTTCCGCCCACCTGTTGCTTCTCTTTTGTCTCTCCCGCAGGTTGCGGGCTTCCTCTTTTCCGGTAATATTGAGTGTGCCTGAATTAAATAGGGAACTTCGTTGGATCGTCATTTTTTATCAAATTCGGCTCTCGGCAATGGGATTTTGAGATCGGTAAGAGATACGACTCGTCATAGATGGAAAGTTGCGCTTTCAGGTTACTATCTTACTCTTCCTCTTCTTATTGATTCCATGTTGTTGCACCGGTGAATAGACAATTTAATTCTGAATCCAAAAATCTGTCTATTAACGGGTGATTTTTTAAGAGGTATAGGATTTCATTTTCAAAAAAAAACACAAAAAGCAGTGCTCGATGCACTCTCTTAACCGAGCATGAATTTTGACAGTAAAATTCAATAATTTGCAAGCGTTGTTCGTTCGTAAGTCGATTCATGGTTAAATTATAGACCAAACTGAACAAGTTTGACAATGACACAAGACACGATTCACGCGTCATCTGTCAAAAACAGTGTTGCCAAAAAGATACTAGCAAAAAAATCACCCATTAATTGTAAGCCGCTGTTAATATGTGGCATCCTTATTGCCAGCAAAATCTGTAGTTCGAACTTTATCAGAACAATTTAGATGGATTTTACGTTATCGAAAATTTTAGATCCGCGTGTATATTGAAACAGTTGAATTAGCTGTCTTATTGGAAAGTTGAAGCAGCATCAGATTAACTTTTTGCATCAAATTACTATTTAAAAACCTTTTGCACTATCCATGAGCTTGTTTCGGTTACTTGTGCAGGACTTTCTAATTTTTTTTTCACGACAAACATGACAACAACTATCGATCATATTTGTTTTTTTTCATCTTTATAATTTCATGCAAATTCTATAAATAGCGTGCACTCCAAATTTGAATCGACGCCGTTTACTTATCGGTAGCATCCGTGATAACTTTTAAACTCTATTATGCACAAGAAGTTTGCTGGTGAATCATCAAGCGCCCTTTTCCTTAAATCTGCCACTGGTCCGTCAAAAAGTATCAAGCTGACCGCATAGGCAACCAGTCTTGCGCTATCATCTATGAGCTTACAGTATATTCAGATAAGAGATAGACCGGACATAAACAAGACCACGTGATCATCGAACGCTGTAACATTCGGCAGGGACGTATTAAGAGTCACGCAGTACATATTTTAGATAGTAGATGCTGCTTTGCGTAACTTTGTAGTAAATTAGCACAATTCGATGTGTATACGATTGGTGATGGATATAGGATCATGTGGGGGTGGGATAAGAAATATATAATGATGTAAATATACATAAGGGTTTCAAAATTTTCGCTTCGATTTCCAGCTTCGGATGCCGCCTGATGTTTGGTGAAATACAGTCGAATATAATCTCAAAATGGCGTTTAAATTAGCCTAAATTAAAAATAATCGTATATCTCTTAAAATTGCTTTTAGAATATTGATTAGTATATTTTTTGATTTCTAGGTAAATATGTAACCAAATTAAAACGTTCAAAACGTAAAAAAATGTGCATGGTTGAACATTGTCAGAAAGTAGATTCTTGAATAGGTTTTGCCAAAATGGGTTCAAAAATGTCAATAATTAATTAAAAAATACAGTAGCTTTATAATTACTTATAACTTACCGAATTTGATGAACGACATCTTTTATTGGAAAGATGAGCTTGATGAGCTTTCATCATCGCTACTGCCTGAAGCACCAACGTCAATAATGAATGGCTCGACTTGTTCCTCTAAAATATTGTCCAGTTCCCACATTCTCTTTTCAACTTTGTCTTTCACGTGCTTAATACAGTTTTCCCATTTTTGCGCTGTTATTAATTCTAGTGCTTCTTTGAAAAGTCCTTTGAGGTCACAAAATTTAAAAGTTGTATTGTGCTTAGCTATATAATTTTTAACCTCTGCCCATATGAGCTCAATGGGATTGAGCTCGCAATGGTATGGAGGTAAACGGAGCATAGTTTTATTTTGACTTGCTGCCATTTCGTCAACGGCGTATTTTTTATATTCCGCCTTGTGATCCTTGACAATTCTTAATAATTGTACTTTCAGCATTGCTTCTTCAAAGTTGATATTTTTCGAGTGGAGGCAATTTTGAACATCAACTTTCCTTGAAGCCATTGTTGGGACCTTCTCCATTCTTCGAGAATGATAAGGCGCATTATCCAACACAATTACTGCGTTTTCCTCTAAGTTCGGTAAAATTTTTGAAAACCACTGTTCAAACGATTCGCCATTCATTTCCTCGTGGTAATCTCCAGTTTTCTTAGACTCAAAGCACCACAGACCGTCAACAACAAATCCATCCTCCCTGCCAATATGGCAGATAATGAGCCTTTTCCCTTTACCTGGAAATCGAAGTACTAACTGGTGTAGATTTATTTCAATAAGCGAACCTTTTTCAAATGTTTTCATCACATTCAGCGAAAAAACATTGAGACATGAGTATCAGATTGCTATAATTGGGATTATTTAGTCATATTGAAAGAAAGAATATTGAACGTCGTATGATTACTCAGCGCTTCACAATTTAATTTAAAGTTATAAACCTTGCAGTGTGAATTATAAGTAGTAGAGCTAAGGGAGTTCCACTAAGTGACATATAAATCCGAACACCCAGTTTAAATGGTTTTATTTTAATAAAAGTTGGTGAATGTATTTATCTTACTGTAAATAACAAGTGAAAAAATTTTCAGCCTTATCAGTTGGACATTCCGGTTTTTATACTGCTTTTTTAATTCACTAACGCTCTAAGAATGAATATCTCAGCCGCAGTAAAGAATCAACGTTGGCGGATTTTGGTTCTTGACATCCTTTACGATCGGTTACGATGCCTAGAGTACGGAGACCTGTACGATTTCGTCAACTTAGTGAGTTTGATAGGGGCCGTATAGTGGGACTTCGGGAAGCTGGACTTTCTTTTCGGGCAATTGCAGTTAGAGTGCAAAGAAGTGTAGACACTGTGGTTAGGTGTTGTCAGGCATGGCTTCGAGAAGGCCGTACGCAAAGAGCAAGAGGCACTGGACGCCGCCATAGAACAACAGACCGTGAAGATCGCCGCCTAAGATTATTGGCCTTAAGGGACCGTTTCTCCACTACCAGGTCCATTGCAAATGAATGGTTTGCAGAACGCGGAAGACCTATTGGCATGCGAAGTGTTTACCGACGAATGAGAAGTTTTGGCTTGTTTTCATACCGGCCACACTGGGTCCTCCCTTTAACTCGAGAACACCGACGTAATCGCCTTAAGTGGTGCAGACAACGGTCACTCTGGGATCAGGAATGGAACAGTATTGTCTTTAGTGACGAGTCTCGATTTTGTTTAGGCATGCACGATGGTCGCGCCAGGGTTAGAAGGCGACGTGGTGAAAGGAGGAATCCACAGTTTTTTGTTGAAAGACATGTTCATCACACTGTTGGAGTTATGGTTTGGGGTGCTATAGCTTATGGTTCCAGGTCACCGTTAATCTTCATCAGAGGTAACATGAACGCGCAGCGTTATATCCACGAAGTTCTAGAACCCCATCTTTTACCCTATCTTGACACCCTGGCAGATCCAACTTTCCAACAAGATAATGCCCGACCACATGTTGAATAGAATAATGATGTCACATTGTTACCATGGCCACCAAGATCTCCCGACTTATCCCCAATTGAGCACGTGTGGGATATGATGGGTAGGAGATTGCTCAATTTGCAACGTCCTCCTCAGGCTCTAGAAGCACTTCGAGAGGAGTTGGTGGTTGCCTGGAATGAGATACCACAGGAGGACATTGACCACCTGATCAGAAGCATGCCTAGGGCTTTAAAGCAGTGCAATCATTTTGAAATTTTTATCATTTACTTATTATGCTTCATTGAGTACTTATACAAAATTTTATTAAAATAAAACCATTTAAACTGGGTGCTCGAATTTATATGTCACTTAGTATATTATTAATGCGTGTTCTAATAACACGACGATGAACGCAAAATGCAGATATTTGTTTTTCAATTTATTATTGAAACTAAGGCTCATAACTTAATTACCGTAGGACTTTTATTACATTTTTTTTGAGAAATCAAATTCTTTCGTAACAGTGCATATGTGGTTAAAATGTGTCAGATAAGTTGTGAAACACCCTGTATAGGACGTTATCTAATTTTCGAAAATTTTCGCGTTTACAATACTTCCACGCCTGTAGTTCGAGGATATTTTATATACTAAGTGACATATAAATCCGAACACCCAGTTTAAATGGTTTTATTTTAATAAAATTTTGTATAAGTACTTAATGAAGCATAATAAGTAAGTGATAAAAATTTCAAAATGATTGCACTGCTTTAAAGCCCTTTGACCTTTAATAATGTGTGGATGCACCCTGATGGGCTACGCATTCTCCAACGCGCCTAGGCATGCTTCTGATCAGGTGGTCAATGTCCTCCTGTGGTATCTCATTCCAGGTAACCACCAACTCCTCTCGAAGTGCTTCTAGAGCCTGAGGAGGACGTTGCAAATTGAGTAATCTCCTACCCATCATATCCCACACGTGCTCAATTGGGGATAAGTCGAGAGATCTTGGTGGCCATGGTAACAATGTGACATCATTATGTTGAAAGAAGTCTATTGAGACTCTTGCAACATGTGGTCGGCCATTATCTTGTTGGAAAGTTGGATGTGCCAGGGTGTCAAGATAGGGTAAAAGATGGGGTTCTAGAACTTCGTGGAACCATAAGCTATAGCACCCCAAACCATAACTCCAACAGTGTGATGAACATGTCTTTCAACAAAAAACTGTGGATTCCTCCTTTCACCACGTCGCCTTCTAACCCTGGCACGACTATCGTGCATGCCTAAACAAAATCGAGACTCGTCACTAAAGACAATACTGTTCCATTCCTGATCCCAGAGTGACCGTTGTCTGCACCACTCAAGGCGATTACGTCGGTGTTCTCGAGTTAAAGGGAGTGCCCAGTGTGGCCGGTATGAAAACAAGCCAAAACTTCTCATTCGTCGGTAAACACTTCGCATGCCAATAGGTCTTCCGCGTTCTGCAAACCATTCATTTGCAATGGACCTGGTAGTGGAGAAACGGTCCCTTAAGGCTAATAATCTTAGGCGGCGATCTTCACGGTCTGTTGTTCTATGGCGGCGTCCAGTGCTTCTTGCTCTTTGCGTACGGCCTTCTCGAAGCCATGCCTGACAACACCTAACCACAGTGTCTACACTTCTTTGCACTCTAACTACAATTGCCCGAAAAGAAAGTCCAGCTTCCCGAAGTCCCACTATACGGCCCCTATCAAACTCACTAAGTTGACGAAATCGTACAAGTCTCCGTACTCTAGGCATCGTAACCGATCGTAAAGGATGTCAAGAACCAAAATCCGCCAACGTTGATTCTTTACTGCGGCTGAAATATTCATTTTTAGAGCGTTAGTGAATTAAAAAAAAAGCAGTATAAAAACCGGAATGTCCAACTGATAAGGCTGAACATTTTTTCACTTGTTATTTACAGTAAGATAAATACATTACACTTAGTAGATATAATAATGAACATGGAGAATACCGTTATTCAACCCGTACCCAAATAAGCACTTTACACTATTTATTGCATCAACTTTTTTACCCAGATTATTTGAAACTTTTTGTAAATGATATACGGTTACACTATAAATTTTGCACGTAATAGACCTGTTGCTCGCAACATATCAAAGGCAGTGGAAAATTCTTAGCGTAGCTGGCAGCTCGTTATGGAGAGCACGCTTCAGGAGTTCCAAAGTGACGCTGCGACGCAGATGTGATCGTAAAAGTGCGAAGTATATGGAAATGTAGGAGGTATATGGAAACGTAGGAGATAAACTGCAACAGATGCATTTAAATGTATTCATATACATAATAGCTCCTATAAGATTTAATGATGTATAGGTTCAATTCCTGCTGGTCTGAATCAACATTTCATAGCTCGCAAAGATGCTCATCATCTGAACGTTAGATCAAAATCGAAATACACAGCTCCGCAGCACTGGCGCCATTTTGGGGCGGTCCCCATATATGACTTTGCTTATTGTGTTTCTCTTATCAAACATTCTTATTAGATATTCATGTAATAGAGTGGAACGCGAACTAAGCGTGTATACAGGGTGTTTCAGTTTATTGTTGCATAACTTTAAGATTCGATAGAACTTTTAAAATTAATGCGTAAAGTCTATATAAACATGGGTCGAAAAATGCGCGGCTTCCGAAATACAGGGTGTTTAAATTTACTTTCTAAAATAGTTTTTTTTTTAAATATTTCGAACAATATTTGATGTATAACAGTGAAAATGTGGTATACAAGGGTTTTTTGGTACAACAAAACGAACCATGGGCATTGTTTTACTGTAGCCGGTAGAGGGCGCTCTCTACTGTACCTGTAGTGTACTAAAATGGCCGAAAAAATTTTTCTTAGTGCAATTTCTTGCTTTTTGAATAAAAAAACTGATTCTTCGCACTTTTCAACATAAAAAAGCTCTCCTGTGAGTTTTCGTTATAGTTAGCCGTTTTTGAGATATTCCGATTTTTAAGGTTCGATGCATTTTTAATTATTTATGGGAAAATAATATTTTTTTTTACATTTTCGATTTGGGCATTACAAGTAATTAAGATGATCGTTTAGATTGTGTTTTTAAACACAGCAGTAATTCCTAACTCCAAATAAACACAAAACACAGAATATTAATTTGTTTAATTTTCCAATATTATTTTTAACAAATTAAATTAATTATTCACAACTAAAATGCTGTTGGATAGTTAAGACAAACATACAAAATCTAAAGTAGTTGCTCGAAATGTAAACCCAATTGTTCAATACACAATTCACATCTACGAATGATCGAACGTGGTATAGCATTATTCAAATAAGGCCTTATTTCATCACATGCATTCCTGATTCTGTCTATTAGCATATCTCTTGTGGTTACGGGAGTCTGATACACTTTTTCTTTTAGAAATCCCCACACAAAGAAATCTAATGGATTTAGGTCAGGGGATCGTGGAGGCCAGGCGACTAGTCCTCCACGGCCGATCCATCTTTCTGGATAATTTTCGCCCAGCCAGTTTCAAACTATTCTCGAATAATGAGCTGGACAACCATCAAGCTGGAACCAGGCCAATCTTCTTAAATCTAACATAACATCATCCCACATATTTGCATGTTCAGCCTTTAAACATTCTAAGAAGGTCGCAGCATTTAACCTTGCAGGCAAAAGGTAGGGTCCAAATAGTCGATTACGGTAGATACCAATCCACACGTTCACACTAAATTCATGCTGAAAATTTCTTTCCCGAACTGCATGCGGATTTTCATGCGACCAAATATGGTGATTATGAAAATTTACCACTCCACGTCTAGTGAAGCATGACTCATCGGTCCATAAAACGTTACTTAAAAACACCCTATTATTATCAGTTCTATCAAGAATCCACTGACAAAATGTGATTCTTCGTTCTCCGTCCCCTGGCTGTAGTCCTTGCACAGGTTGCAAATGGTAAGGACGTCTATGGTCATTTCTAAGAACACTGTGAACATGGCTTGCTGAAATTCCCAAGGCACCAGAAACTCTCCTAACACTTGTGGTCGGATCTCAATCAAACTCACGCAGAATCATACGCGCTGACGAACATTTATGTTTTGATCCCTTTGGAGATTTTCAAAACCGTTTTCAATTATTTGGCGATGCACTCTTACAAATACTGAGCGAGTTGGATGTCGTCTGTTTGGAAATCTTCGTGCGTATTCTCTGACTGCTTCTGCTGCGTTTCCATTTACAAAGCCATACACAAAATGAATATCCGCTAACTCTTGATTGGAGAATAAAAATGTCATTTTTATAAAACTTACAAAAAAAACAGGTAAAATAAACTAAATTTCGTGCATTCACAATTGCAAAAAAACGTTTCAGGTTTCAACAGACAACAAAACTTGGCCTTGTTCTGCTTTCAATTTCAAAACTATTTGCAGGCACAGCCTACTTCTAAAAATTATCGAGATACTGACTTTTTAACGTTATTTTATCATAAATCATTAAAAATGCATCGAACCTTAAAAATCGAAATATCCCAAAAACTATAACGAAAACTCACAGGAGAGCTTTTTTATGTTGAAAAGTGCGAAGAATCAGTTTTTTTATTCAAAAAGCAAAAAATTGCACTAAGAAAAAATTTTCGGTCATTTTAATACACTACAGGTACAGTAGAGAGCGCCCTCTAGCGGCCACAGTAAAACTATGCCCATGGTTCGTTTTGTCGTACCAAAAAACCCTTGTATACCAATTTTCACTGTTATACATCAAATATTGTTCTAAATATTTTAAAAAAACTATTTTAGAAAGTAAATTTAAACACCCTGTATTTCGGAAGCCACGCATTTTTCGACCCATGTATATATAGACTTTATGCATTGATTTTAAAAGTTCTATCGAATCTTAAAGTTATGCAACAATAAACTGAAACACCCTGTATACAATTTCAGCTCGATTGCTTAACGTTAAATGTTTCAAAATTCAGTTCCAATATTTCTCCCACCCATACATTCTAACGAACAGGTCAAGTCGAACAAAAGCTTGCAATAAAAATATAAACCGAGAAACTTCGTGTTCGCGATCCTCCCTACGTCTTGTGTGGGAAGTAGAAATCACTCACTCTACCCTATTTGTCTCTAGGCCAGATTGATCCTTATTTGACAAGGTTAACTCACCGTTACGGGATTTAACATCATATGATTCGTGATAGAGCACCTGTTGAAAAAGCGGATTGGTATTTAATAATGGAACTTTATCGCTGTTCGTGATGCAATATCGTTATCTATCGTCCAATTCGCAGCTAAATAGATTAACTAGTTGCTGAAATTGTTATGGGATGTGATGCTGCTGTGCTGTCAATCTGAAATATATGCTCAGCGCCAAAAGATGGTAGTAGTATCGATAACAACCGTATACTTTATCTGAAGTCACTTGAAACACTGTGAAATACCGGGTGCGTTTTATATATCTATATTTAATACGCTCTGTTGCTGCTAAAATCGCCAAATTTCGCAGCAAATATCCCCCGTATAAGATCAAAGGCAGTTTCACCGGTCCACGTGGAGTAAAGCACGCCTTTGCGTGGACATAGCCAATGAGAAAGCGTGTATTTCAGAGCTCCGAACAAGTGCAGGTGGCTACTGAAAATTGAAACAGTTTAGCCAGTGCCGTGTAGCGGTGAATAAACGTGTTTTCTTTAGTATGTCCATGTTTTTATAGATATATAGATTTTATTAGTTTGTGTGTTTTTGACTTTTGAATACTCAGTTTACTTGTTGATTTAATTGTTGTGTTGATTGTTCTTGTGTGTCCTAAATATGGCTCTTTGGAGACCTTGGGAAAATGCTCCAAGCCACGAGGAGATGGTTGATGAACCTGTGCAGGCAGAATTCTTTCATAAAGATTTAGAGGAATAGATCCAAAGAGTAATCCTAAATATGTATGATTGTCTGAAAAACGAAAATCCAGATTCCTCGCAAAATCAAATTTTAAACAGAATTTGTATCCTGACAAAAATCAGTCGGTCTACCATTTATCGGGTTATAAAAAGGGGAGATGTAGTCAACCATTCCTTCCACAGAAAGCGCATAGGGCAAAAATTAAAAAGAATAGACGTGGGTTTTCAGGAAGATATTCGTCGTATAATATACGGATTTTATAAAGAAAATTTGGTGCCCACGTTGCAAATGATACGGGATAAATTAAAAGATTATCCTGAAGATTTTTATAATTACAAAAGCTTAGACTCACTGCACTGTATTGTAAAACTGTGTGGTTTTCAATACAAAAAATTAGATAAAAGAATGGTGATTATGGAGTCGGCTCGAATCGTTGAATTGCGCCCAGAATCTTTGCACAAAGTTAAAATCTATAGAGAGCAGAAAAGAAATCTGATTTACCTGGATGAAACGTGGTATGATACCCATGATGTTGTGCAGTACGGCTGGGTTGACGACATCAACAAGTGCATTTTAAATGCACCATGCAACCGTGGAAAACGAATCATTATTCTCCATGCTGGCAGTGAAAATGGATTTATACCTAATGCCTTGCTGTTATCTGCCAAAAATATCAAAGAATCATGTGCCGACTATCATGAGGACATGACCTCCGACTTATTTGAAAAGTGGATAGAGCAGCAGTTAATACCAAACATTTCCCCAAATTCAGTGATTATTATGGACAATGCGCCATACCATTCCCGACAGAAAAACAAAATTCCGAATACAGGCACAAAAAAACAAGACATTATTGATTTTATGAAGGATAAGGGAATGGAAATACCACAAAAATCAACCAAAGCCATATTATTGGATCTTATTAAAAGACAAAAATTTGAAAAAGAGTATGTTGTTGACAATCTGCTTCAGCAAAATGGCCATGAAGTATTACGTCTACCTCCCTATTACTGCATTTTTAACCCGATTGAGTTGGTCTGGGCTGCTTTAAAAAAAAAGTAAGAAAACATAATCAGACCCCTCAATTAAGTGAATCGCTATTGGCCACAATAAGAGATGCAGTATCTCATATTGCTGTCACAGACCTATGGAAGCAGTGTTCTAGGCATATTATTGAAAAGGAAAATGAATATTGTGTTTTGCCTCCTGTAAATCCCGTTGTAATTCCTCTACAAGATGACTCTTGCGACAGCTCCGAAGGCGAGGATGATATATAAATACCTATAATGTAAGTCTTTATATACCTTTTTATATACCTACCTGCTATGTAAATATTTGCCTATGTCAAACGTTGGAATTCTGTAATTTTTCCATTTCTTAACTTTCAGTCAACATAAATTAAACTCCCAATATAAGTATTTTTTACCCCAAATCAAAAAAATAAGAAGATAGTAAAATCCATTTATTGTGATATAAAAACATTATTATTATCGTTCTAAATAAATTACCGCACGCCTATGATACGTCATGAAATTACAAAGGACGCGGCGACCAAGGGTTTTTATGCTATTTCAAGTGACTTCAGATAAAGTATACAACACACAATTTTGACAAACTACTATATCTTCCACGAAGCGTCAAGTTGGTATCAAGGCCTCCTATTCTATTTTGAAACTAATTGTACGAGGGATGTCTTTTAAGTTTTGCATATGGAAATAAAACAACGCGGTAGGTAGTTTTAAATGACTTTATTGCTTTTCGAGGTATTCTCCACGAAGATTAATACACATCTGCATGTGCTCCAACCAATTTTCGAAGCACTTATTCCACTCGTTTGCTGGCATTTTTGAATACGTCAACTGCTTCTTCTGGTGACTGGAGCCTTTGACCATGCAGTCTGTTTTTAATTATCGGGAAAGTAAAGAAATCGTTAGGACTTAGATCGGGACTATATGGAGGATGGTCCAATAATTCCACGTTTTCTTCCGTTAAATACTGCCTTCTTTTTTTGAGCTGTGTGCGAGCTTGCATTGTCTTGGTGGAGGATGATTCTTCTTTCGGGGTTGATTTTTCGAAGCTCGGTGATGATTTCTGGCAAACAAATGTTGGTATACCAATCCGCAGTAACAGTTCTTTGCTCATTAAGAGGAATTGTTGCAATATGACCCGCTGTTGACACAAATGTCGCGAACATCTTTTTCGAAACACTTCGAGAACGGATGACTTTTGTTGACTTTTCTTCACCTTGGAACACCCAAACAGCCGACTGTCGTTTATTTTCTGGTTCATAACAGTAAATCCACGATTTATCACCACTAACAATGCTGTACACATTTAATGAGTTTCCGGAATTGAAACGGAAGCGTTTTTTGACACCAATTAACCCTGGCTGCTTTCTGCTCTTCAGTCAACAGGTGGGGTATCCAACGAGAAACTAATTTTCTTACTTCTAATTCTTCATGTAAAATTGTTTGAATTGAGGTCTTTGAGATCTTCAAGGACGCCTCAATCTCGCGATATGTCACATGTCTATCTTTAATGATGAGTTTGCGCACAGCATCGACGTTTTCCTGGGTGACTGCCGTTTTTAGTACATCCACCCTGGGATCGTCGCTAAGACTCACCCGTCCACGTTTGAATTCTCCATACCAACGGGAAATTGTCGACTGATGTGGCGCTTCGTTGCCGAAAACAGACAGGAGCTCAGCAAGGCATTCCTGTTGCGATAATCGTCTCTGAAAGTTGTAATAAATTATGGCGCGAAAATGTTCTCGGTTGAGTTCCATTTTTCTAATGACTTGGTGACATTGCACGTATTGTTGTGAAACTTTGAATTTAAGTTCACTAAAGAGTGAGGTTAAGATTCAGTACTGACGTTCGATCCGCCTACTATGTTTCTATATTCAAAACTTAAAAGACGTCCCTCGTATCTCGGGTCTTCACGAATGATCTAATTTGTTTTATTTTTATTTTACGAAAACAGTGCACTCTAGGAAAAAACACAAGCGTAATTATTTGTAGCAAATAATGCCAAACATGCTTATGAACGAAAACTCGTTACCTCCAAAAATAAGAAGAAGCTGTTTCGGTATCTAAGAACAAACCTGAATGCCAAAGTTTCATCACCTCAGATCCGCGACGCTGACGGTCATCTCCACATGGATGCCACCGAATCTGCCAACTTACTGGCAGAGTCCTTTAGTGATGACTTCGTCGATGAGCCTAATGGAGACCTTCTACCGACCACTATCTGCCATAGGTGTCCCAACAGCCTTTGCGAAGTTGAGTTCCTGCCTGAAGATGTATTAATGCACAATCTGAAGACCTCTTCCTCCCCTGGTAAAGATGGGATGACGGCTGCTGTACTTAATAACTGCGCTTCAGCACTGGCCCTACCATTAAGCTTGATATTCACATCGTCTTTTAGATCTCATACCCTACCCTCATGCTGGCTTAGTGCTTCTGTTACCCCTGTATTCAAAAAGGGCGACAAATCCTCCGCTAAAAATTATCGACCAATAAGTCTCGTTCCTATCGCCGCCAAAATAGCCGAAAGAATCATATTAGATAAGCTCCTGTCATTTGCTTTCGAAAATGACCTTATCCCTAAGAATCAGCATGGATTTCTCCCTGGTCGATCAATAATGACCAACCTTCTCCACTCTCTCAACGATTGGACTCAGTATCTGGACACAAAGACTCCTGTTGATATAATCTACTTAGATTTTTCTAGGGCTTTCGATCGCGTACCACATAGAAGGCTTCTGTTCAAGTTGGAATGTATGGGAATAAGAGGCGAGTTGTTACTGTGGATTAAGGCTTTTCTCACCGGGAGGACTTTCTCTGTGCGCGTCAGTGATAGCCAGTCTCATCTTCATCATGTAGCAAGTGGAGTTTCTCAAGGCTCTGTCTTGGGGCCAGTGCTGTTCCTTCTGTATACAAGTAACCTGCCCGCATTGATTTCCTCCACATGTTCAGCTTATGCCGACGACACCAAGATTTACAATACTGTCGTAAATTCTGCTATCCTTCAACGAGATCTTGATATTGTTTGTCAATGGTCAGTCAGCTGGCTTTTACCCTTAAATCTAACTAAGTGTTGTGTCCTTCACCTCGGGAAGACAAATCCGCGATCTCTGACCACAACATCGAAGCAGTTTCCAGCCACACTGATCTGGGCGTTGTAGTCAACGATCGTCTTTCCTGGTCAGAGCATATTCACCACGTTACATCAACAGCCAAGAAACTTCTATACATTCTGGAGAGGTCTTTCAAAGGATCCGATGTCAACACTTGCGCCTACATTTACAAGGCATTCGTGAGGCCAATTCTTGAATTCGCTGGCCCGGTATGGGACACTGTGCTTCTGCGCGATAGAAATCTCGTCGAATCAGTACAGCGTCGGGCTACTCGTATCCCTTTTGGAGCACGAAGACCAAGCTATGAAGATCGCCGTGAATTATTCAACCTGACCTCATTCTCTGAGCGAAGACTTCGTGGCGATCTTATAGTTACGTTCAGGATACTTCATGGTTTGATGGGCACCAACCTCATGCATCTATACCGTCTGTTGCGCAGCAATCTACGCGGACACAGCTTCAAACTGCATAAGGAGCCATTTAAAACAACAGTCCGACAGTGGTTTCTTCAAAACCGCATATTCAATACCTGGAATAGTTTACCTGAAAGTGTGGTTGGTGCTACTTCAGTTAATAGCTTCAAAGTGCAGTATGATAGCTGGAGGAGTGTACAAGCTTTATAGCTATGAACTGTCATTTTTTATTTTTTTCTATTTGATGTATTTGTGTTACGTGTCCGTACACTATATTTACTACATGAGCTTATAGTACTGTGTACTCTGCTAATCTCAATTATAATAATAATAATAATAATAATAATAAATTGAAGGTCAAATTCGAAAAATTGCGCGTCACGAAAAAAAAACAGTGGCGTACTATTTTTATTCGGAAAAATAATGCCACTAATCCCCTGTATCTCCGTCACTGGTGCACGTTAATTTTAAGTAAAGACTTTTGAATGTGGACAATAGTTAGGTAAATCAACATACCAAATTTGAGTTCGTTCCAGCTGACAGTTTTGAACATTACCTACTTAAAATACGGTCCTGTATATGATGTTTAATTTTTGGTCACGACTTGTGACACACCCTGTTTAAATATAAAAAATCTTCAATGCATGTTTTACCAATGGAAATATACTAAGTGACATATAAATCCGAACACCCAGTTTAAATGGTTTTATTTTAATAAAATTTTCTATAAGTACTTAATGAAGCATAATAAGTAAATGATAAAAGTTTCAAAATGATTGCATTGCTTTAAAGCACTTTGACCTTTAATAATGTGTGGATGCACCCTGATGTGCTACGCATTCTCCAACGCGCCTAGGCATGCTTCTGATCAGGTGGTCAATGTCCTCCTGTGGTATCTCATTCCAGGCAACCACCAACTCATCTCGAAGTGCTTCTAGAGTCTGAGGAGGACGTTGCAAATTGCGCAATCTCCTACCCATCATATCCCACACGTGCTCAATTGGGAATAAGTCGGCAGATCTTGGTGGCCATGGTAACAATGTGACATCATTATGTTGAAAGAAGTCTATTGAAAGTTGGATCTGCCAGGGTGTCAAGATAGGATAAAAGATGGCGTTCTAGAACTTCGTGGATATAACGCTGCGCGTTCATGTTACCTCTGATGAAGATTAAAGGTGACCTGGAACCATAAGCTATAGCACCCCAAACCGTAACTCCAACAGTGTGATGAACATGTCTTTCAACAAAAAACTGTGGATTCCTCCTTTCACCACGTCGCCTTCTAACCCTGGCACGACCATCGTGCATGCCTAAACAAAATCGAGACTCGTCACTAAAGACAATACTGTTCCATTCCTGATCCCAGAGTGACCGTTGTCTGCACCACTCAAGGCGATTACGTCGGTGTTCTCGAGTTAAAGGGAGGACCCAGTGTGGCCGGTATGAAAACAAGCCAAAACTTCTCATTCGTCGGTAAACACTTCGCATGCCAATAGGTCTTCCGTGTTCTGCAAACCATTCATTTGCAATGGACCTGGTAGTGGAGAAACGGTCCCTTAAGGCCAGTAACCTTAGGCGGCGATCTTCACGGTCTGTTGTTCTACGGCGGCGTCCAGTGCCGCTTGCTCTTTGCGTACGGCTTTCTCGAAGCCATGCCTGACAACACCTAACCATAGTGTCTACACTTCTTTGCACTCTAACTGCAATTGCCCGAAAAGAAAGTCCAGCTTCCCGAAGTCCCACTATACGGCCCCTATCAAACTCACTAAGTTGACTAAATCGTACAGGTCTCCGTACTCTAGGCATCGTAACCGATCGTAAAGGATCTCAAGAACCAAAATCCGCCAACGTTGATTCTTTACTGCGGCTGAAATATTCATTTTTAGAGCGTTAGTGAATTAAAAAAAAAGCAGTATAAAAACCGGAATGTCCAACTGATAAGGCTGAACATTTTTTCACTTGTTATTTACAGTAAGATAAATACATTCACCAACTTTTATTAAAATAAAACCATTTAAAATGTGTGTTCGGATTTATATGTTACTTAGTGGAACTCCCTTAGCTCTACTACTTATAATTCACACTGCTTTAACGATAATTTGACTAGGCTATTGATGCAACGCGGTAGTTGCACATAATAATGAAATCAATGTTAATTCCTAATGTGAAGTGGACCAATATGAAATGTCCAGTGGGACGATATTAGCAATCTGTGACGTGAATGTGTGGGGTCCTAAATCCATGGACGAATTTGTATCAATAATAATTGAATGCACTGGTGTACCGTGCACAAGCTCATGTTTAATTGCAAAGCTATTCACATACATTTGCCGTGTGCTTGGCATCTGCATATCTACAGTTTATAATGTAATCCGAATTCCATTGGCCACAGGACAAAGCAAAATGCAGGGCCCTACTTCGCCGTTGTAGACAGTTCAAGAGCCACGCAGTCAGACACTTTTTTTGAAAGGAGCATTAAAAGATTGAATGATCGTTGCTATGACTAATCCCGCGTGGATGACGACACTGACTTTTACAGTATACAAGCCACAGCTACACGGAGACTAAGATCTCAATCTCCCACGCCTTCCTTTCTGATACTATTGTGAGATAGTTTTGCGCACACTTTTTGATGGTATTCGATTGGCCTTGAGTAAATGTACGAAAACTGAATGCTTCTTTATCACCAAACAATACATGCAGCCACCACGAAAACTTAACAGATAAACCTGACCATTTTATCACTTGTTGTTCATGACAAGATACATCGATCTGTAAAAAATTCTTGAATTCTAATAAACGTACGTAGTTGCTTACCTTTTTGTGACTCACTATTCATAAAACAAAAGATATCCTTGTACCTGCAAATCTTGAAGAATATTTATAATAATTTGAAGTAAATGCTTTCGCGAACTTCCTCTCCACCAACTAGGTCAACAAATAAGAAGAAACTTGAGTATTATAATAAATAGTTTTACCGATTAAAGTGTATTTATAAGTTATAATAAGTTTTATTTTCATCAACATCATAAGTTACAGGTGGCTTCTGACGCTGCATCATTTCTAATTTCGTTTTGTAATATTCTTGTTGTAAAATACTTGTTTGGTACTGCTGTAATAGCACTAGACGTTGCAATTCTTTTGTAGTTAACCCTTTGGTTTCCTCAGTTTCGTATTTCTCTGTTGCTAATTTTCTTTTTGGTGGCAATGTCTTCTGAATTGTTTGCTCATTGCGCTGGATATACAGGGTGTCCGCAAATTTGGGGTTTTCCTTTTCAGAAACAACTAACCTTGAAATAACAAAGGTAATGTGTAGCGAAACGAGGGCGACCAAGTAAAAAAAATAAAGGAAAAAGTACTCACTCTCCAGTTGACGAGAAGGGCTAAGTACGTCTCTGCCCGAAATCATACCGCTCCAACAGAAAATGAAATCAGCTGTTGCGCTACCGAGCAGACGCAGAAACCACATTGATTGTCTTACACTTAATGGCACATCTTCTAACAAGGAAGGCAAAATGTTGCATAAAAAGCTAGGTATTGCATCCAATCGATTTGGGAGAATAAATGGTCCAATGAGCATACCGTTCACCATGCCAGCCCAAACATTCACCGAAAATGTTTGTTGAAAATGTGCCCGACGGACAGCGTGCGGATTTTCTACTGACCGAACATGAGTGTTGCGAAAGTTATTCACCCCATTACGCGTGAACGTAGATTCGTCTGTCACCAATATGCACTTCAAAAAGTCCGGATTATTGTCATGTTGATGCAACAACCACTCACAAAACCGCACTCTTGCTGGAAAATCGTCAGGTTGAAGGGCCTGTACACGTTGGACGTGAAACGGATACAGCCCCTCTTCACGCAGCGTTTGCCACACTTTAGTTTTTGATACTTGCACTTCTCTAGCCACGTCTCTAGTGCTTGTTGAGGGATTCTCGTCTACGCGATTACCTCTACACGCGTGACCGTAACCGTCGGTTGAAGGTTGCATATTGACTTGACACACTGACCCTGACCCAGTTCTGTCGTCGGGTTGAGCCAGTGACCTTGTACAACTCGGTGATGTCGCGGGTCGCGGCTACAGGACGGTATTCAGATATTTTACTTCAGGATTTTGTTTGGTAATTTTCTGATGAATCCTTTGCTAATTTCCTGAATATTGCTCTATTAATTCGGTGATTATCAGTAACAACACAAATAACTTCAAATCCACATTTTTGAACTAAATTTATCTTTGATCTTATCCATATCATCGAAATTCTGGATAGCTTTTTCATGTTTCTCAATTAATTTTTGTTTTATTTGCATTGGGTCAGTTGTTTTGGGTGCTTCAGTTTTTGAAAGATATGATGGCAAGTTTGGGAAAATGGAGGGAACAGCATTTTCTTTCAATTTTGGATATTCCAAAGGTATATTATTTTGGACTGTTCCATCCGCCAAAACTATATTTTCTGTCCTGATGATATCCGATTCTCTAAAATGACGACTGCACACAGCTGAATATTTTGAAGGTGTCCAATTTTTTTTGGGAATTGCCATAAGCCATTTGTTTTTCAGACTTTCGGTACTTGGGAAGCGAAAGTTGAAACATAGCTTTCTGTTTTCAAAGCAGAATTATAGTTTGCATTGCATAAAGGGACACAGCAACAAGGCATATTGTCTGCGTCAAATGCTTGCTAAATGAAAAAAGAAAAATACAACCTGAATTTGCACGTTTTCAATAGTTGAAATCCTTAGCGTCCTGAGGCGCGAACAGCCACAGTCACACTTCTTAGTTTATTTTTAAAGCACAG